>CM047880.1:5352045-5955416 GCA_026212405.1 Petrea volubilis
TTGAACTAGGGTCGATTTCGAATCAAAATAAATTCCCATTGATAGCCCAATTTGAGTATTATTACTCCACGCATTGTTACTTTTGTAGAAGGGCATATACACACCGAAATAGGGTTGCATTCTCGTATCTATTTTGGATCTTTCAACTAAACAAACCCAAAAATGGAAAACAAATGACATTGCTTATTACATGGTGTTCAAACAAAATGTGCAGACTCAAACTGTAATATATGTTGTTGAGCAACTAGTGACAGTGAATGACCTTTAAAAGTCGTTTAAATGCTTGAGGGAAGTCACCTTCGATAGATTTCTTCTATTTATTATTACAAGCAGGGCAGCTTGTGAGGTATATACACGAATCGGTCCTACGTTGACGACACTGGGCACTCATTTATTTTCCAAGTTTCACTGGCGTGTTGGGCGATTGTCCGATCGCTGCTAAATTTCCAACAATCTATAGTGCCAAGTAGGACATCTTTTAACTTTTATTTCTTCTAACCATTTTTTAGTTCACGACTTAAGCCCCGTTTGGATGAGGGTTTTTAAAAAAAAAGTGAAGTGGAGTTGTGCTTTTTTAAGTGGAGCTTTTTTAAAGTCAAACAATTTTGTGTTTGATTGCAATAGTTAAAAATGCTCTAAAAAGTGTTATTTATTTGAAGCAACTCGGGACAACTTCTAAAAAAAGTCAAGTTTTCGCTTTTTTTGGGCTTTCGCTTTTTGTGAAATGCTCAACCAAACACTAATTTTTTTACTAAAGTGTTCATTTCAAGAAATAAATATTTCTCTTCTTAAAAAAAAAAAATCCATCCAAACATGCTCTTAAAGAGATCGCAAAAATGAAACAAACAAGCCAAGAGCGTGTGTATGAAAGGCAAAAATTTTTAAAAAATGATTGAGGCGACTCCACTGGTGAGCAAACCCAGAATCTCGGGTTCCGCAGACCAGCACCTTATCCATTGCGCCATGGAGTCGCGAGGGCCCTACCGGGTTCGAACCGGTGACCTCTTGATCTGTAGTCAAATGCTCTACCACTGAGCTAAGGACCCTTTTGTCATACATTTTTTGACGTTTTCCTGGATTAAAGCAGTGTTTCATTCGATGTTATTTGATTAAATAAATGATATGAGCATGCACTTTAAATATGTGATTGACTTGTTATTATCATCGTATACTTAAGAACAAATGAAAAATGATATATTTCTCGTCTACCCATGTGTATGACTTTCCGTGCGACAGGAGCTGAGAGTTCTTTAAAATAATAAATAGTATAGATAATTTGATTAATTGTTATATACTTATTACACGAGTGTTGAATGAAGCCTGAGAAGTAAAATTGAAGTTAGAAAATTTTACTTCAGGAATGAGTAGAGAACATTAAAAGTTAGGTAGTGAGAGGCTCATCGACAACCCAGTTTGAAAAAGCTTAAATTGAAATTGAACTCGGGTCGATTTTGAATCAAAACAAATTCCCATCGATAGCCCCGGTTTGAGTATTATTACTGCACGCATTGTTACTTTTGCAGAAGGGCATATACACACTAAAATAGGAATGCCTTCACATATCTATTTTGGATCTTTCAACTTAACAAACTCGAAAATGGAAAACAAATGACATTGCTTATTACATGGTGTTCAATTAAAATGTGCCGAGACAAACTGTAATATATATATTGTGGAGCAACTAGTGACAGTGAATGACCTTTAAAAGCAGTTTAAACGCTTGAGAGAAGTCACCTCCGACTAATTCCTTCTATGTATTATTACAAGCAAGGCAACTTGTGAGGTATATACACAAATTGGTCTTACGATGACGGCATCGGGCACCCATTTATTTTCCAAATTTCTCTGGCGTACTGGGCGATTGTCCGATCGCTGCTAAATTTCCCACAACCGGTAGTGCCAAGTAGAACATCTTTTAAGTTTTATTTCTTCTAACCTTTTTTCAGTTCATGAGTTATGCCCGTTTGGATGTGGTTTACCAAAAAAAAAGTACTGTAGAGTTGTGATTTTTTAAGTGGAGCTTTTTTAAAATCAAACAGGTTTGTGTTTGATTGCAAACATTAAAAATGCTCTAAAAAGTGTTTTTTATTTGAACCAACTCGGCACAACTTCCAAAAAAAGTCAAGATTTGGTTTTTTTTTGGCTTCCGCTTTTTGTGAAAAGCTCATCCAAAAACTAATTCTTTCACTTAAGTGTTTTTTTCAAGAAATAAATGTTTCTCTTCTAAAAAAAATTCATCCAAACATGCTCTTAAAGAGATGGCAAAAATGAAACAAATAGGCCAAGAATGTGTGTATGAGAGGCCGAAATTTAAAAAAAAATTATTTAAGCGACTCCACCGGGGATCGAACCAAGAATCTTGGGTTCCATAGACCAGCACCTTATCCATTGCGCCATGGAGTCGTGAGGGCCCTACCGCATTCGAACCGGTGACCTCTTGATCTGTAGTCAAATGCTCTACCACTGAGCTAAGGACCCTTTTGTTATACATTTTTTGATGTTTTCCTTGATTAAACTAGTGTTTCATTCGATCTTATTTGATTAAATAAATGATATAAGCATGCACTTTAAATATGTGATTGATTTGTTATTATCATCGTATACTTAAGAACAAATGAAAAATGATATATTTCTCATCTACCCATGTGTATGGCTTTCCGTGCGACACGAGCTGAGAGTTCTTTATAATAATAAATAGTATCAATAATTAGAGTAATTGTTCTTAAAGTAGAACATTTTACTTCAGGAATGAGTAGAGAATATTGAAAGTTGGGTAATGAGAGGCCCATTGACAGCACAATTTGAAAATGCTTAAATTCAAATTGAACTCGGGTCAATTTCGGATCAAAACAAATTCCCATGGACAGCTACGGTTTGAGTATTATTACTTTTGCAAAAGGGCATATACACACTGAAACAGGAATGCATTCACATATCTATTTTGGATCTTTCAACCGAACAAACCAAAAAATGGAAAACAAATGACATTGCTTATTACATGGTGTTCAAATAAAATGTGCAGGCACTAATTTTAATATATATTGTGGAGCAATTATTGACACTGAATGACCTTTAAAAATCATTCAAATGCTTGAGGGAAGTCACCTTCGACTGATTTCTTCTATATATTATTACAAGCAAGGGAGATTGTGAGGTATTTATTGAAAATTGAAATAATTCCTATGAGTATGAATACAAATTACTCATATATATGTAATGTATTAATTGTTTATTACAACATAATTATTACACAATTCACATATAAAATAATAATCACATAGAACACTAAATAATTTAATTATATAGTTAAATTTTGAAAATATTTGAAAATACCAGGTCGTTACACAATCACATATCTATTTTGAATCTTTCAACTTAACAAACCAGAAAATGGAAAACAAATGACATTATTTATTACATGGTGTTCAACTAAAATGTGCAGACACTAACTGTAATATATATTTTGGACCAACTAGTGACACTGAATGACCTTCAAAAGTCGTTTAAATGCCTGAGAGAAGGCACCTCTAACTGATTTCTTCTAGGCATTAATACAAGCAAGGCAACTTGTGAGGTATCTCGCATTCGATCATATGCTGACGGCACTAAGCGCTCGTTTATTTTCCAAATTTCTCTGACGTACTGGGCGATTGTCCGATCGCTACTAAATTCCCCACGGCCGGGAGTGCTAAGTATCGACATCTTTATCCATCTCTTCCTGTCCCTGCAAGAATGAAATTCGAAAGGTCAATCACCGTTTGCGTACATTTCTTGGTTATGGTTAAGGCCCGTTCTCAAGAAATCCATCGTAGTTTGAAAAACTATAAATACACCTTAGTATTTAGTTATGCGTTACAAGTACCCACTAACTGTTGGTGGGGTTTGTAATACAGAAACCAAAAACTAGGGGGCACTTTTATTATAGTTAATTATACCAAGTTTAACATTCAAAATATATGCAAATTAAACCAAACTTGGTTTTATGAAGCAGGTACGAAAGGCTGTCATGATATTAGCACACGACTTGGTGTTTGATATAACAATGTTTTATCTATTTGTCCAACAGCTTGAATTACGATTTTGAACACCTAATTTAATGCCAGATGTGCATTGCGACGAATGAAAATCATCTATGTCCGAAACTTGAATCTAATGCAAACTCAATTAAATAGCAGTTAGCGAAATTAACTATCATCGTAGAATATAAAAGGTGGGAATCTGTTTGGTTTTTTTGGGTACTTGAAATCTTCATCCACCTTTTGTTGGGTGTCAATGTAGCTTGGGAAGTCATAACCAACAAGAAAATAATCTCAGCGGCCATAGGCAGAGTTGCCTCTAGCGACTCAAGTAGTGGATTATAATCATAGCTTCCGAATGCTCTAGATCTTATGAATTGTTTAGCCTCTTCAAATCGAGGGTCGGGTTTAAACTACGTAGTAAAAAGAGAAGAGGAACAAAAACAAAATAAAAAGGTGTCATTTCAGGCAAAGTTTTTTCCCCCCTCGTTACAATGTAAAAAGAAAAAGGGTTGAATACAAACACCAACCACCGCCCCCCCCCCAAGGCCGGAACAACCCAATTGTGGCACCAAAAAGAAAGAAATTTGTGTCCCCAATTGCTTGTCTGATTTCAACTTTAGCTCCATCTAGTGTTCCGATAATGAGGCATCCATTAAGAGCAAATTTCATGTTGCTTGTGCCACTTGCTTCCATTCCAGCAGTACTATTATGCTAAGATAACTCACTTCCCGGAATAAGCATCTCGGCGAGACACATTGTAATTGGGAACAAAAGCAACCTGAAAACATTAGAAGTAATATAATCAAATGAATATCTTGATACAAGATGACATGCCTCATAAAATTTAACATACACAAGTTATTGTCTAGTAGGGCCACAACACAGTTAGAGAGCCATACTGCTGAATCAATTGATTTACCAACTTCACAAAGGATCACCATAAGCTTGTGCTTAGATAGAAGTCATTCGATTTGGAGAAAAGGGTTTCCAACGACTCCATGTTATGTGAACTTCAAGGTAGGACTTCAAGGATTTGAAATCCATTGTAGTTCTAACAAGAACAGGGCCACAATATCACGGTATGTTGTCTCACATTCGCAACCCTTATGTGATTGTAATGCGTATTCATCAATGTTTTCATGTAATTATAATGTACGATTGTTTCTGTTCTGGCTTTTGTTTGACGTCATGCTACCGTGTACGCGTGCAATTTTTTTTTTTTTTTCGTGTTTTGTTAGATCTTGACGTTTTTTTCGCGTTATTGTTGAGAAATGAAGAGTTTAATCTTGATTCTTGAGGAGTCAAAGAGCCATTCATGGTGGTGGCAAAAACGGTTGGGAGTTACAAACGTTATTTTATATAATTAAGTTTTGTAACCAATGCAATTAGTATTCTAATTAGAGTGTCACTTATTAGGAGACTAGTATAAATAGAGGTCATGTTTATGCACTTTGTGTGGAGTGTGTGGAGTGTGTGTGTGGTGAAGTGAATGTGAGTGAGTGAAAGAATTAGAAGAGTAAAGGCGTTGTAAAAGTGTTTTAGTAAAGTTTGAGTGAAATAGAAGTGTTGATTGAGTAGAGAAAAATTAGAGTGTGTTCTTCTCTCCACTTCCTCATCTCCTAAATTTAAGTATTCTTCTACACTACCCCCAACACGTTTCCGCAACAAAGTGGTATCAGAGCTACGTTAAAAACCACGTTGAGAGCTACGTTGTGATGGCAACCACAGGAGTTTTCCCATTCCCAAAACTCACAAAAGAAAATTATGAAAGATGGAGTATCCAAATGAAGGCATTCCTTGGAGGCCAAGGTATATGGGATGCCGTCGAAGAGGAATACGAAGAGCTTGCAGATTTAGCAACTGCAAGTCGAGAAGAAAAGAAAAATGCAAAGGAGGCCAAAGTCAGAGATCAAAAAGCTCTCTCATTCATCCAACTTGCCATGGATGACAATATTTTTGAGAAGATTGCACAAGCCAATACTGCAAAAAAGGCTTGGGACACTTTAGCCAATACCTTCAAAGGTATTGATAAAGTGAAGAAAGTAAGGTTACAAGCCTTACGAGGTGAATTTGAGTCATTGCAAATGAAGGAAAATGAAGCAGTTTTTGACTATATGTCAAGAGTACTTTCGGTTGTAAATCAACTTGAAAGCAATGGTGAAAAGAAACAAGATGCCCGAGTTGTTGAGAAGATACTACGATCTCTCAATTCGAAGTTTGATCATATCGTTGTTGCTATAGAAGAGTCTAACGACGTGGACGACATGAAAGTTGATGAGTTAGTAGGCAAATTACAAGTTTACGAAGAGAAAATGAAGAATTGAGCCAAAGAGCCAATTGAACAAGCTCTCCAAACCAAAATGAATCTCCACGAAAAGAAAGATGACGTTGACAGAAGCAATCGACGAAGTGGCCGCTCACCTTATCACGGCCGTGGACGAGGTCATGGTAGAGGACGAGGTATCTACAGTACCAATCAAAATGAAGAGAAACACGGTGAATCCACTCCGACACGAGGTGGATTTCGAGGTAGAGGATTTCAAACAAGGTGGCAAAATTGAGGAGATATTGAATGTTACAACTGTCATCGACAAGGACACTATTCCTATGAGTGTCGAAGTGAATCCAGTGAGGAGAAGAAGAACACTCACCTTGCTGAGGAAAAGAAAACTGATGGTGATACTCCTCTCTTGTTGGCACACAACCAACAAGGTGAAGGCGAAAAGAGCACTTGGTACCTTGACACAGGTGCTAGAAATCACATGTGTGGTCACAAACACATGTTTGTCGAAATGGATAATTCAGTGACAGGAAACATTTCATTTGGAGATTCGTCAAAGATTTCTATTAAGGGACGAGGTAAAATTTTAATTCGATTGAAGAATGGAGATCATCAGTTCATTTCGAACGTGTACTATGTCCCTGGGATGAAGGCAAATATCTTGAGTGTAGGCCAAATTTTGGAAAAAGGCTACAATATACACATGAAAGATATGACCCTTTACCTACGAAATGACAAAGGAGTATTGTTAGCTCGTGTGCCTATGACAAGCAACAGGATGTTCTTATTGAACATCAAGAACGAAGTGGCGAAATGCTTGAAGGCTTGTTTAGAAGATACATCGTGGTTATGGCATTTAAGGTTGGGACATCTCAATTTTGGAGGCCTTAAGTTGATGTCGAAGAAGAGGATGGTGAAAGGACTTCCTTCCATTGACCACCCTGATCAGTTATGCGAGGATTGTCTTGTCGGAAAGCAACACCGTTACAGTTTTCCGAAGGAGTCGCAAACAAGAGCAAGAAAACCATTGGAGTTAGTTCACACCGACATATGTGGACCTATCACTCTGACGTCACTTGGTAAGAACAAATATTTCATTTTGTTCATTGATGATTATAGTAGGAAGGCATGGGTATACTTCCTCCAGGAGAAATCAGAAGCATTCTCGGCCTTTAGAAGGTTCAAGGTGCTTGTCGAAAAGCAAAGTGGCTATCAAATAAAGTCACTTCGATCCGATCGAGGTGGAGAGTTCACCTCACGGGAGTTCAAGGCATATTGTGACGAAGAGGGTATTCGACACCCCATGACGAATCCATACTCCCCGCAGCAGAATGGAGTAGCAGAGAGAAAGAACCGATCCATTTTGAACATGGCCCGATGCATGTTGAAGAGCAAGAACTTGCCTAAAGAGTTGTGGGCAGAAGCTGTAGAGTGTGCTGTATACCTGTCGAATAGGAGTTCAACAAGGAGTTTGTGGAATCAAACACCACAAGAAGCATGGAGAGGATACAAGCCGAATATATCCCATTTGAAGGTTTTTGGAAGCATTGCCCATATGCATATTCCAGATCAACAAAGGAGTAAGCTGGATGACAAGAGTAAGAGGTATATTTTTATTGGGTATGATCAAAACTCGAAAGGTTACAAGTTGTATGATCCAACTAACAATAAGGTCAAAGTGAGCCGTGATGTTCACTTCGACGAGAAGAGCTCGTGGGATTGGAGCTCGCAACAAAAAGAACAATACAGTTTTTATCCATTCGAAGAGGAACCGAATCAGAATGAAAAGGAAAACGAAGTGGACGAGCCAGTCACTCCGACTGGACAATCAACATCCACTTCGGCAAATGCAGAATCCAGCAGTCAACCAAGAAGGAAGAGATCGCTTGCTGAAATATATAATGAATTGAATCAAAACAATACATTATTTTGTCTCTTTGCAGAGACGGAGCCAATTGATTTTGAAGAAGCAGCGGAAAGCCCTAAATGGAGGATAGCCATGAATGAGGAGATTGATTCCATTAAACGAAATGATACTTGGGAGCTTACCTCGCTACCAGCAGGACATAAGCCCATCGGAGTGAAATGGGTTTACAAAATCAAAAGAAATTCAAAGGGCGAAGTGGAGCGCTACAAGGCAAGGCTCATGGTAAAAGGCTACAAGCAGAGAGCCGGAATTGACTATGACGAAGTCTTTGCCCCACTTGCAAGGTCGGAAACTATAAGGCTTCTCATTTCGTTAGCAGCTCAAAATAAGTGGAAGATCTATCAAATGGATGTAAAGTCCGCTTTCCTCAATGGTTACCTTGACGACGAGGTCTACATTGAACAACCAGAGGGTTACACTATTCGAGGTCAAGAAGACAAGGTGTTGAAGTTAAAGAAAGCCTTATACGGGCTAAAGCAAGCACCAAGAGCATGGAACACTCGGATAGACAAATATTTTCAAGAGAAAGAATTCAAGAAATGCCCCCATGAACATGCTCTCTATGTCAAGATGGAAAATGGTAACATCTTAATAGTTTGCTTGTATGTCGATGACCTCATATTTACAGGTAACGATGTGAAAATGATGGATGAGTTCAAGAAGGATATGTCCAAGGAGTTCGAGATGACAGACCTTGGAGTGATGTCATACTACCTTGGAATCGAAGTGAAACAAGGCGATGCTGGAATTTTCATTTCGCAAGAAGGTTATGCCAAAGAAGTGCCAAAGAAATTCAAGATGGAGGATTGCAAGTCAATCAACACTCCAATCGAAGTGGGAGAGAAGTTGTCAAGTCACCTCGGTGGAGATCTAGTTGATCCCACCTTGTTCAAAAGCTTGGTTGGAAGTTTGAGGTACTTGACGTGCACAAGACCAGATATCCTTTGTGCTGTCGGAATGGTTAGTCGGTACATGGAGAACCCAACAACCTATTATTTCAATGTAGCGAAAAGAATACTTCGCTATATCAAAGGTACAATGAGTTATGGTCTATTATATCCTGCCACTAATGACATGAAATTGGTTGGATACAGCGATAGTGATTGGGCAGGAGATGTTGATGATCGTAAAAGCACCACAGGATTTGTGTTTTTCTATGGAAAAACTGCTTTTACTTGGAGTTCAAAGAAGCAGCCAATAGTGACTTTGTCAACATGTGAAGCTGAGTATGTGGCTGCAACATCAATAGTTTGCCATGCATTATGGCTAAGGAGTTTGCTCAATGAGCTCAATGTCAAACAAAGTGATTCGACAGAGATTTATGTCGATAACAAGTCAGCGATTGCATTGGCAAAGAACCCAGTTTACCATGCTCGGAGTAAACATATTGACACCCGATTCCATTTCATCCGGGAGAGTATTGCTAAGAAAGATGTGCAAGTAAAGTATGTCAAAATCGAAGATCAAGTTGCTGATATCTTTACGAAGCCGCTCAAACGAGAGGTGTTCGAGAAGTTGAGGAATTGTCTCGGAATGAGAGAATCAAGCTTAGGGGGGTGTGTTGAGAAATGAAGAGTTTAATCTTGATTCTTGAGGAGTCAAAGAGCCATTCATGGTGGTGGCAAAAACGGTCAGGAGTTACAAACGTTATTTTATATAATTAAGTTTTGTAACCTATGCAATTAGTATTCTAATTAGAGTGTCACTTATTAGGAGACTAGTATAAATAGAGGTCATGTTTATGCACTTTGTGTGGAGTGTGTGGAGTGTGTGTGTGGTGAAGTGAATGTGAATGAGTGAAAGAATTAGAAGAGTAAAGGAGTTGTAAAAGTGTTTTAGTAAAGTTTGAGTGAAATAGAAGTGTTGATTGAGTAGAGAAAAATTAGAGTGTGTTCTTCTCTCCACTTCCTTATCTCCTAAATTTAAGTATTCTTCTACACTACCCCCAACACGTTTCCGCAACAGTTATGAGACATTTTTTGCTTGCTAACTTAGCTGTTTCCCTGTCACGTTGTAGTTCTGCATTGTCAGCAAGCTTTTGGAAAAATAGAGTCAATATAGCACTAATCAAACAAGAAAGATGATATCTAGAAGAAAAGGAACAATTATTCCGGGAGAATGTCATAATACATACTTGGCGCAGATTTGCAAGCAGGTCAAATTAGTCACCAAGTTATCTGTTTTTAACCATTTGGTGATAATTTGACTAAAGTCGGGGTTGCCAAACTTGAGCCATCAACGAGGAGTAACACCATTGGTCTTATTTTGAAATTTGTTAGGCCATATAGAGACATAATAAGCAAATAACTCAGCCTTTAATATGTCACGATGCAGCTGCGCAACACCATTCACCTGCGAGATGAGAGCGACCGAAGAATCACTTGCAGATCTTTATGTGTCAGAAATTAAAAACAAAAAAATATAAACAGAAGAAGAGCTAAAGAAGCCGGACACCGTAACCATTTGCAGTTTAATACAATTGCATTGTAAGGAATCATAGCTTCAAAACTGAAAACATAGATGACAAATGGTGCGGCATGATTAGACATCTTAGCAAACAGTACGCTGTTGCTTAAAGTAGCCTATTCTATACTGAGTTATATCAAGTGTCACCAAAAAAATCAGTAGTCTAAAGATGAATTTTGAGTGTGAGAGACGATGTGATGAATTCCAGACATAAACATGCGATTTTATCATGTTATTCCCAAATCTTTCACACACACACACACACACACACACACACATATGTATATAAAGTACAACATAATAATATGTTGTATGAAATTAACTTATATGCCCTCTTAACCATGATTAATACTAGTTCTTCATATGCACGGCACTCTTCATGTCTTCTTATCACTTAGAAGGCCATTAGAATCTAACCCAATAAATAAAAAACTTAAAAAAGAACAGAAAATATTTAAATTTATGAAAGAAATGGAAATTTTTCCTTTCAAAAATTCAGGTTTCTCCAAGACATCTTACCAAGTTCATAACTAATTTATGCTGTCCAAGAGCAGCAGAATAGAATTCTTACCGTATGTGAGGACACCACACACAAGTTCGCCATAAGAACAACTGGTTTTTGTGGGTTGTGATCCAAAATGCGCAGACCATCAATTTTGCTTACTAGGTCAGGCTTTGTTGACTGTATCATTTTGATAAACTGTAAAAAGGGCAGGAAAAAAAATCATCACAGTTAAAGTTGTTTTGGCTTATAAGTACAAAGGAACCAGAGATGGAGAATGTAATAATACCCTCATTTCTTCAACGATTTCCATATGGCGTGGAAGAAGCTTCCACGTAGCTTGTCAACATTTCTCCAAGGTTTCGGGAAGGACATTATGGTTTGTGTAGGCTATTGTCCTGTTAGAATAACAGCCAACTATTTACAAATTTACATGAACATATTTTATCTTTTGAAAAACAAAAGTTTTAAATGCATTTTTTATTTGTATATATGTTGAAAGTAAAAACTATTTATTACTATAATATAATATTTTAATACAAGAACATCATATTTATATTTTTTGTGATTATATTAGTACTATGTATACTAACATATTCTGTAATTAAAAGTATACATACATATCATATACATTGTCAGGTCAACAAAATCACAGGAGCACACAGCAAGAAACAAAAATCCTTGTTCTACTGAAAACGAATCTGATAACATGTAACATTGTTCCAGTGTCGCCTCCGCTGTTCAGTCCCATAAACATGGCTTCCCACCCGTTTTGCCCAATTTATTTTCTTTTCTTTTACTTTAATTTAATTTCAGGTATATTTCTCTACATTTGGGACTTCTTGTGACTACTTGAAGCATTATTCGTGTTCTTTTGCAGGTTGAAGATGAAGTGTCTTAAGAAAAAGGCGCAATGAGCACCACGGTCTAAGCGAGAGGAAACTAGGACTTACAGTACATTCTACTCCTCTCCACTACCACAGCTAAAACGGGCAGCCCCTGATCCTTCTTTCACCGCCACCGGAATCGATTCCGGTAGTACCCTCTACGCCATATCATCAAGGAAGTATTCTTGTTCTTTTTTCTTTGATTTTCTCGTATTATACTGTAGAAGTTGTTAATTAGTTGTTACAGCGTAATTATTCACATTAGTTAGAGTTAGTTAGTTAAATTATCTTTTTGACAGTTGTACTATTTTTCATTTTCCCGCCTTGCTATTCTTTGCAAGATATTTTCGTGGCTATAAGTAGCCGTTCCATTGTACAGTTACAGTAAAGTGGAATGAAGAAATTAATCCCCTCAAAATTCAGATCCTAGATAATTTCATGGTCTCTAGAGCCTTCCTTTCAAATTCAAAGCAAGCTATTAGGGTTACAATCTAGATCAGATTTTATCTTCCATAATGGGTGATCATCACAGAGATCGAGAACTTGAAAAATTACAGAGCATCAACTATGGCGATCCTCTCTATCTTCCGGCATCCAACAATCCTGGTATGATTCTCGTTTCCTTACCACTGACTGGGAATAATTACTTGACATGGAGTCGTTCTTTGAAAATTGCCCTTAGGGCCAAGGTTAAGCTAGGTTTTATTCATGGTAAATGTGTATGGTCTAGTTGATGAAGAGTCTGAGGAGTTTGAACAGTGGATGAGAGTTGATTGTATGGTCTAGTCATGGATCTTGAATGCTATTTCAAAGGATACTATGGATATGTTTCTATATACTATGTCTGCTAGAGAGCTATGGGAAGAACTAGAAGAACGCTTTGGGGAATGTAATGGCCCTTTGTTATACCAGCTACAAAGAGAAAATAATTCTATCGCTCAAGGCAACCTATCTGTGGCACAATACTTTACAAAATTGAAGAATCTTTAGGATGAATTACAGTGTCTAATGCCTTTGCCTCAATGCACGCATGGTGTTGCAAAACAAATTTCAAAATACTACACTTCATCTAATGGGCTAGTTCAGTTTTTAATGGGACTGAATGAAGGGTATGATCATATAAGAAATCAGATCTTAGTTATGGATCCCCTACCCAATGTGAACAAAGCTTACTCTATGGTGTTGAGAGTAGAAAACAAAGAGAGGTACACAATATTTTTTCAGAGATCACAGACAACAGTGTCGTGATGGTTAATTCTGGAGGTTATAAGAAATAACATGGACAGAATGATGGTGCTAACAAGACAAGGAAGACTGTTGGACAACAAAGAAGGTTTGAGTCAGATAGAAGAATTGACAAATCCAATTTGACATGTTCACATTTCCGCTAGAAAGGTCATTCTAGAGAAACTTGCTTCAAATTAAACGGTACTCCTGACTGGTACAAGGAGCTGGTGGAAACCAGAGCTAAAAATGGCTATAGAGCAAGTGCTAACATGGTGGGGACACCTTCAGAAGGGGGAGGAAACAAGGATGTTGCCTCCTCTGGTGATTGGAGTGAGCAGATTCTTGAAGGCAAAGGGACCTGCAGAGGACATTCATGTGAATATGGCACACTTCCATGATTTTGCAGGTATAATCACTCGTCATTTGGCATTAAGTACCATTGATCTTTTGCAACCAGGCAGCTGGATAATAGATACTGGATCATCCAACCACATATTTTATGACTACAACTGTAATGCCCTGGTACTTCCTACTATTTTAGAATTTATTATATATTATGTTTCATTCAATTTTTTTCTAAATAAATTATTCAATGTTTGTAACTTCAATGTTAAATTTCGGATTTTATATGAAAATATGTAATTTTCGAAGTTTATAAATACAACAATATATTTTCTGACTTTATATGTATAATTTTCAAATTTTAAATATTTATAAACATAATTTTCGAATTTTAATTATTTATAAACCTAATTTTCGGATTTTAATTAAATGAAAAATATAAAGTCTAGATTTTTAGTATATTTTTCAATTGTTTTGCAAGAATATCCCCTCCAATACATATATATACTTGGTGATTTATCTATCTACATGTACACACACACATCCATATATATATTAGGGGTAATTTATATATCTACATGTACACCCATATGTCCATATATAAATTAGTGGTAATTTATATATCTACTTATACACACACATCCATATATCACCTAGTGGTGATTTCTACATCTACATATCCACACACATATCCACATATATAAACTAGTGGTGATATATATATCTACATATACACCTACATGTCCACATACATATATATATATATATATATATACTAGGTAGTTCATATTGTGATATGTATATATAAATGTCCATATATAATATATGGTTATCTATTTATTTTGTTATAATATTAGTTATTTCTCCTTTCCTCCTCTATAAATAGACCTCAACTCCAACCCCATTTTCATCCCAAAATCCCGCCTAAAAACACAGCCCCACTCTACTTCTACTCTCAACACCAAAAACACTCTATATTTATAAAATATCTTCCACCCACATATGTATATATGTAAACACTTCTTTTTACATCCATATACACCTATTATCCTTTCATATAGCCCTTTATATACCCTCTTTTTCCCTAAAAATATTTGAAGGTAGGAATTTCCTTAACTACATAAGTTAATTTCTAGTGCTAGTTTATCATTTTATTATCATGATATTATGCTTCATTATGCTACTACAAGTTATTAGAAAGTATGTTTCTAGTTATATTTATATTTTATGTTCATAGAATTAATATGAAAGCATGTATGTGTATTATTCCAAAATATGCTTTTAGTATGCTTTTATATTTAAAGTTATAAGTATGGAAGTATGTTCCTTATGTGAAATTATATGAGAATATGGTGAAAATCTTTATTTGTGCATGTCGGGCCCAAATGTGTTTTCGGTGTGGATAGGGCTAGAGTTCGGCCGGGCGGCAGTGGGCTTGCCGGTCTTAAAACAGTAGTCGCGATCCATGTCCTAATCCCATCTTGCATGGACGGAGTGCTCCATGTATTGGTTGTGGGTCGTAGGAAATTGGCATAGTCTCGAGATATGACCACCGGTGTGATTGGTTGGACACCAAGATTGGTTGGAATTGGTGTAATTATGAATATTGTGTGGGAGTTATAAGGAAATTACGATCACGATAGTGTGATCCAAAGGTAAAGTATTATGTGAAATATTACATGACTATGTGCACATATTATACACACGAGCACCTTATGTGATTAAGTGAAATTTCTACTCAACCGTCGCGTAGATTATTTCTTAATGTGACTATTTTTTAGAAAGAAATGAGATAGCGGATCAGAGTGGCGCAGCAGAAGTATTTGGAAGCCTTTTTACACAATATAGTTACTTTTCTATTCTTTTTAAAATTATAATTCTTGTATTTTGTACAAATTTTATGTGAAAATTATTATTTATACAACTATGAAAATATTACAGTTGCGCGTTTTAGTCCAATATATTTTAATAAAATAAAAGGGTATTTTTCCGGGTCGTGACAATAACAACCTTCTCACTAATCCAACTTCAATAACAAATATCATACCAGTGTACCTACCAGATAGAAGTATAAAGGTGATACATCACATTGTTGATGTATTGCTGTCAAAAAAGTTGAAACATAATAGTGCCCTTCATATCCTTTCTTTTCATTAAAATTTACTTTCTGTGAATAAGCTCGCTAGTACTAATTTAATACAATTCTTGTTCTATCCCTCTTACCATCTCTTTTAAGACCTATAGACTGAACAATTATTGGCAGTTGGCATGGTGATTGGGAGACTATATGTTCTGGATTCCACTTGCTTTGATCCAGCTTTGTTATCTTCCCATTCCATTTGTTTGAATAAAGGTTTTTCCTCTTCCAAAACTAATTCTGTTCATTGTAATGTTCCTTTAGATACTGTAGCTCAAGCTAATTCTGTACCAAGTTTACCTTTATGGCATAAGAGACTTGCACATGCCTCCCATTCCGTTATAAAAGAAAAAGATGTCTACAACACTTCTTACTGTGAAATTTGTCCTCCAGCAAAACAACAAAGATTGAGCTTTCCTCTAAGCAAGATTGTAACTTACAATATACGTAGATCTGATAATGGCACTAAGTTCACAAGCGAAGAATGTCAGTCCATTCTCTCCACCAATGGCATATTGCACCAAGAATCCACTCCATATATACCCCAACAAAATGGGGTGGCTGAGAGAAAACACAAACATATACTCCAACTTGCTAAAGCTTTGCTTTTTGAATCTCATTTGCCCAAGAAATTTTGGGGTGAATCAATCTTGATGGCTACATACATTGTCAATAGACAACCTTCCTCTGTGCTTGGGTGGAAAATACCTTTTGAAATTCTCCATAATACCCCACCAACTTATCAAAATGTTAGAGTCTTTGGTTGCCTGTGTTATGCCACCAACACACTCCCTCATAAAACCAATTTGATTCTAGAGCCTTTAAATGTGTTTTCTTAGGATTTAATCCAGGACAAAAGGCATATAACGTTTATGACCTTGATTCTCATAAGCTTTTCGTGTCTAGGGATGTCATATTTCATGACGATATTTTTCCTTATCATGCTTCTCCATCAGCATCTACCCCTCTACCTCAACCTATCCATGATGATTTTACTCCATCTCCTTACCTTCCTAATGACCATTCTGCACCTTCCCATCCAACTATTGTTTCTGACTTACCAAGACACAGCACCAGAGTGAGACATAAGCCACAATGGCTTCAAGATTATGTCTCTATAGTCACCCAATCTGCTTTTCCTGCACAGAATTGCTCATTGTCTGAGGTTACTGCAGGCTCTCCTCATCCTTTACAAACTTTTCTTTATACTTGCAATGCCATTTTTAGTGGTTATTATTTGAGTTTTTTGGCCAATCTATCAAAGATCACAGAACCTGTTTCATATAGACAAGCCAGTACTAATGCCAAATGGGTGGAAGCCATGCGCGTAGAATTAGATGCTTTGGAAAGGAACAAAACTTGGGTTCTAACTGACTTATCACCAGGTAAGAAACCTATTGGATCTAAGTGGATTTAGAAAATTAAGAGATTGCCCAACGGCTCTGTGCAGAGGTTCAAAGCCAGATTAGTTACAAAAGGGTACAATCAAATTGAGGGATTAGATTACTGGAATTCCTTTTCTCCCGTGACAAAACTTGTCACTGTTAGAATTTTTTTAGCCTAGGCCTTAGCTAAGGGTTGGCTAATCCATCAAGTTGACATTAATAACGTTTTTTTTACATGGGAATTTGCATAAAGAGTCTACATGATCTCACCTGAAGGATATCCTATAAGTTCTCCAGGCAAGGATTGTAAAGTTGTTAAATCTCTATATGGTTTGAAATAAGCTTCGCGTTGGTGGAACATAGAGTTTACTTCTATATTGTAGAGTTTTGGTTTTGTCCAGTCCGCTAATGATCACTACCTTTTTACCTTAAAATCTAAAGTTCACTTTATTGCCTTGATCGTCTACGTTGATGATGGGTTAATAAGTGGAACTAGTGAAGAGCTTATTCAGCGAGTTAAATCTTTCTTGTATAAGACATTCACTATTAAAGATTTGGGGTATGCCAAGTATTTTTTAGGTATGGAAATCACATGATCCAATGCAGGGAATTATATCAATCAACGAAAATACATACCAGACATCTTGAAGGATAGGAGTGTACATGGTCAGGTTCGGTCGATTTAATTATAAATTTTCGCCCGACCTAATATAAGCGGGTCAATAAAAACTCAAACTACTGCGGGTGAATTATCTTTCCAAATCGTGTGGTTCGGCTTGGTCAGTTTTAAGCATTTAACTCTTGGATTAACGGGGGCTGACGGGTTACCAAATTTTGTGTTATATTGCTTCAAATTAGAGATGAAATTGTAGCCTTTTAATTGCCTCAAAATCAAGTCCACCTTTCACATATCGCCCTTAGAGAGCAGAGCCATTTCCATGCCTTGATTAAAAGCTTTGTCCTGCATATATAAATAATGGAGAGATAGATTTAAGTACCTGGATCAATCTGATACTCAAGAAAGCATGGCAACTAAACTAAGTTGTAAGTTGAAACATACTAGGTTTACTGCTTAAGATTACTAATAGAATAATATTAACAATGGCCATGAAAGAATAATGCCCATTAAATAGAATACGAGACACTCTCTTAGAAGTTCTATCTGACTCTCTCACTGGAAGGTGGAAAGGTTTAGCTTGTTGGGTTGTCAATTGCCTAGGAAATTGAGATTTTTTAGTTTCTAGAACTTTCCACTATAATGGTATGTGCTAAAAAGTAAAAACAAAATCTATAAATGTATTAAATGAGACGAAAATTTAATAAAATATAAAATATATGAATACATAACGGGTGGGCCGGGTGTAGAGCAGGTTTTATCTTGTAAACCCGCTACCCGACCCAATACAAATAGGTTGCAAAAAAATAAACTGTTAATAAAAGTTAAAATTTCAAAACTGACGGCTCTCGGGCGGTTCGGTTCGGCTCAGGCGAGTTAAGCGGGTTGTGCGGGTTTATGTACACCCCTATTGAAGGATGCTGGTTTGTCCAGTACCATACCAGCTTCCACACCTCTTGCACCAGATGTCACATTTATCATAGATGCAAGTGTCCTTCTTCCTAAACCAGATCATTATCGATGGCTTACTAGATGGCTTCTTTATATTAGCATAACCAGACTTGATATCGGGTTTGCCACCCAACAGCTCAGCCAATTCATGAATTCCCCATGTCAATCACATTGGGATGTTGCACTGCATGTGTTACATTATCTTAAAGGTTGTCCCTCCTTGGGTTTGTTCTTCCCTTCTGACACTACGCTGCAACTCCGGGCCTTCTGTGATGCTGATTGGGCATCTTGCTCTAACACTAGATGATCGGTTACTGGCTATTGCATTCGTCTTGGATATTTTCTTGTTTTGTGGAAGTCCAAGAAGCAATCCACTGTTTCACGCTGCAGTACAAAAGCAGAATATCAGAGCATGGCATCCATGGTCTGCGAGTTGAAATGGATCACCTACTTGCTTCGCGATTTTGATATCCTGGCTCAGTGTTCTCTTCCCTTATTTTGCGATAATCAAGCCACCCTCCATATCACCTCTAACCCCGTATTTCATGAGCTTACCAAACATTTGGACATTGATTGTCATGTGGTTCATGATGAGTTTAAGAAGGGCTTTATTCTTCCCCAACATCATACCTCCAAGGAGCAACTTGCCGAAATTTTCACAAAGTTGCTTCAATTAGCTCAATTCTCTAATCTTGCTTCCAAGTTGGGGTTGATTGATCTTCGTCAACCTCCAACTTGAGGGGGGCCTGTAGAAGTTGTTAATTAGTTGTTACAGCCTAAGTATTCACATTAGTTAGAGTTAGTTAGTTTGGTTATCTTTTTGACAGCTGTACCATTTTCATTTTTCCCGCCTTGCTATTTTTAGCAAGATATTTTCGTGGCTATTATTAGCCCTTCTATTGTACAATTACAGTGAAGTAAAATGAAGAAATTAATTCCCTCAAAATTCCGATCTTAGATAATTTCAATACATTGAGGATAATGTTTTATTTAAGTGTGGGTGAGGGATATGTGAATTATGTTGAAGTGTTAGATGGTTGGAATGTGGTGAACATTTTGTGGATTTTTGTTTAAAAGGGCATCTCATGTTAGCTTTCCAGTTTTCTACTTGTTTCTTTGCGCCTTTACTTGTCCCAAGGGTCACCCCGACTTAGACATGCTCTACTTACTCTAGCTCAAATCATGTCGTGAGTCTTTGATTTTTCTTTCATAATATGAGGTTTTGATTTGAAATAATGTCAAGTAGGAAATTGATAAGCCGATGGGGGTTACACTTGGGGAGTGATCATTTTCAGAAAAGTCAATGATTTTTTCTCACCTTAATGCATTTGTTTAAAACACTGGCCTTGGGTACGAAATATTGGTATGGGGGGGGGGGGGGAGGGATACTTGACACTACATGAATTAGTGAATAGGTTTGACTAGTAGTCACTTTTTGTAGGAACTTATCGTATTGCTTGATGTTTATGTTGAATTCAAAAGAAAAGAAATAATTTTGGGGATAAATTATTCAACAAAAAAGCCAATTTACTCCGCTAATCATGCAACAAAGTGATTTTGAGTACAGCGAGTAGTCATCTAGAGATTGTTAGCAACTAAGTAACCGGGCACATTCATCACCAATATTTTTGTTTGCGTAAAAAGGATGGCTAACACTCTAGACAAACTAATCACACCAACTGAGTAATCAAGCACATTCATCACCAGTGTTTTTGTTCATGTAAACAAGTTGATTGTGGTTAAAATTGGCTAACAATAATTATATATATATATATATATATATATATAAAAGTCAATAAAACTCCCTACCTTATTACTCCTCTTAGATGTGTGATGTCTAGTGTGATTACGGTTATTTCCTCCTTCGAGTTGATTTGCAAACCGAACTTGTTTGTTAAGAATCAGAGCAAAGAGTGTTAGTCTCATCATATTATGTGCCTAAAGACCTTTGTTTGAACCAATGCCTAAGTGTGAATATTTTGTGGATTATTCTATAGGTTGCTCTCTTTCAAAGTGTGCTTACATTTGTTTATTGACTTCATTAATTTGACATTGTTTTTCTTTAGAGAAATTTGACTTGGATTTTTAGCAGGCTTGAGGACAAGCATGGACTAAGTGTGGGGGAATTTGATAACATGTAATTTTTACCAAGTTTTAGGCTATATTTTCACTTGTTTTGATTAACTTTGGATTTTAAAGTGGTTGGAATTTCACTAACTTTATTTCTTACTTGTCCTAGGTGGAAATTGATGAAAATGAGTTAAAAGGGGGCCTAAAGGTAGTAAAATGTGCAGAGGAATATCGTACAAGGAAGCTGGGAGGCTAAACATGAAAATAATCATGCTCGTGGCATAAGGTATGATCACGCCTTATGGCCAGAAATTCTTAAGCGGGAATAGAAGGAAAAAGTCTCATTTTGGCAAGAGTTTAACATGGAAACAAACTCCCATCTTACCTACAATTCCTAGGGCTTTCCAATGAATTATCCTAATTCTGTTAGGAATTTGATCAAGGGTTGGAGCACTATATATACATGTTGTAAGACCTTGTCTAGGCATCCTTGATTCTACGTTTAGTTTTCTCCTAAAATTTCAATTTTTATATTTGAAGTTGTTATTATGGCCATCCATGGCAAAACTACTATCTTCAGTCAATGAGTAATTCAAGCCAATGTTTTATTCAAGGAATGTGAGATCTAATTAGTTTGCTTGTCTTTTACGTTTATGCATTATTTGCGTACGTTTCTATGCTTTTTCGGGAAAACCCATTCTTTAATGTTTTTTTGTTAGTTGTGCAATTAGGGTCCTATTTTTTAATTAATTAAACTCCATAATTCTAGTTGGTAAAATTGAATCCGTAACTATTCGATTGAATTAACACAAGTGGAAAGTAGTATAATTTGATTGGGTCAAAGTTTTTGAATTATGCTACAGAAAACACACAATCTAATTTCGAAGAACCACGATTGTAGGTTTGTTGGCTAGGATTGGATCATTTTAGTTTTTAATGTTGTTAACGAGTTAAATCCTATTGTTTGACTAGGGTTATTTGTTAAATAAGGAATACACACTGCACTTGCATGTTTAATCTATTATTAAGGAAATATTAGGTTGGAAGAGTTCTTTGAAAGCTATAACCAATTTATTACATGAATTTAAAAGGCTATCTTTGAATTGATGATCAATTCATGAAAATATTGTGCGAAGAACTACCCTTTATTGAGTTCCCTTCATATAAATTTTTTTTCAATTTATTCCTTGCTCTTATTTTATTTTGTCAACTTTTTATTCAAAAACCCCCTTTACTTTCTTTTTAACGCTTGGTTATTTTAGAAATTAGTCAACAAGTTATTACATGCGAAATCGACCCTACTCACCCTATTTACAAATTAATCATGAGTTTTGAAGAGTAGAGATTATTTTTGGTGAATTCGACACCCATCAGAATATATAATGACATATTTCAAGGAGAACCTATTGGTGATATCCCAAACTTCATCCCATCATAGGCCTTCATCATCCATTAACAAATGCATCAGCTCTGGTATTGCAAGAGTAGGATGTGTGTCATGCAGTTGTACTGCAACCTTAGAGGAGAATTCAGACCACTTGATCCCATCCTTTCCACCTTTCCTCTCCTTAAATCTGGCAATAATATCCTAAAAAGTGCTACCGTTTTAAGTGAATAGCACGCAAGGTAACCTCTGGTTGATTTCCCTATCATTATTTCTTGAGGGGTGTTTGGGCCCGAAAAACAAATTTTTTGTATCGATTCGGAGTGGGCTGATATTGGTCCTTTTCGCCACGCCAAAATGAAATTAATCAGGCCTAGGTCACTTCGACGCTTACGCGGAGGCCTATGGTGGAGGCCCAGGCCGAAATGAAATAACTGCGCATGACCCAGTCAGTAGGAATATAAAATAAGAAAAATAAGATAAACACAGGAATAATCAGATCCCTTATTTTTAGGGGTAGTTAGGTGGGAATAACTAACTAGATAAAGATAAGACAAGAAGTTATACCTGAACATGCTTAAAACAAAGGGCATGTGCTGCTGGAAATTTGAAATCCAGATGACATGGCATAACTGCCATATCCTAAAAATAAGGACAACCATCTATGTCAAGTGGCCAATCTGGAATAAGGTGGGTAGTTCCAAGAATAAAGGGTGGCGGTTGCGGCTTAAAGCCTATAAAGAGGAGTTGGATTCACCATTTGAAAGGGAATCAACAATCAACAATCAATCAACAAAACAACAACAATTCTCTCAATCAAGAAGTCATCACTTCTCTAATTCTTCTTAGTTTTAAATGAACAAAGATTAGCTTTAGTTTAGTAGGTAGAAAACCGTTATGAGTGTTTGTAGCCATACCTCATTTGGCTCAAAGTGAGGATATCAATGCACTCATTCCATAATATCATGAGGTCGTAGCCATCACTCACTCGGATTGGGCCCGGTTCGAGGTGAGATATCAATGCGACGGAGTGGTACCCAACATCCATATCAAGCGCATGCATGAAGAAGAGTGCGGACGGAGTCAATTAATGCTCGTCAGAGTGAACAACCTCTGAATACATCCACAAGTAGCTATGGCTGGAGTCATCAGTGTGGCCGATTTGTAGCTATAGTTCTTAGGGACTGCTCAATGCATCTTTGTCATAGATATAGCCCAACTCATCAATGCGTGTGTTTGTAGCCGAGTCCTATAAGGTCCGTGTGGTGAGTAGCCATCGTCTTCGAATACATTATCTCTTCGATTTAAAGATTTTTAACCCTTTCGATTTTTGAGAGTACTGAATTGTTAAGTCCTACGTTGAGTTGTAGGCAAATAGAACCCCAAGGACAGTGTTTACCTACTCCGATTCAGTCATTTTTTAGATAGAAGTCTTAGGCACACCACATCATTTTTCACTTCGAACCACATCACTTTTCACTTCGAACCACAAGACTTACACTTGTGGGCTCCTGCACACTGGCACGCCCGCATCCGAACGCCAAGAGCTCACTTTGAATTGGTTGTTTGCCTATCGAACTCAGTTGGTTCGGACCCTGAGCGACCACTTTGGCACGACCATAGAAAATTTATGCAAACAAGAGGTTACATCTCTTTGTGACACATGGCAAAAACTACTTTGAAGGTTAAAACCTTAATTTCTCCTATATAAAATTCAAAGGGCTCATCTGACTTTTATCGCAAAACTTTTTTTAAAAAAATCAGAAAAACCAAAGTTACACGATAAATTAAGATGAATAAATGCCCTGTAAAGAGATATAAGCAACACCAAAACTAGCAACAAGATAGGGTTAATTCCAATTTTAGTTCTTGACATTTGACCCTTTGTCAATTTTGGTCCTTCATGTTTAGACGTTTTCAATTTTGGTCCGTAACGTTACAATCCGTTACCCAATATCGTCATTCTGTTAGTTTTTTCGTTAAAAACCCTAATTTTATTTACAATTTGCCCCCTTAAAAATAGAAAAATACCAAAATGCACCCTAATTAAAAAATAAAAAAAAAGAGCTAAATCGCCCCCCCACAAAAATATTTAGGCACAACAAAATAAATTTTGTGAGCAATAGGATTCGAACCCGGGTTGATGAGAAGAGAAAAAGTTAAGTTTTCTTCCTCAACCATTCAATCACACTCAATTTATGTTCTATAGTGTGCTATACATAATAGTATACAATGTATCAATAAAATAATCAAATAAATTATTTTTAACATAAAGGGACAAAATTAATTTTTGTAATATATATTGAAAAAAAATTAATTTATTTATAAGTATCTGAAATGTTAATTAAATTGTTTTCAATATACAGATAAATTTATGAAATAAATTAATCTTTAATCTTCTAAACTTTTTAATTTAGATTTTCATAGCTTATATCTACTTTTGATACTTTAATTTCAATTTATTTTTTCAAATAAATCGAGCAAATAGATAGAATTGTAAAATAAATATATTTTTTTTAATTCATAAATGTAGACATTGAAGGTATATTAAAAAATTGAACTTAAACAATGTCAAAGAGTATACTATTATGTATAACACACTTTAGAACATAAATTGAGTGTGATTGAATGGTTAAGGAAGCAAGCTTAAGTTGTTCTCTTCTCATCAACTTGGGTTTGAATCCTATTGGTTACAAAATTTATTTTGTTGTGCCTAAATATTTCAAAGGGGGGTTTTTAGTTATTTGTTTAAATTTGGCGCATTTTGGTATTTTTCTATTTTTAAGAGGGCCAATTGTAAATAAAATTAGGGCTTTTAATGGAAAAACTAACGGAAGGACGACATTGGGTAATGGATTGTAACATTAGGGACTAAAATTGGAAATGTCTAAACATGAAGGATCAAAATTGGCGAAGGGTCAAAGGTCAAAGACTAAAATTGGAATTAACGAGTAGGATATCAACAAACTTGAAGTGATGCACTACACAGGAAGAACTGTTGTTTCAATCGTAAAAGTTTCCCATTTTCAGTAGCATCCCCAAGATATAGAACAACACAAATCGGAAATCACAAATCTTGAATAAGCATTCAATGATAATTCAAAAATACAAGATTAGAAAATTACACCTAAATTAGCATAAAATTTCACATATTTAAATATGTTGCAAGATTAAAAAACATGCACTGCTCTTCACCTGCTGAGCCCTTGAATGAAGTAGAGCCGCAAATTCATGTTATACATTCCGTACACTACAAGAATGTACACCCTTTAGAGACGAATTAATACACTATACATTTAATTTTTGTGAGGGATTTAGTTTATAGAAATTCCATTAATAAATGTCTTGTCACTGATTGTTTATTTAATTCTATTTACATTGAATTTTGTCACTAATCCATCACAAATTCTTTAAATCTGTAACAAAATATCTCCATCACAGAATTTCCGTTAGTGAAAGGGATGTTTTCTTGTATTGATATTCGATCCATCAATTTTGAATTGGAGAAAGGTCTTAGGTTCAAGTCACAGCGCAATCTGTTTGTAAAAAAGAATTTCACTTGCTAGGTTAGACAAAAAATCCGTCTACACGCGAGGACACATGTTAGCCATATTAAATACTTAATGTCTTTCCTTTAATATTTTAAATATTTAAATGAGGCAGTCATCAATCAATAATTAGCTAACGCATTGTTATGCAATCAATAATTAACCACACATTAACTAAAATCTAAGTTAAATAACCAATGAGGGATTAAGCCACAAACATATCTTTATGTTTTGTTCATTACATTATATCTATGAGTCTATTTTATAGATTTCGACCATATTCATATAAGTTGACATATAAATATGTCATCTACAAAAGCGTTCATATTCATTTGTGTGGTTTTGAAGCAACTCGTGTTCAATGAACTTGCACGCCCAGGACATGCATATATATTTTCAGAGATAACTTTACTGGTAGAAAAATTTGACATTCTTAATTATTCTATTTAACTTCGCGAGTTCGATTATTTATAATTTTGTATCATTCCACGTTCGGAATATGGACCTTTTCCATTGTCAAAGAAAAACGTAAGGCTTTATTCTAATATATCTTGCAAAGCAAACATAATCTTATTTACTTTGTACTCGTTTCGTTTGTGGGTTTTTAATAAGCTAAACTTTCAACTTTTCGCCCATTCTAAGCGGGTCAGCTAGATCCTATGAAATTTCTAATGAGCCAAAAATGCTCCCTCAAATAATATCATTTTGCACCCCTAAATTATTGATAGTGCATCATTTACCCCTTAAACTACGTACAATGTATTATATATCAACTATAAATATATGTGTACAATTATGTCCTCAGACAAATTTCATTTATTTTTTCTTTTACATTATCTTTTTCTTTTCTATTATTCTTTTGTTTTTCTTTTTTCTGTTTTTTTTTTTTTTGTTTATCTCCATTTGTTTTCTATCCTACCCGCCTACTAAACTTTGAACATTGAATTGTTGCACACTTAAATCAAACAAGTTAAAAATTCATAACTTATATAAAGAGGTAGGGGTGTACATCAACCTGCACAACCCGCTTAACCCGTCCGAGCCAAGCTGAACTGATCGAGACACGTTGGTTTTGAAATTTTAATTTTTAGTAACAGTTTATTTTTTTGCAACCCATTAGTATTGGGTCAGGTTGTGGGTTTACAAGATAAAACCCGCTTGACACCTGACCCGCCCGTTATGTATGCATATATTATATTTTTTATTATTTTTTCATCTCATTTAATACATTTACAGATTTTGTTTTTACTTTTTAGCACATACCATTATAGTGGAAAGTATTAGAAACTAAAAACTCTAAATTTCCTAAGCAATTGATAACCCAACAAGCTAAACCTGTCCACTTTCCAGTGAGAGAGTCGGACAGAACTTATAAGAGAATGTCTCTTACTCTCTTTCATGGCCATTGTTGTCACGGCCCAGAAAAATACCCTTTATTTTATTAAAATATATAATAATTTTCACATAAAATTGTACAAAATACAAGACTTACAATTTTCACAAAATACAAAAGTAACTTTATTAAGTAAAATGCTTCAAAACACCCATTGTTTCCACTACGTCCCTCAAATGTCTCCGCTCATTTCTGTCTAAAAAAAATGGAAAAGAGGAGTCAATGCGACGGTTGAGTAGAACTATTACACAATCACATAAGGTGCAAGTGTGTGAAAATTGCACATAAACATGTAAAATCAGATAATACTCCCTGTTCGTCACATACAGTGACGTAATACCTTATAACTCCCACCACGATCAAATAATCGATAATCCAATCGAGTCACTCCACGATTTCACCAATCCCAACCGAGTCACACCAGTGGTCATAACCCAGGTATATGCCAAAGCCTACGACCCACTCTCACATGGAACACTCTGTCCATATGAGGAGGGATTAGGAGATAGAGGGTTGGAACACTTATTACCGGCATCTCCAATAGAATGTCCCGACAGAACTCAGCCATACCCATTCCGAAAATATTTCGGGCCCAACACATATTTGAGAAATCACTTTCTCATAACACATAAATCTTATCAAAGCATAAATAAACATATCATGTTCATGCATATATTTTTATGAAAGCATAATAGCACGAAAACAACTATCATGATATTGACATGTATAGCAAATATTTTGAGGCATAAAATCTTAAAATGTGAACATAGGCAATCACTTGGTATTTGACCATTATTTTGGTAAACCCAAGTTAAAGCCTTGTTTATGAAAATAAACTAAGATCATATTGCCTAAACTACTTATGAGAAATGTAATAATTCTACCTTTCAAATATTTTTAGGGACAAAAGAGGGTATATAAAGGGCTATTGGAAGGCTAATAGGTATATATGGATGAAAATAAAAGGGTTTGTGTATATATATATATATATATATATATATATATATATGTGGGTGGAAGATAGACTATAAAAAAGAAGTGTTTTGGGTGTTAAAAGTAGAAGTAAAGTGGGGGTATGTTTTTAAGCGGGATTTCTAGGGGAGAGAAGGGTGGGATTTTGGGATGAAAATGGGGTTGGAGTTAGGATCTATTTATAGAGGAGAAAAGAAGAAATAACTAATATTATAACAAAATAAATAGATAACCATATATGCTATATGGACATTAATATATACACATCACTTTATTAATTACCTAGTATATATATATATATATATATATTTATGTATGTGGACATGTAGGTGTATATGTAGATATATAAATCACCACTAGTCTATATATGTGGATGTGTGTGTGGGTATGTAGATATAGAAATCACCACTAGGTGATATATGGATGTGTGTGTGTGTATACGTAGAGATATAATTTACCACTAGTATATATATATAGATGTGTGTGTGTATAAGTAGATAGATAAATCACCACTAGTATATGTATGGATGTATGCGTGTATATGTAGATATATAATTTACCACTAAGATATGTATGGATGTGTGTGTGTATGTAGATATATAATTTACCACTAATATATGTATTAGAGGAGATATTCTTGCAAAACAATTATAAAATATACTAAAAATCTAGACTTTATATTTATCATTTAATTAAAATCCAAAAATTAGGGTTATAAATAATTAAAATTCAAAAATTATGCATATAAAATCAGAAAATATATTGTTATATTTATAAAATTCAAAAACTGTATGATTTATTTAGAAAATTTGAAAATAAAATAAATACAGGTTTAAAATATTTATTTAAATAAATTTTCCAAGAATAATAATAACAATTCAAAATTAATACTATAAGGTCTAAATTATAAAGTAATTTTTAAAGAATAAAATTTCAAAATCATAAAAATTTTAGGAATTAAAAGATTTTATATAAAATATTTTGCATGTTTCAAATGCTAAGAAAATAAATGAATGAAGACTCTCATTTTATACAATGCATATCGTGTAATGGACAATTATTCACAAAACAATCACGTATATTCACACAATAATTGTCACATAATGGAAATAAATCCTAAGTAAAATATTAATAATAACAATAAAAGTTACCGGGTGGTCACAATTGTTAATTTTATTCTATTAGTAATCTTAAGCAATAAACCTAGTATGTTTTAGCTTACAACTTAGTTTAGTTGCCATGCTTTCCTAAGCATCAGATTGATTCTGGTACTTAAATCTATCTCTCCAGTGTTTATATGTGCAAGACAACGTTTTTAATCAAGACATGGAAATGGCTCTGCTCTCTAGGGGCGATATGTGAAAGGTGGACTTGATTTAGAGGCAATTAAAATGCTACAATTTCATCTCTAATTTGAAATAATATAACACAAAATTTGGCTAAGTGTTACTCTTTGTAGTTGCGGGAGTAAATGGTATATTATTGATAGTTTAGGAGTGCAAAATGTATTTTATCCAAAATCAAAAGAAAGTATCTTGAACCCTACTATCGGACAGTGTTTCCAATGCGTTTTGCCGAAAAATATTTATGGATTTTGACTTGTAAATTACTTTTGTATCCTCAAGCTCTTTTTTTTCATTTATATATAAATATATATATATATATATATATATATTTTTTTTTTCTTTCTAGTATCATCAATTGACAATTATGTTCGATAATGACAATCATCACTAATGTTATGATCCTTGATTTAAGCCATAATTACGTATCAGTTAAAGATTTACGCGTCTCGAATATATATAGATGGCAAGTTAGAGAAGAAGCCATTGGAATTTCTAGCTGAAAAAGTAGCCAGACATCAATATAAATAAAGATATGTTGGAAATGGGCTTAATTGTGATAACATTTATAGGGATTAATCTAAGATGAAATTATTTCTGGTGTAAATCCATAGATAAAATCTCATTAAATGTTATTTGTGTGTTAAATGATAAGTGCAAAATCCCATATGGAATATTTAACCTTGACAATTCGAGTATTTATGTGGTGAAGTATTGTTGTAGTGTAAACTAAACAACTAAGTACCGCATATGGGTAGCCCCACACGCAACCATGGGGGTTGGGGTGAATTGTTACAGTCCCGGTCTTATCTTTTAGTGAACTAGACCTGGAATTATGTTTGAATTTTAAATTCAAATTTAATTTCAACCGTTACAGAATATTAATGCACAACAATATTAATTTTGGAACGATTAACGGTTACAGAGTATTAATACGCTATATTGATTACTGAGTAACTGACGGTTGTCACTTGCAGTTACGAATTTAGATTTAATTATTCGAAACGTTACAAGTGGTTACAGCAATTACGATTTGAGAATTAATTATCGATATTAATATCCTGTATTATTTTTCCTATAAATAGTTGTTATTTTCCCTGCAGAAAACACACAAGAAAACATAAAACACTTGAGATTTCTCTGAATCGAACAGTGTGAGAATTCAATTCTCTTAGTGCACCTCTGATCAAGTGAGATTATAATATTGATTGTGTACTGTCGTATTTTGTGTGCATCTGCTCGTATACAATATTTTTAAGTTGAATAGCTTTCGAAATGAGGATCAAAGTAGTAGTGCGGCTTGAAATGAATCTCTAGATTGTCTTATCTTGTAAGGAGTATCGCAGGCCCATCGCACCAGTCAGTGGGGAGAATATTTCTTTAAGCCTAACCGGCTCAACCCGGTGATTCAGTCGTTGCATTACAAATAAATACTAATAAGTTTACTGAACTTTATTGTTTATTTATTTGTATTCGGCATTGTTTAATTGCTTTTGGCTATCGTGTTTTCTTCGTAAACTGTTATTGTATTATAAATATATTATCGAATAAATCCACCCACGTGAATATCGTCTTTGTGATATTCTAGTCTATTGTGTTTCTAACAAGATATTACATAGCTTATGAAATGAGTAAATTAATGACAATATGATAAGTTATAATAAAAAAAGTATTACTATTTATATATATTTAGTGACAAAAAAGTTATCTTATCACAAAACCCTCTAGGATTAAATGTATAATAAGAAAAAAGTACTCAAAAACCCTATAGGATTAATTATTACATGCCAAAAAAAAATCATGGCTAAATTTTTAAAACAAATAAATTTGTTATCTTTTCTGTTAAAACGAAATTACGCGCACATAACCAACTACTAGTTGGTCTAGTGGGATGAGACGCTAGATCCCTTGATCAACGTCCAGAGTTCGAATTCTGGTGTTGTGAATGGACCAACTGGGTTGGGAGGGTCGCACCTATAATGGGCCTCTTCAGTACCCAATCCGGATTAGTCGATTAGTCGGTCAATGAATCGGAACCGGATGGTTAAGACAAAAAAAAAAAAAAAAAAAAACAAAGAAGAAATTGTGCGCACATGCAAACGCTTTTGCTCCGTCAACCTAATTTGTGATTACTTGCTATTAAATCATAAGGAAACTATTAATTCATTGGTTTTAGTAGTTTCTTGGAAATTCACTTGACCTAAGAAATAATTTCACCGTAATTCGCCATTGGAATACTCTATTTATTTTGAATTTATTGTTTTAGAGTTCTACCTTGAATTTGTTTTTTTTTTTTATATAATTAAGTATTTACCAATTAAATAATGGTTTGACTTCATTAGATTGTATCAGTATTTTTAACGCGCACATGATCTAGGAACTTTTGCCTCAAGTCTACAGTTCAATTCTGGGTCAAACTAAACATAATATTTTGAACGGGAGGAATGCAAGTATAGATAATAGTATTATTCAAACCACTATTTCAAAACGGAGGGCTTGTTTAGATGAATTTAACAAAAAAAAAAGTGCTTTTCAAGTTGAATTCTTTGTGGCAAAGTCTTTTTTTTTTCCAAGCCAAACGATTTTGCATACGGATGCAATAGTTAAAAGTGATTTAAAAGGTACTTTTATTTAAAACTACTTTGACTATGTTGTGATTTTGTTTTATTTAATTTTTCCATAACATTTTTGTTTTCATATACATCATGTAATGCAGAGTATTTTGTAAATTCATTCCTTCCTTTTCTCCCCGAACTCTTCATTATTGTAATTTATATATGTGGGTCCACGTAATCCTTTTAATTACAAATGTGTATTAACGGTATTGAGACACATGCGTATGCTAGTTGACATTTTAGAATATGTCAAATACTTCGCACGAATAACCTAGGATTTAGACTTCAATTTTAATAAACCGAGTAAACCTTCAAATGCATCCCATAATATATTCTACAATTTACGAATAATAAACACGTCTAATTGGTCAAAAAGTTTTTTGCCTATATATATGCATGAAATTGATTTTTTCCGAGTACCTTAATAACGTAATACAAAGAGATAATAAAGAAAAAAAAAAAGCACTTATGGGTTATTATTCTTGCTCATGTTAGAAAAATTGGTTACAAAAGTTGGTAAGTGACCAACTTTGGCCAATAATTTGATAAAACTCCATTTGTTGTTTTGAAAAACAAGTTGATTATTCGTAATCTATATTGCGAGTAGCTACAAAAAATGTGTTTAATTACTCAAAATCAATTTAGGGTGAATGAGAAATTAAATACACAAGTTAGCTATGTGAAAGCTAAAAATGGAGCGTTAAGTGTGGAATGTGGTTGTCCCACATAGGAAAAGTAATACAAGAGTATCTTCAACTTAAATGGCAACTTGCAAATAAGGGTTGGCCCCTTGGGGGTTCACAAGTGTATAACGAGGAGAGAACCTACGGGTTAGTAGGCTCAAACCCCTTGGGAGACAATTGCCGGTTCTGTCAGCACCAGTGCGAGGCAATCTCGTCTTAAAGGCAAAGAGTCCAACTCTTGCCTTGACTAAACACCATAGCCTAGTCATGCCCTTATAAAGCACTACTTTCCAACAGCTCATACTCTTATCACAATCATATTTATTTTTCTGTTTGTTCTATCTGATGCAGCTTCGTTCAAGAATACCAAGTGCCCGTTTGATTACTTGTATCACTTCGGGGATGGAGTGATGGATATTGGCAACTCGGTAAGGGTTCTCCCTTGGGGACCTTCACTTCCACCCACACGTCTGCCTCATGGTAGGACATTTCCCGGCAAGCCAAATGGTCGCTCGTCTGACAGTCTTATGGACTTCGACTTTGCAGGTATGTATATATATGTGTGTGTGTGTGTGTGTGTGTGTGTGTGTACATGTACAACATTGAGGGTGGACGTGGTTTGAATCTTGTATTCGAGTTTTTTGTTCCCTTATATTAGACTTTTTAGATTTATGGCACGTGTTCACGAAATTCTTTTAATTAATGTGATTGATCTTATATATGGACACGTGTCATAAATTTGAAGGACGGAATACTACTTGAAATAGGAAACATATTATGATAAAAGATTAATTTTTAAAGCATTCAAGCAAAATGCTATTGTAATCTAAATTTCTAAATCGTGTGATTTGCAGCTTCTGATTTCGGATTTCCACAAATTACGCCTTATTTGTCGAGGAATGCTACTTCAAGCAATGGGGTCATCTTTTCAGTGGCTAGCAGCCCAGTGCTTGATCATGAATTTTTCAAAGCAAGGGGCATCAGAGTTCCACCTTATGCCGCTTCATTTCGTGTTCAATTGAGATGGTTCAGATCATACCTTAGATCCATTTGCTCAACACAAAAAGGTTTATATATATTATATATAACAAATATTGATTAAAGATTAATTTCTTTAGTATACAAACTATATACGTAGATGCCTGAATATTGAGTTGGATCGTGTTAGAGTAGTGCACACCATAAGCTCATCATAAACACTCCTAATTCGATAGAATTACATATAATACATTGAATGTTTTTAAATAAATTTTTGATATTCCGTTGCGTCTACGTCCTGAAACTTATGTGAAACTAATAGATAGATTGAGTAATTAATTTATTTTGGACGTCAGATTGCGCCAGTATTCTTGGAAACTCTCTTATATTGTTGGGGGACATTGAAGGCAATGATATCGGCTATCCACTGAGCCAAGGCAAATCTATTAAAAAAGTAAATTAAGAAGTATGTGCCATTCGTAACGCAAGCTCAAATCAATGTTACAAGGGTAATTAATTACTTAACTCCTTTAATCGACACTAAAAAAGTTCTAAGATTTGAATTTTTTTTTTTGGATTTAATTATAGTTAATTTTATTCATAATACAATACAGGAGTTAATTAGGATGGGTGCGACGCGAATAGTGATTCCTGGAAGTGCGCCTATTGGTTGCTATCTTTATATTCTAACCGCGAGACATACCAATAATTTCACAGCATACGACAATTTAGGTTGTTTAAAGGATGTAAACGATCTTATCACGTTCAAAAACAATGATCTCCAGCAAGCTATTAGTAAACTCACTATAGAATTCCCCAAGGTTAGCATATTCTATTGTGCATTTGACCAAGGTGTGCTAACAGCTCTTCGCCAATCCATTTCAGGTAAGTGTGTTCAATTTCTAGTTCCATATGTAGAAATTGTTTTTCTCCTAGGGAAACCCTAAAGGATTATTATCCATATACTATTATATATAGATAATATCTATAATCTATAATATAACTATATCTTTTTATAAACATCAGCAACCTCTAATAACTGCTTGGTGTCTTGGTCTGACTTGTTAATTTTCTCTTTTCTCTCTCTTATTTTCTCTCACTTTTTTCTCTCCACTTTTAACGTGATATATTATTTCTCTCTCTTTTCTTCCCTCCCTTTTCTCTCATATGTTTATCTTTTGTATTTAGTTTTCTTTATCTTTTATTTATTTTTCAATAACAAAACTCAATTTAATTTTCAATTATTTTTTGTTTTCCATAACATATAAATTTAGTTTTTAATAATTTTTTTTTATTTTTCGTAATATATAAAATTATAAATTTATTAAATATGAGATTAAATTCTAATTCATTTTTATTTTACGAACGCATAGAATGTACCACACCTACTGGGTATTATATAAGAAGAGAGCACAATTGAATATCTACTTTTGATCTGTCAACTTTTTGTTGTGTCATTTTTCTTCTTCTTTTCTTCTGTTTACTTTCTCTCTCCTTTTTCATGTTATTTTTACTTTGTCTTCTTTCGCTCTTCCTACTCTATCCTTTCATTTTCCACTACTCGTCAATATCATTGTTTAACTTTCTTTATAATTTTTTTATTAGATAAAGAGGACTTTCTTTGTCGTTATTTTCTTAGTTTTTTTTAAATTATTTTATTTTAACTTATCACTAATTTCATAAATTTATCAAAAATAGTTAAAAATATTTTGATAATATAAGTGCCATCAAAATTTTACTATGTCATTAAATTATATTACTTTTTTTTATTATGCACACGTATCGAGTGTACCAATATAACTAATACTAATTCCCATCTCTTAACAGGCTCTAATGGGAACAACACACTGAAAGCTTGTTGTGGAATTGGCAGAAAATATAACTACAATAGCGAAAGATTTTGTGGGAGCCCAGGAGCGCCAGTTTGCTCAAATCCAGATGAATACATCTTTTGGGATGGTTTACACTTTACGCATAGAGCTTCCTTTCGTATTGAGCAGATTCTCGTTCGCCCTGCTCTATCTTCATTCAACTGCACATCATAAATTAACTTCTTTCATTTCATTATAGAACGATCGAATAATGAAAGAAAATGCCCCCCTGGGAAGCGGTTGATATAATGTCAATAGTATTTAAGGGCAGTATAATTTCAGTTGTATCATTTGTGTATCTAGTTAGGGGTAAAATTGCAAATTTTGTTATGTAATTTTACATGTTTTGAGTTTTCGTCCTTTAACTTTGATAGTTAATTTTTGTTCAGTAACTTTACTCAAAGTTGAATTAAAATATTCTCTTTTGATTAATATAATGCGCACACATATATTTAAAGTGCATCTTTAATTTCGCTCTTGTATTAATAATAGTACTTCAATAACCTTCAAGCATTAGTTTCTTCCTCGTAGTTTTCCTTATAACTTTTCGCTGTTATTCGTTTTTATCACAAATTTTGGTGCTAGAGTTTCCAATTTTGTTTCCTTTCCCGTATTCGGAAACTAATTAATGTCTTACTCTTTTATATATTTTTCTTCTATACTTAACTATTTTGAGTTTATTTAAACTTAATTAGCTTCATAGTGTATTTATTTGTATTTTAGCGGGAGTATATCTTATTATACAATTTATTATATATTTATGTAAGCATATTCTCATAAAATGTCTAATTTTACTAATTAGTAGCATAAAAATAATATTTTTATTGAAGTACTTTATTCACGAACAAAAAATAAGAAACGTGGAACAAATTAGCAAATATTGAATAATTAACTTCAATATACTTGAAAATAAAATTCATAGCAAAGTTTTTCCTAAACAATGAGATAATAATATAATATAATAGAATATTGAATCATATGATATAGTATAACTAACCTACAATACAGTATATGGAATAATAATACAAAGCTACATAGATTTATATATTGCCATGCGATGGATGATAAAAAATAATAGAAGACAACACTTCGTTGATTTATAACACTTAATTATCATAAAAATTTCTAAAGGACTTCAATATGTACAAAGATAAGTATGTTACCAAGCAATTATTAGATAAGAAATTATTTTTAATAATATTACTAATTCACTTAATTGTCACTAAGAGTGATATTATTAAGTGGTAGTTAACTTGGACTTTCACATATATTAGTATTGATATAGATTGAGTTGGCATAATTTGTGTATATATATATATATATATATATATAAATATATAAAGTATTATAGTAATCACAGAATGTTAATAAGGCATATATATATATATAGAGAGAGAGAGAGAGAGAGAGAGAGCAGAGGAAGTAAAATATACTTAACACTATGACGAATTTATTTTTATTTAAGATTGATTCTTAATTATAGAATAATTATTAAGTCCTCCGAAGCTTAAAAAAATAAATATTAATAAAATAAATATGTCCCATATCATTTCAATTACCATCAAGTGTCCACTTTGTTTTAGTCGTTTTCTTTGTCACTACATTTTTCACTTTGCATTTCTAATTTTTATTTGGTTCCAAACTTAAGGTCCGTTTGGATGAGTTTTATTAAAAAAAAGTATTTTTGAGTTGTGCTTTTTTAATTGGAGTTTTTTTTAAAAAACAAAATCAAATAGTTTTTGCGTTTGGATGTAATAATTAAAATTGTTTTTAAAAGTGTTTTTATTTGAAGTTACTTTGGATAACTTCTAAAAAAAAAATCAAAATTTGGTTTTTTTTTTGGCTTCTGCATTTTTTTAAAAAGCTCATCCAAACACAAATTTTTTTACACAAGTGTTTTTTTTTTCCAAAATAAAAGTTTCTCTTCTAAAAAGAACCATCTAAATAGGCTCTTAGATTGGTTGAAAGAGATGGCAAAAATGAAACAAATAGGCCAAAAATGTGTGTATGAAAGGCCAAAATATTAAACCTTCAAGACTTAGATTTGTTGAAAAAGATGGTAAAAAGGAAACAACCAAGCCAAAAATGTATGTATGAAGGGCCAAAATATTAAAAAACTTATTGAAGCAACTCCACTGGGGATTAAACCCAGAATCTCTGGTTTCGTAGACCAGCACCTTATCCATTGGGCCATGGAGTCATAAGGGCCCTTCCGGGTTCGAACCGGTGACCTCTTGATCTGCAGTCAAATGCTCTACCACTGAGCTAAGGACCCTTCTATTATCCATTTTTTGACATTTTCCTTGATTAAATTAGTGTTTCAATTGAAGTTATTTAATTAAATGAATGATATGACCACGCACTTTAAATTTGTGATTGATTTTTTTTTATTACCATCATATACTTAAGAACAAATGAAAAAAAAAGTACATTTCTTGTTATTTATCAGAATGTTTGACTTTCTATGCGGGAAAATATTAAAAAAACTATTGAAGCAACTCCAATAGGGATTGAACCCAGAATCTCTGGTTTCGTAGACCAGTGCCTTATCCATTGGGCCATAGAATCATGAGGGCCCTACCAAGTTCAGAACGGTGACCTCTTGATTTGCAGTCAAATGCTCTACCACTGAGCTAAAGACCCTTTTATTATCCATTTTTTGACATTTTCCTTGATTAAATTAGTGTTTCAATTGAAGTTATTTAGTTAAATAAAAGATATGACCACACACTTTAAATCTATTTTTGATTTTTTTATTACCATCATATACTTAAGAACAAATGAAAAAACATTTCTTGTTATTTATCAGAATGTTTGACTTTCTATGCGGGAAAATATTAAAAAAACTATTGAAGCGACTCCAATGGGGATTGAACCCAGAATCTCTGGTTCCGTAGACTAGTACCTTATCGATTGGGCCATAAAATCAGGAGGGCCCTACCAAGTTCAGAACTGTGACCTCTTGATTTGTAGTCAAATGCTCTACCACTGAGCTAATGACCCTTTTATTATCCATTTTTTTGACATTTTCCTTGATTAAATTAGTGTTTCAATTGAAGTTATTTAGTTAAATAAAGGATATGACCACACACTTTAAATTTGTTATTGATTTTTTTATTACCGTCATATACTTAAGAACAAATGAAAAAAAAATATCTATTTCTTCTTATCTACCCACGTGTTTGACTTTCTATGCGGGAAAATACTAAAAAAATTATTGAAGCGACTCCACTGGGGATCATATCCAGAATCTATGAATCTGTTGACCGGCAACTTATACATTGTGCCTCGTAGTCACAAGGGCCCTATTGGGTTTGAATCGGTAACCTCTTGATCTACAGTCAAATGCTCTACAACTGAGCTAAGGACCCTTTTCACTACTAGAAAAAGAGCAAATAGCCACGGATTTTAGCCACGGGAAAAATCCGTGGCTAATCCGTGGCTATTAGCCACGGATTAGCAACGGTTTTCGGTGAAAATTTTTTTTGAGCTTTAGCCACGGATTGGCCACGGATTACTCGTGGCTAATTTAGCCACGGCCAAGCCGTGGCTAAATGTCGTGGCTAAATTTGGCGCCAGTTTTGCCGCCAATGGTTAGCCACGGCCAGACCGTGGCTAAGCCGTGGCCCTTAGCCACGGTCTAGCCACGGCCTAGCCGTGGCTGGATTAGCCACGGCCAGGCCGTGGCTAAGGGCCACGGATTAGCCACGGCCTGACCGTGGCTAATCCAGCCACGGCTAGACCGTGGCTAAATCGTGGCCCTTAGCCACGGCCAGACCGTGGCTAATTTAGCCACGGTCTGGCCGTGGCTAAGGGCCACGGATTAGCCACGGCCTGACCGTAGCTAAGCCAGCCACGGCTAGACCGTGGCTAATCCGTGGCCCTTAGCCACGGCCAGACCGTGGCTAAATTAGCCACGGCCAGACCGTGGCTAAATTAGCCACGGTCTGGCCGTGGCTAAGGGCCACGGTTTAGCCACGGCCTAGCCGTGGCTAAAAATTTTTATTTTTTTTTTGCAACAAATATGATTTGAACTCTTGACCTGTTAGTTAAAGTTAGAGCATTAAACCACTACACCACTTTAACTTTTTGTTTAATAATTAATTTTTGCTATATTTAAGTAATATATATATTATATTATATATATTGATATATATAATAAATGATTCGATATATTACATACGTATAATATTAGATATACTTATATATATGTGTATTTATATATAATTAGCTGTATATATATTAGATGTATAAGTACATATATAACATATATTAGATATATAATACACTAATATATGTTTATTTCATATAGATGATTGATCATATATATATAGTACATATGATTAGATATATATATATATATATATATATATTGGATCTATATATACGTACACTACATTTATAACATATATTAGATATGTTCTATATAGATATATACTTATATCATATAGACTATATATAGAGGATTAGAATGTACATATAATATATTAATATATATGAGATACACATTGACATATACGTAAATTTATATATGTATATATGATATATATACTTGGAAATATATATATACACATATATTGATATATATATATACTTGAACATATGTATATATATACATGATATATATATATATATATAAATATAGCCATGGATTAGTCACAAATATATATATATATATATATTGGTACATATATACTTGGATATATAAATATATGTATCAATATAAATTTACATATGTATCAATATATATATATATATATATAAATTTATCTGTGGTGCAAAAAAAAATGAAAAAAAAAACAATTAGCCACGGATAAATTTTTGTTATTGATATTTTAATTATCTCAATATAAATTATCTATATATACTTGGATACATATATATATTGATACATATATATACTTGGACATTTATATATATATTGATACATATATACTTGGACATATTTAAAATAGATACATATCTATCAATATATATACTTGGACATTTATATATATATATATATTGATACATGTATACATGGACATATTTAAAATAGATACATATATTGATATATATATATATATGATATATATACTTGACATATATTATATAATACCACACATATACGAAGATATTGACAAATTATCACGAATTAAAGTTGCTATTATCTAAATATAAATTATATAAATAGACTTTTGTTATAATTTTTGTTTTGATATATTAGTTTATTAAATATTTGTCATAAAAAAAAAGTTGAATATTGAACGATAAAGTCAAAGGTAAATATCTTTATTTTTTAAAAAAAAATAATTGGTTAATAATTTATAAAAATTACTAAAATTAAATTAAAAAATTGATAAAACTAATGAAATTTATTAGATAATTTTAGTTTAAAATATTGTAACAATATAGTTTAAGTATAAAAAAATCAATCAATAACCAAAGAACTCCCTTGGCGCAACGGTTACATACTCCATTTATAACATTGATGTCCCGTGTTCGAATCTCCTTGAGCGCAAAAAAAAAAAAGCTTGGGTTGGGGCGCGGGTCCGGGTTGGGCCGCGGGTTTGGGTGTAATTAGCTTTTTTTTTTTTTTTTTTCCAGTGGCCACGGATTAGCCACGGCCAAACCGTGGCCAATCCGTGGCTGTTAGCCACGGATTGGCCACGGCCTGGCCGTGGCTAATCCGTGGCCCTTAGCCACGGCTAAGCCATGTCTAGGAAAAAGTGGCCAAACTTGGCCACGGTTTGCCCGTGGCTATTAGCCACGGCTTGGCCGTGGCTAAGCCCAGCCGTGGCTAAAAAGCCGTGGCGAAGGTTAGCCACGCCACTTTTAGCCACGGAAAAAATCCGTGGCTAATCCGTGGCCAATCCGTGGCTAATCTCCTTGGCCACGGATTTTTTGCCAAATCCGTGGCTAAAATCCGTGGCTAAATGCCTTTTTTCTAGTAGTGTTTGTTACACATTTTCTGAAATTGGCCTTGATTGAACTAGTGCTTCATTTAAAGTTATTTAATTAAATAAATGATATGAACATGCACTTTAAATATGTGATTGATATCTTATTATCATCATATACTTGAGAACAAATGAAAATTGATATATTTCTTAATTATCTACCCATGTGCATGACTTTTTGTACGACCGAGGCTACGAGTTTGTTATAACAATAAATAGTATAGATAATTAGAGTAATTGTTCTATACTTAATACAAGAATGTCAAATGAAGCTTGCCAAATAAAATTGAAAATAGAAAATTTTACTTCATGAATAAGTAGATAATATTAAAAGTTGGGGAGTGAGGGCCCATTGACATCCCAGTTGGAAAATGCTTAAATTCTAATTAAACACAAGTTGATTTCGAACCAAAACAAATCCTCTTCGACAGCTGCAATTTGAGTATTGTTACCACACACATTGCTACTTATGCAGAAGGGCATATACACACTGAAACAGGAATGCATTCACATATCTATTTTAGATCTTTCAACTTAACAAACCAGAAAATGGAAAACAAATGATATTCCTTATTACACGGTGTTGAAATAAAATGTGCAAACACTAACTGTAATATATATTTTGGAGCAACTAGTAATACAAAGTGACCTTCAAAAGTCGTTTAAATGCCTGAGAGAAGGCACCTCTGACTAATTTCTTCTATGTCTAATTACAAGAAAGGCAGCTTGTGAGGAATACAACATATTGATCTTACAATGACGGCACCGGGCACTCATTTATTTTCCAAATATCTTTGGCATACTGGGCGATTGTCCAATCGCTGCTAAATTTCCCACTGCTGGCAGTGCTAAGTATTGACATCTCTTAACTTTTATTTCTTCTAACTTTTATTTAGTTCACAGCTTGAGCCCCGTTTGGATGAGTTTTTTTTTTAAAAAAAAAAAAGTGCTTTAGAGTCGTGCTTTTTTAAATGGGGCTTTATAAAGTCAAATAATTTTGCGTTTGATTACAATAATTAAAAATGCTTTAAAAAGTGTTTTTAATATGAACCTACTCTAGATAACTTCTAAAAAAAAGTCAATTTTTGGCTTTCTTTTAGCTTCTGCTTTTTTTGAAAAGTGAATCCAAACACAAATTTTTTCGCTAAAGCGTTCTTTTCCAAAAATAAATGTTTCTCTTCCAAAAAAGGCCCATCCATACATGTTCTTAAAGAAAAGGTAAAAATGAAACAAATTGGCTAAGAATGTGTGACGACCCGAAACTTCTAGCTAATTATGAAAATATCCAATTTATAATTTTTGCACAAACATGCCACTTTTCTAAAATAATAGTAAAACCAACCCATACTTCTATTCGAAAACCCAAAAGTACACGTAAGTTGATTATTACATGATTGTGACTACAAAATAACCTCAATCGTATAACATGCATAACTAGCTAAATGCTTCGAACCGTCTTCCTATGTCTTCTTCGCTAGCAACTCCATGTCAACAAAACATTACATAAGGTGCTTGTGTGAGATTCGTGCACATTTTCATAGAAATTTATAAACATAAAATCACATAATTTCACGTTGGATTTCTTCCACCACGACGGGCGGCTACCTTATCACTTCGTTTTGATATTTTCCAACCAAGCACTCTAATTCCCAACCAATCACTCCGGTGGTCATATCCCAGGCATATGCCGATTTTCCTACGACCCACTTCAGTACATAGACACTCCGTCTATGCAAGGAGGGATTAGGCAACGATGGAGGGTTGAGAACTAATTTAAGACCGGCAAGTCCGACGCCGCCCGGCCGAACTCCACCACATCCACCCCTATTCACATTGGGGCTCGTCATGCACATATAAACTTCATGTATAACACAGTTTTACAGAATTTCAGTATGGTTTCACACTGATTTCACATAAATGAACATTTTTTTCAACATTTACGAACTGAAAATTTGCAGTCTGCAAATATTTACGACGAGCAGAAAATTTCAGTTTGTAAGCACGGAATTTCTAACCTAAAACCTATTGGGATTTCACAAATATGTTTCTAATGTTGTAAAATAAAGTTTTGGTTAGTAACATTCCGAGTTTTCAGCTTACGAGACTTGGAATTTTCAGACTGCGACACAAAACGCTTAAGTGCGCGACTGCTGAAATTTCCAGCCCCCGAAGCCGAATTTTGCGGTTTTGAAAATACTGTTTTTCCAGCTTATTATACACTGGAATTGAAACTTATAAAACAGGTTTTGAGTTTGGAAAAACCAGATTTTTCAGTTGTGCAAAAATAAGAATTTTCAGCCTTGTAACAAAATTTTCAGCACTGTGAATAGTGTTTCCAACAAGTTTTGAGCTAAAAATTCATCTTTACAAATATGAAATTTTAGCTTCTAACACATAATTGAAGCACTAGCAAAGTATCAAACATCATAATACATAACTTAAGCATCATTTGAACATGTTGCAAGTAAAATTTCAGCTTAGTTTCAAGAAATTCAAGGGTAAGATGCACATAAAATCACTATAAGCATATGACCAAATTCTCTTGTGTTCCCTAAGACCCAAGATAGAAATCAACTTGTGATCACCTCTTAGGGTCTAATGGGGAAGAAATAAGGCTAATACTTTCATAAAAACCTAATCCTAACTTATGCCATAGGCAAGGTTTCTATCTTCTACTAGTAGTGGTTCTTCTTGTAGTTTAAGGGTTGTATGAAAGTATAAGGATGAAAGTGGCTGAATTTTGTGATGAAATTGACAAGAGATGAAAGTAATGGGGTATGGGGGACTGGAAGGTTTTCTTAGGGTGTGTGTGGTGATTTTTGTGTTTTCTTGCCTAATATTTCTTATAATTAGTAGTGTAAGAAATAGCATTAAAATATTATTGTGTCTTAATCTTCATCATTTCTTACTTTCCAACTAAGTGCCCAACTAACAAGCCTAATTGGGTTAAGTGGTAGTCTAGACTAATATGGGCCATACATGTATAACTACATCTAGAAGGGATTATACAAGTGTATATATACTTGTACATTGTCATTACTACTTGAAGGATGAAGACTTGATGGTGATTTTCTATCAAGTATAAAATATTTTTATGTTTCTTATACCTTAAAAACGTCCACCCTTAGTGAAAATCTGAAAATTTATAAGTTGTTTTCTTATTTTATATATTTATGGAAGAAAATATCATTTAGGGGTAGAAAATGCAATTTTAGGCTTTCTTTAGGGTTTTTTCAAAAATTTTCTAAATCTTATTACACAAAACCGAACATATATATCTATATGTGTATACATATATTTTCATAAATTATATAGTTTATATGATATTTTAACTAGGACAAGAAATAATCCTAACTTGTACATTTTGCGAAAAACGAACAAGAAACACAAGGTATTAACATTATGAAAACGTATACCTATAAATATAAAATAAACACACACATATATATACACATAATGGGAGTGAGAATACGGGTCCTTACAGAATGTGTGTATGAAAGGCCAAAATATTAAATAAAATTATTGAAGCGACTCCATTGGGGATCGAACCCAGAAATCTCTAGTTCCTTAGACCAGCGCCTTATCCATTGGACCATGGAGTCATGAGGGCCCTACCAGGTTCGAACCGGTGACCTCTTGATCTGCAGTCAAATGCTCTACCACTGAGCTAAGGACCCTTTTGTTATACTCTTTTTGAAGTTTGCCTTAAATTAACTAGTGCTTCATTTGAAGTTGTTTAATTAAATAAATGATATGAACATGCACCTTAAATATGTGATTGATTTCTTACTATGATCATATACTTCAGAACAAATGAAAAATGATATATTTCTTAATTATCTACCCATGTGTATGACTTATTGTACAACCGGGGCTGAGAGTTCTTTATAATAATAAATAGTATAGATAGTTAGAGTAATTGTTGTATACTTAATACACGAATACCGAATGAAGCTTGAAGAATAAAATTGAAAATAGAAAATTTTATGTAACGACCCGAAATACTCTACTAATATATTAAGAGTTCATAACAAAATAACATAACAATTTTACAATAAAATTTAGTACAACATACTAAAGTCATAGTTATACATAAGATAGTACAAAAATAAGTTTTATCTAATTAAAAGCTTCATATTGCCCTATGATGCCATCCCTCTTATGCCTTGTTTCGGCTTTGCCTAAAATGGTATATAAGAGAAGTCAATACAACAGTTGAGTAGGAAATTTACTTAACAACATAAGGTGATAGTGTATGATATAAGTGCATGTAATCACATAATTTCACACAATATAGCACATACATCACATTTTTACCTTTGGATCACACTTTGTGGTCACAATTCCTTATATCTCCCATACACATCCCCAGTTCCTACCTTATTCTTCATATCACAATTTCACACCTTATTCACCAAGTTGGTCATATCTCGAGTATATGTCTTTTTTCCTATGACCCACTTCACACATGGAACACTCCTTCCATGTGAGAAGTAATTAGGACTATGGATGGCAATAACTTTTAAAATCGGCAAGCTCGTTGCTGCCTCGCCGAACTCAGCCCCATCCACTCTAAACACATTTAGGCTTGTTCATGTGCAACAAATTTTTCAAGTAATACACATTGGCACATAAAGAGCATGCTTTGACGAATATAAACTAGAAATATAAATTTAACTAATAACATGATCTTGATATCAAATATATGCTTGAAATTATAACTTTTATAGCTACTAAAACATGTTGTATACCGATGCTTCTGGTTTTTTCCGAGCAACAAGAATTTATAATGCTAGGAAAAGAGCTTGAAGGCTTTGAGTAAGGATCTCGGATTCCAGAGGGAGAACATGCAAAAAAGAGGTTACCACTGCACTGAATTAAGTCAGTATTTCATCCAAGAATAATGAAAATCATGCAAAAGTAATGAAATAAAACATAAATGATGCTAAACATTATCAAGATTATATGTGAGAGCGATTAAGAGTGATGTAGAGTGCTTTAGAGAGAAAGGGAATGAGTTTGTATGCTGAAAATTTTCGTCCCCTGGCCTTTGTACACTCCTGGTCATTATATAGAGGTAGAGGCGTAACCTACCTATCTTGAAAATCAGGGTGTAATCTGTAAAATCAGGCCAGTTGAAAGCGTATTGGTTGAGATTCTCATGGATACGGTGGCTGAATCTGAGCTCCCTTAGCCCCACGTACCTTTTGACTCGGGTTTGGGGTTACTCATCTTTATCCCAGGTGATTAGATGGGCTTGGGCTCAAAACATCCCCTCTTGTGCTTGGGCCTTATGGGTGTCTTCCCTCCTAGACTTGGGCTTAGGAACATCTCCTCCCTAGGCTTGGGCTTAGGAACATCTCCTTCCTGGGCTTGGGCTTAAGAACATCTCCTTCCTGGACTTGGGCTTAGGGACATCTTGGGCTTCTATAATTCAAAATGCCTTAGAAATAAAATCAAAAAAATACGTAGTATCATCATTCCCTCCCACTCTCGCAGTCGAGGAGACTTGACCACGAGAGTAGGAGAAGAGCCTTCACCTAGATTTTTCCTTCTCTTGGCCAATTTTTTCTTGACAATCCTCCAAATACTCTTTAGGACCGCCATAAATTCACGTCCTCCTAAAGCATGTGGGAAAGACTCCATTGTCATGGATGGAAACTTGCCTATTGTTTTGTGTAGGGTGTATGTTTTGAGTATAGAACTTCATTGGTTATCTTTTTTCACAATGTGGGATTTTTCGGATGTTGGTGTATTTATGGCCACTTTCTCGCTCTGCACTTTATTTTTTGGTGTAAATCCCTTCTAATGTGGGTTTCAGCCCCATTGTTGAAGGATTGTTTGTATTAATTCCTTAGGATTATGTATGCATTCCTTGCGTCTTGACTTTGTTGCCTTATTCGACCATATGCATCTCTTTAGGCTGGTGTGAGGTGTTGATATTGGTTCCTTATTCCCTTAGCTCCTTCTGCATCTTATTGTGATATAGTTGCCGCTCTTGATGATGCCCTCATGGATGGTGCACCCCGTAGGGAATAACACTCCTAACATTGTTGAAAAGGATGATAGTGCACCTAGCTCAAGAGTCAGCGCCCCTCCTGGAGAAAAGAGGAGTGTGAAACGTCCTAAGAAGGCCAAAGGAGACCTTCTTATTTTAGCTGTTGAGGGTGGCAACCCCTCTGATGTCTTAGTTGGTGAAGGCATTGTTGATGTCATTCCTGCGTGATCTCAAGTAAACTCAACAAGATAAAGAAGTTAACAACTATTCTTGCTAGCGGAATATAATTAACATTGCACCCCTTGTAACTGCATGCCTCATCACTTGATATTACAAGTTTGCATGTGATTTTCGATGTTGGGAGAGTCTTTTCCAACTTTGGGAAGATCTCCGCTTTAATTTTAGGACTGTGGTCTTTACATTTTTTTCTTTTTGGACTGAAACTATGCCATTTTAGGCCAAAGTCCTGTATTTCCAAGTAGTAGTGTGAACCCTTCCTCTGGGGGAAATTTCAGGATGGTTTTGACCCTTTATTTAGGCTTAGAGCCTTTTTTGTTACACGGGAGGATATATTCCTACTCTGGGACGACCTCATGGTTGACTTAAGACAACTCCCATCCATATATTTTTCTTTTCAAGGCTTGAGCTAATTCATTTTTCAGAAAGCCGCTTTCCTAATCTAGGAGCCCTAGTAGTTTATTCAAGATGATTGTCACCCTTCCTGATTCACATTTCAGGGTAGAGTCTTATATCCTCGTTTAGGAGGATGTCTTATTGTTTCAGGGATATCTCCCTATTCATCTAGGACAATTTTCCCCATTTTTTCATTTTCCTTAGGCTAAAGCCATGCAATCTTAGGCTAAAACCTTGTCTTATCATTCAGGAATATGCGCCCTTACTCTAAGTGCGATTTAGGACAAGTCATGTCCCTCGTTTCAGGCCGGCATTTTTGGGGCCATATTTTTATTGTCTAGGAGGGTACATTCCCCCTCTAGGCAAACCTCTTGGTTCATTCAAAATGATTTTCATCCTTCCTGATTCTCTTTTCAGAATGGAATCTCAAAACTTGGTACCTCCATCAGGAAGGTGTCTTCCTGCTCTGAGAAGTCACCCTAGTTTATTAAGAAGGGCCTCCACCATTCTTGTTTCTCTTTTTAGGGTGGATCCTTAGGACTTTGTATTTTCATCAAGAGGGTGTCGGCTCATTTGGAAGGACCTCCACCCTTCCTATTTCACTTTTCAAGCTGGATCCTCAGGACTTTGTATCTTCATTGGAGAGGTATCTTCCTACTTCGAGAAGCCCTCCTGGGTTATTTTTTTCTGCTCATCTCCCTCACATCTGTACATGTTCTTTTTATTAGTCGTTTCCTTGGGTTATTCTATTCATCCTCAAAAAGTTCTTCTTGGAGAGACCCTTCTAAAGGAGGATCTATCGTGTATAGCACTTGCTCTTCTTCTGTTTGATATATAAGATCTTCTAGGTATCCTTCACGAACAAGTCTTTCGATCTCGTCCCTAAGGTGGCGAAATTCATCCGTGTTATGTCCATACTCATTATGGAAACAACAAAAAATTCTTGAAGGGGACATAGCAAGTCTATTTTTTGATCTTCGCAGCCAATTTAATAGGTTTTTTCCTTGCAACTGCATGAGAAGTTGGGATAGTGTGGTCTTTGGGGTGGTGTAGTCGTTATATCTTAATCTTGAATAAAAGATCTGATTTCCATCTTCCATCGCGCGGGCCTTCTTAATCAAGCCCGTGGAATTTCCATCCTCGTCATTTTGATCCTTTGTCCATTTTCTTGGTTCATCGTTAGGTTTGGTCATTACCACATCAGCGTTGATATGCATCTCCACCCGCATCACAAGCTCATCGAAATTAGCTGGGGGTCTTTTGGCTAAAAAGCCATATACACTACCCCTCTATAATCCTTGTGTAAAAGCCATGCATTTTATCTCATCGCTGATTCTCGGTACCTGCACAACAACTGCATTAAACCTATCTAAGTAACATCGCAAGGACTCTCTCCCTCTTTGTTTTACATTGAAGAGGGTCAACGGAGTCTGCAATCGCTTCTTGCTGCTGGAGAACTGATGAAGGAATAACTGCAGAAATTCTCCAAAAGATCGGATGGAGTTTGGAGATAGTTGGTTAAACCATTGTTGTGCACCTCTCCTGAAAGTAGTACGGAAGACTTTGCATTTGACTCCATCGTTGTACCCATGGAGTTTCGCTAGACCTTCAAATCTAACTAAGTATTCCTGGGGGTCGTGGGTGCCATCGTATTCAAGGAGGTTTGCAGTGTTGGTAAATGGAAGGAGAATATCCTCTTGCACGTTCATGCTGCATTTCCCACAGGGATCTGCTATCGCTTTCCTGTAAGCCTCCGTTCCATTTGTTCCATTCTATGTTGCAACTCCAAAGCCCACATAGGAAAAGCACCCTCTTGAGGATTACCCAAGAGACGATTTCCCAACGCTCATGTATGCATCATTCTTGTATTGTGTGTGTCTACCTGGACATTCTGAAGATTAATGTTGGATTGGATATTGACCTCCGTTGGAAGGGGAATGGATCCTCTCATGGGGTTCTTTCCTCCAATGTGCACTTGAGACATGCTTGTTACTATTGCAGGGTATCCTCCCATCTGTACTGGACAGCTAGTACCATTGTGGCTCATGTTCCATCTTGACGGACCACTTAGGGGTACCTCGCCCCTCCCTACTGTGGTCTGCCCTGTGGGTGGTGCCTGTGGCGCAACCCCTGTGAGGGCAGTTATTATGGCCCCCGTTATCATCTTGGTGAAATCTTCCCATGTTGCTTGTGTGGCTCTTGCCGCAGTCAGGCTTCTTAATGCTAGACTTGTCTGGGCACCCCCCATCCTTCCTTGGTTTGTGGCATTGTGGGTTTGCGTCCCTCCAGCACTGTGTGCCTCCAAGGGACATCCCTGTGCATACTGTACTCCTAGATTCAGTCCTCCCGTGGTGTGTACCCTTGGAGGTATCATTCCTGTAGAATGCGCTCTTGGAGCATGCGTCCCTGTGGCTTGCACTTCGATGGTGTGCGCTCCTGGATTCAGTCCTCCTGTGGTATGTGCTCCTGCAGCATGCATTCCTGTGGCATGTGGTCTTGCGGCATGCGCTCCTGTAGCACTCGATCCTGTCGCATGCGCTTCTGGAGCATGAATTCCTATAACATACGGTCCTGTTGCATATGCTCCTGTAGCATGCGGTCCTACAACATGCGCTCCTATAGCATGTGGTGATGTGGCATTCGCCCCTATAGCATAAGGTCCTGGAGCATGCATTCCTATGGCATGCGGTCCTACTGCATGCACTCCTGTAGCATGTGGTCCTACAACATGCGCTCCTGTAGCATGTGGCCCTGTGGTATTCACTCCTGTAGCATGTGGTCCTGGAGTATGCATTCCTATGGCATGCTGTCCTGTAGAATGCAGTCCTGTGGTATGCGCTTCTGTAGCATGCGATCTTGTGGCATGCGCTCTTGGAGGCTACACCCCTCCTAAGGGTTGCACTCCTGTAGATTGCATTCCTGGAGGTTGCATTCCTCCTAGATGTTGCACTCCCGTAAGTTGTATTCCTGGAGGTTGCACTCCTGTAGGTTGTATCCATAGAGGTTATATCCCTCTCGGAGGCTGCACTCCTGTAGCCAATGCCCCTACGGGAGGCTCCTCTAAAGATTGCCATCTTGTGGCCCATGCCCCTACGGAAGACATCCCTAGAGTCCCACCCGAGGCCTACACATTCCTTCCTCCTAAAGCTTCCATTCCTTACCACGCTGTGAAGTGACGTTAGGGGTGTTGTCTCCCTGAGCAGAAGGGGCACCCTCTTCAATGGTCTTGGATGTGTTGTTGTTGGACATCTCAATGTGTACTGGAAATTCTTGGGAACTTACTCACGCCTTAACACAAATCCCGACTGACAACGCTACTGATGCTTCCAATTTCTCCAAGCACCTAGAATTTATAACGCGAGGAAAAGAGCTTGAAGGCTTTGAGTAAAGATCTCGGATTCCAGGGGGAGAACCTGCAAGAAAGAGGTTAGCACTCCACTGAATTAAATAAGTATTTCGTCCAAGAATAATGAAAATCATGCAAAAGTAATGAAATAAATGTAAATGATGCTAAAAATTATCAAGATTAAATATGAGAGCAATTAAGAGTGATGTAGAGTGCTTTAGAGAGAAAGGGAATGAGTTTGTATGCTGAAAATTTTCGTCACTTGGCCTTTGTACACCCCCGGTCATTATATAGAGGCAGGGGCGTAACCTACCTATCCTGAAAATCAGGATGTAATCAGTAAAATGAAGGGGGTTGAAGGCGCGTTGGTTGAGATTCTCATGGATACGGTGGTTGAATCTGAGCTCCCTTATCCCCACGTGCCTTTTGACTCAAGTTTGGGGTTACTCATCTTTATCCCAAGTGATTAGATGAGCTTGGGCTCGAAACATCCCCTCCTATGCTTGGGCCTCAGGGGCATCTTCCCTCCGAGGCTTGGGCTTAAGAACGTCTCCTCCATGGACTTAGGCTTAGGAGCGTCTCCTCCCTGGACTTGGGCTTAGAGACTTCTTGGGCTTCTATAATTCAAAATGCCTTAGAAATAAAATCGAAAAAGGTGTAGTATCAGATACCAAATAGGGCATGTGGATTCTAAACATAGATGTACATAACCATGGAGTATCATGACTTCTACTAATCTTTAAAATATATGCATAGAAGCATAATATTCATGAATTCAAGTAAGAACGTTTTCTTATAAGGTTAAGTAAAGCCCCTACCTTAGGTAAACTATTCTTTCCTCTACTAGGTCTATATATATGTGGATAGTGTGTGAAGTGTTTTTCAAGAGAGTGTATATTCGTGTGTGTGTAGTGTGGGTATGGTGATGTACAAATGAGGCTAAGACTCCTATTTACAGTAATGAGTCCAAGAGATAAGTATTATTTTATCTCTTAGCATTACATGAAATTATTTTATCTCTAATTTTGCACACATGTTAACCTAGATTACAAGAGTGTCACCGTAATTATCCTATTTCAAGAGGATGGTCACAAGTGTATGAATATTATCTTACTTTAAGAGGATGAATACAAGTAATAGTCTAGGTTTGTATAAGTCTTACCCTACTTTAGATGAGTGTTACCTTAATGTTATCCTATTTTAAGAAGATGAAAACAAGTGTTACTTCTTTAATATGATTCATACAAGTGGTTTCCTAGTTAAAGGAGATTAATACAAATGTCTTGAAATCAAGGTATCATATCTTCCAATATCTTATCTAATATCTTAGTGTATCTTATCTTGAACAAATGTATAATAGCATTTAATAATGAAAATGACATCTTAAACAAGTGCATTTTATACATATGATACTAAAATGATCCTATTATGTTATATGTATAATTTTTGAGATATACATGTATATATATATATTTATGTATTTCGCAATATATATATATTTATATATTTTTGACTTTAGCATAGATAAAATAAGTCCTATTATTATAATTTTTGAAAAATACATGTATATGATTATATATATATATATATATATATATATGTATCAATTTATATGCGCATATATATAGTGTAAAATCAATTGTTTGTTATTAAAACATAGTTATCATACCTATTTCATTATTAAAATATCAAACAATCCTGCGACACCCCGTTGTTCGAGTCCGATAAAAAAGCTTATACATATACATAAACGGGTCAAAATAGACATCGTTACAATAACAATCGTAGCACTTCTCATCATGCTAGAAGGAAACTATTACAATAAAGCCACTCAAATCCTTACCTCAACTTTTAACCAAGCCACTCCTCTCTACTAAGATCTCCCTATATGATTAGTGCCCACTATGCTTCTTCTGCGCAACTCTGATATAATTGTATGTAAGAGGCGTCAGCACGACAGCTGAGTAGGAGGCTCTACCTATCCGCATAAGATGCATGTGTTTGTTGCTCAAGTGCACTTGGTCACATTATCATATAATATATCACATAATATACCACATAATAAATTCTCAATGTATCATGATTAGAAGCACAATACACATGAATCTAAGTTAAAAACTATGACTTATAAAGATAAGTAAAGCTCCTACCTTAACTAGTTGTGTGTATACTCTAGGTTTTCCTTTTATATGTGTCAAAGTGTGTGCGTGATCGTGTATATGCAGCAGCAGCTGATGTTTTTATTTGTGTGTGAATGTGTGTTATGCTTCCTAAATGTGGGGGAAGGCGCCCTATTTATAGGTGTGTACTCAAGACACATTCATTATTTTATTGATAAATCTCAAGATAATTCCAAGTGTATGAATCAAGATGAGATAAGGGTTTAGGTGTCCCAAATCTTATCTTTTCAATATGTAAATGTCTGTTTTTGGCTAAATGATGACCATTGATCTTTTCTTAAGAATTAAGGGCAAGACTATAGCCTTTGGCTTAAGATAAGGCTTGTATGGATCATGTACAAGTGTCTTAGGATTTAGGGTGATGAAAACAAGTGTCCTTATAGGTGTCTTCTTATTCTTGAAGATCACCTTATCCTAACTTCACAAGAACAAGTGTCTCATGAGGTGGCTTGATCATAGTTCCTAGAACTTAGAAAGACAACATGTGTATAATAACATGTGCCCTAAATCTCTTATAACATATGACATGGGCAAATGTCCCAACACATGTAACAAATAAAATAGCCTACAATTATATTTATTTATTAATAATTTTGAAATGATATATGCTTTAGGGTTAAAAAATAGAATTTATACATATATATGTATATTGTACCCGGTTTTACATGTATAGGTATATTTATAATCGATAGTATGTATATTTCTTATAAAATATTAAAATGTAACACAATTTACATAAAAAAATTAGGATGTGACATTTTACTTTATGAATGAGTAGATAATATTAAAAGTTGGGTAGTGAGAGGCCCATCGACAACCCAGTTTGAAAATGCTTAAATTCATATGGAACTTGGGTCGAATTCGAATCATAACAAATCCCCGCCGACAACCCCAATTTGAGTATTGTTACAGCACACATTCTTACTTATGCAGAAGGGCATATACACACTGAAACAGGAATGCATTCACATATCTATTTTGGATCATTCAACTTAACAAACCAGAACATGGAAAACAAATGACATTGCCTATTACATGGTGTTAAAATAAAATGCGCAGACACTAACTGTAATATATATTTTGGAGCAACTTGTGACATTGAGTGACCTTCAAATTTTGTTTAAATGCCTAAGAAAAGGCAACTCCTATTGTTTTCTTCTATGTATTATTACAAGAAAGGCAGTTCGTGAGATATACACGCATATCAATCTTATGCTGATGGCACCGGGCGCTCATTTATTTTCCAAATATCTTTGGTGTATTGGCAGATGATTGTTCGATTGCTGCTAAATTTCCCACTTCCGATACTGCTAAGTATTGACATCTGTTAACTTTTATTTCTCCCAACTTTTGTTTGGTTCACAACTTGAGCCCCATTTGGATGAAGTTTTTAAAAAACAAAGTACTTTTGAGTCGTGCTTTTTTAAGTGGAGATTTTTTAAAGTTAAACGATTTTGTGTTTGATAGCAATAATTAAAAATGCATTAAAAAGTATTTTTTAGATGAAACTGGTCTGGATAACTTCTAAAAAAGTCAAATTTTGGATTTTTTTTGAAAAGCTCATCCAAATACAAATTTTTTCACTGAAGTGTTCTTTTCCAAAAATAAATGTCTCTTCTTACAAAAACTCATCCAAACATACTCTTAAAGAGACGGTAAAAATGAAATAAATAAGCCAAGAATGTGTGTATGAAAGGCCAAAATATTAAATAAAATTATTGAAGTGACTCCATTGGGGTTCGAATCCAAAATCACTGGTCCATCGACCAAGGCCTTATCCATTGGGCCATGGAGTCATGAGGGTCCTATCGAGTTTGAACCGGTGACCTCTTGATCTGCAACCAAATGCTCTACCACTGAGGTAAGGACCCTTTTGGTATACTTGTTTTGAAGTTTTCCTTGATTAAACTAGGGTTTCATTCGATGTTATTTAATTAAATAAATGATAAGAACATGCGTTTAAATATGTGATTGATTTCTTATCATCGTCATCTACTTGAGAACAAATGAAAAATGATATATTTCTTATTTATCTACCCATGTGTATGCCTTCCTGTACGACCGGGGCTGAGAGTTCATTATAATAATAAACAGTATAGATAATTAGAGTAATTGTTGTGTACTTAAGACGAATGTCGTATGAAGCTTGAAGAATAAAATTGAAAATAGAAAATTTTACTTAATGAATGAGTAGATAATATTAAAAGTTGGGTAGTCAGAAGCCCATCGATAGACCAGTTTGAAAATGTTTAAATTCAGATTGAACTCGGGTCGAGTTCGAATCATAACAAACCCCCATCGATAGCCCCATTTTGAGTATTGTTCCAACTCACATTCTTACTTATGTAGAAGGGCATATACACACAGAAACAAGAATGCATTCACATAGCTATTTTGGATCATTCAACTTAACAAACCAGAAAATGGAAAACAAATGACATTGCCTATTACATGGCGTTCAAATAAAATGCGCAGACATTAACTGTAATATATATTTTGGAGCAATTAGTGACAATGAATGACCTTCAAAATTAGTTTAAATGCCTAAGAGAAGGCACCCCAATTTTTTTTTTTTCTATGTATTATTACAAAAAAGGTAGCTCGTGAGGTATACACGCATATCGATCTTACGTTGACGGCACTGGGCACTCATTTATTTTCCAAATTTCTTTGGCGTACTAGGCAATTGTCCGATCGCTGCTAAATTTCCCACTACCGGCGTCGCTAAGTATTGACATCTTTTAACTTTTATTTCTTCTAACTTTTATTTGGTTCATGACTTGAGCCCTATTTGGATGAGTTTTTTTTTTTTAAAAAAAAGTACTTTTGATTCGCTCTGTTTTAGGTGGATCTTTTTTAAAGTCAAACGATTTTGTGTTTGATTGCAATAATTAAAAATGAATTAAAAAGTGTTTTTTTTATATGAAGCTAGTCTGGATAACTTTTAAAAAAATTCAAATTTTAGCTTTTTTTTGGGCCTCTGTTTTTTTTTTTTTTTTTTTTTTTGAAAAGCTCATCCAAGCACAAATTTTTTCACTGAAGTGTTCTTTTCCAAAAATAAAATTTTCTCTTCTAAAAAAAACCCATCCAAAAATGCCCTTAAATAGATGGTAAAAATGAATCAAATAGGCCAAGAATGAGTGTATGAGCCAAAACATTAAATAAAATCATTGAAGCGACTTCACTAGGGATTGAACCCAAAAATCTCTGGTTCCATACACCAACGCCATATCCATTGGGCTAGGGAGTCATGAGGGTCCTACCGAGTTCGAAACTAGTGACCTCGCTTTTGTTATACTTTGTTTGAAGTTTGCCTTTATTAAACTAGTGTTTCATTAGAAGTTAATTTATTAAATAAATGATAAGAGCATGCACTTTAAATATGTGATTGATTTCTTATTATCATCATATACTTGAGAACAAATGAAAAATGATATATTTCTTAATTATCTACCCATGTGTATGACTTTCCATGCAACCTAGGCTGAGAGTTCGTTAGAATAATAAATAGTATAGATAATTAGAGTAATTGTTCTATACTTAATACACGAATGTCGAACAAAGCTTGAAGAATAAAATTGCAAATAGAAAATTTTACTTCATGAATGAGTAGATAGTATTAAAAGTTGGGTAGTGAGAGGCCCATTGACAGCCTAGTTTGAAAATGCTTAAATTCAAATTGAACTCGGGTCGAATTTGAATCAAAACAAATCCTCATCAATAGCCGTAATTTGAGTATTGTTACTACACACATTCTTACTTATGCAGAAGGGAATATACAAACCAAAACAGGAATGCATTCACATATCTATTTTAGATCTTTCAACTTCACAAATTAGAAAATGGAAAACAGATGGCATTGTTAATTACATGGCATTCAAATAAAATATGGAAACACTAACTGTAATATATATTTTGGAGCAACTAGTGACAATGAGTGACCTTCAAAAGTCATTTAAATGCCTAGGAGAAGGCACCTCGGACTGATTTCTTCTATGTATTATTACAAGCAAGGCAGCTTGTGAGGTATATACGCATATCAATCTTACACTGACGGTACCGGGAACTCATTTATTTTCCAAATTTATTTGGCGTACTGGGCGATTGTCCGATTGCTGCCAAATTTCCTACTGTCGGCAGTGCTAAGTATTGACACCTTTGGACTTTTATTTCTTCTAACTTTTATTTGGTTCACGACCTAAGGCCCGTTAGGTTGAGTTTCTTGTAAAAAAAAGGTACTTTTTAGTCGTGCTTTTTTAAGTGGAGATTTCTTAAAGTCCAACTATTTTGTTTTTGAATGTAATAATTAAAAATGTTTTAAATAGTATTTTTTATTTGAAGCTACTCTGGATAACTTCTAAAAAAATGTCAAATTTTGGCTTTTCTTTGGCTTCTGCATTGTTTGAAAAACCCATCCAAACACAAATCTTTTCACTGAAGTGTTTTTTTTTTTTGAAAAATAAATGTCTCTCTTCTAAAAAAAACCCATCCAAATATGCTCTTAAAGAGATGGTAAAAATGAAACAGGTTGGCAAAGATAGTGGGCACGAAAGGCCGAAATATTAAAAACAATTATTTACGTGACTTCACTGAGGATCCAACCCAGAATCTCTAGTTCCATAGACAAGCGCCTTATCCATTGGGCCATGGAGTCGTGAGGGCCCTACCGGGTTCGAACCGGTGACCTCTTGATCTGTAGTCAAATGTTCTACCATTGAGCTAAGAACCCTTTTGTTACACATTTTCTGAAGTTGGCCTTGATTGAACTGTTGTTTCATTTGAAGTTATTTAATTCAATAAATGATATGAACTTGCACTTTACATATGTGGTCGATATCTTATTATCATCATATACTTAAGAACAAAAGAAAAATGATATATTTCTTATCTACCCATGTGTATGACTTTCCGTACGACCGGAGCCGAGAGTTCTCTATAATAATAAATAGTATAGATAATTAGAGTAATTGTTCTATACCTAATACACGAATGTCGAACGAAGCTTGAGGAATAAAATTGAAAATAAAAAATTTTACTTCATGAACGAGTAGATAGTATTAAAAGTTGGGTAATGAGAGGCCCATCGACAACCCAGTTTGAAAATGCTTAAATTCAAACTGAACTCTGGTCGAATTCGAATCAAAACAAATCTTCGTCGACAGCCGTGGTTTGAGTGTTGTTACTGCACACATTCTTACTTATGCAGAAGGGCATATACACATTGAAATAGGAATGCATTCACATATCTATTTTAGATCTTTTAACTTAACAAACCAGAAAATGGAAAACATATGGCATTGCTTATTACATGGCATTCAAATAAAATGTGCAGACACCACCGGTAACATATATTTTGGAGCAACTAGTGACACTGAGTGACCTTCAATAGTCGTTTAAATGCCTAGGAAAAGGCACCTTCGACAGATTTCTTCTATGTATTATTACAAGCAAGGCAACTTGTGAGGTACATACGCATATCGATCTTACGTGAACGGCACCGGGCTCTCATTTATTTTCCAAATTTCTTTGGCGTACTGGGCGATAGTCTGATCACTGCTAAATTTCCCACTATCGACAGTGCTAAGTATTGGCACCTTTTGACTTTTATTTCTTCTAACTTTTATTTGGTTCATGACTTAAGGCCTGTTTGGATGAGATTTTTTTAAGAAAAAGTACTTTTCATTGGTGCTTTTTTAAGTGGGGCATTTTTAAAGTCAAACAGTTTTTTGTTTGATTACAATAATTAAAAATGCTTTAAAAAGTGTTTTTATTTGAAGCTACACAGGACAGCTTCTAAAAAAAAGTCAAATTTTGGCTTTTCTTTGGCTATTGCGTTTTTTGGAAAACCCATCCAAACACAAATTGTTTCACTAAAGTGTTTTTTCCAAAAATAAATGTTTCTCTTTTAAAAAAGACCCGTCCAAACATGCTCTTAAAGAGATGGTAAAAATGAAACAAGCAGGCCAAGATTGTGTGTGTGAAAGGCCAAAATATTAAAAAAAAATTATTGAAGCGATTCCACTGGGGATCGAACATAGAATCTCTGGTTCCATAGACCAACGCCTTATTCATTGGGCAATGGAGTCATGAGGGCCCTACCGAGTTCGAACTGATGACCTCTTGATCTACAAGGTCAAATGCTATACAATTGAGCTAAGGAGCCTTTTGTTACACATTTTCTGAAGTTTGCCTTGATTGAACTAGCGTTTTATTTGAATTTATTTAATTAAATAAATGATATGAACATGCAATTTAAATTTGTGATTGATTTCTTATTATCATCATATACTTAAGAACAAAAGAAAAATGATATATTTGTTGCCTACCCATGAGAACCCAAAATCTTTGGTTCCATAGACCAATGCCGTATCCATTGGGCCATGAATTCATAAGGCCATATTGGGTTCGAACTGGTGACCTCTTGATTTGCAATCAAATGCTTTACCACTGAGGTAAGAACCCTTTTATTATTCATTTTTTGAAATTTACCTTGATTAAACTACAGTTTCAGTTGAAGTTATTTAATTAAATAAATGATATGAGGACTCACTTTAAATTTGTGATTGATTTTTTATTATCATCATACACTGCAAAATAAATGATAAAAAAAAGTATATTTCTTATTATCCACCCATTTGTTTGGCTTTACATGCAACTGGAGTTGGGAGTTCCTTAAAATAATAAATAGTATAGATAATTGGAGTAATTGTTCTGCAATACATGAACATCGAATGAGGCTTGAGAAATAAAATTGAAAATAGAAAATTTTACTTCATCAACAAGTAGCGAGAGCCACATCGACAGCCCAGTTTGAAAATGTTTAAATTCAAATCGAACTCGAGTCGAATTCGGATCAAAACAGATCCCCATTGACAACCCCAGTTTGAGTATTGTTATTGCACATATTCTTACTCTTGCAGGAGGGAATATACACACTGAAATAGGAATGCATTCACATATCTATTTTAGATCTTTCAACTTAACAAACCAAAAAATGAAAAACAAATGACATTGCTTATTACATAGTGTTCAGATAAAGTGTGCAGACACTAACTGTAATATATATTTTGGAGCAACTAGCGACACTGAGTGACCTTCAAAAGTCGTTTAAATGCCTAAGAGAAGGCACCTCCGACTGATTTCTTCTATGTATTATTACAAGCAAGGCAACTTGTGAGGAATATACGCATATCGATCTTATGCTAATGGCACCGGGCACTCATTTATTTTCCAAATTTCTTTGGCGTACTCGGCGATAGTCCGATCACTGCTAAATTTCCCACTGCCGGCAGTGCTAAGTATCGACATCTTTATCCACCTCTTCCTATCCCTACAAGAATGAAATTCAAAAGGTCAATCATCATTTGCGTACATTTCTTGGTTAGGGTTAAGGCCCGTTTTCAAGAAACCCCTCGTAGTATGAAAAACTGTAAGTACACCTTAGTAGTTCTGTGTTACAAATACCTCCAAACTGCAGGTGGGATTTGTAATACAAAAACCAAACTCTAGGGGGTACTTTTATTTTAGTTAATTATACCAAGTTTGACATACAAGATATATGCAAATTAAACCAAACTTGGTTTATGAAGTAGGTACGAAAGGATGTGATGATATTAGCACACGACTTGGTGTTTGATATAAACAGAGTGTTTGATCTATTTATCCAACAGCTTGAATTACGATTCTGAGCACCTAATTTAATGTGAGATGTGCATTGCGACAAAAGAAAATCATCTACGTCAAGGAAGAGGCGAAGGTTATAATGATTTGAATCTAATGCTAACTCAATTAACAGTTAGCGAAATTAACTATCATCACAGAATATTAAAGGTGGGAATCTGTTTGGTTCTTTTTGGGTACTTACTTGTAAGCTTCATCCACCTTTTGTTGGGTGTCAATGTAGCTTGGGAAGTCATAACCAACAAGAAAATAATCTCCACGGCCATAGCCAGAGTTGCCTTCAAGCGACTCAAGTAGCGGATTATAATCATAGCTTCCGAATGCTCCAGATCTTATGAATTGTTTAGCCTCTTCAAATCGAGGGTCGGGTTTAAACTACACAGTAAGAAGAGAAGAGGAACAAAAACAACAAAAAAAAAAGGTGTCATTTCAGGGTAAGGTTTCTCTTTCCTCATTACAATGTAAAAAGGGGGAGATGGGGGGTTGGGTTTGGCCCATTTTCAAAAAACTCCCCGCGCTATTGAAAAATACAAATAGCCCCTAGGTTTCGTTTTGTATTACAAATTCCATCCGCTGTTAAAAGGGGGGATCTGTAAGACGAAATGAAACATTGGAGGGTAATTGTTATTACTCATACAACAGAGGTCTCGTGAAAAATGGATTAACCTCAATGGGGCTTTTGAAATTAACCGGTGAAAAAATTTAAGATCTGATGTGATAAACATATTAAGATTTACCATTCCTTTCTCTCTTTCTTGACGCAACCGAGGAACTTGATCAGCTGTGGCACCAAAAAGAAAGAAATTTGTGTCCCCAATTTCTTGTCTGATTTCAACATTAGCTCCATCTAGTGTTCCGATAATGAGGCATCCATTAAGAGCAAATTTCATGTTGCTTGTGCCACTTGCTTCCATTCCAGCAGTACTAATATGCTGAGATAACTCACTTCCCGGAATAAGCATCTCGGCCACAGACACATTGTAATTGGGAACAAAAACAATCTGAAAACATTAGAAGTAATATAATCAAATGAATATCTTGATAGAAGATAACATGCCTCATAAAATTTAATATACACAAGTTATTGTCTAGTAGGGCCACAAGACATTTAGAGAGCCATACTGCTGAATTAATTGATTTATCAACTTCACAAAGGATCACCATTAGCTTCTGCTTAGATGGTAATCGTTGGAATTGGAGAAAAGGGTTTCCAACGACTCCATGTTATTTGAACTTCAAGGTAGGACTTCAAGGATTTGAAACCCACTGTCAAATGAAATTTTCTAAACAAGCTCATTGAGTTTGCAACCCTTAGCTCCAAATCCATCAATCTCAATACAACTTAAAATTATTTGTCTAGAAATTCTGGTTGTATGATTGTTGAGTGTGTGAACTGTCTAAAAAATATTTGGATCTGAACCAGACCATGCAACAAACTGAACATGGAAAACGAATAAGAAAAATAATTTTTTTTAGTTTCCCTGCTTCATAAATGCAGCAAATTGCAAAGTTGATACAACTCATGTCGAAGAAAAAAAATAATAAGAGATACAATTTGTCTCCAACTGGGAAATGAATGATATAAAAGTGACAACGTATTCCATCCAGCCTTTGAGAACTTGCAAATGGAATTATAGAAGAAGTATACCTTCAAATGGCTATTGACTTCTGGATCAGTGTTAACAACAGCACCGACATCATTTACAAGCTTAACTATTCTTTTAGCATTTGTATACGTTGCAAAAGCTTTTCCTCCAATCATGATGGTTCGCGGTGTTGTCTTTTTCCGGTCTTCAGGGCTCATCTCCTGCATTGGTAATATGGGAAAGGAAAAGGACATTTTTCAGGATTTAAGATTTAATTTAAAGCACGTGGTAACAAGAACAACCTAATGTCCAATGGATAAATACCCCCGAGATCAACCAAAGGTAAAAATTACTTTCAGAGCAACGGGTAGATTAATTTCCTCACCTTCAATTTCTTGTACCTATAGACAGCACCCAAAATGTTTAGCAGCTGTCTCTTATATTCATGGATACGTTTGACTTGAATATCAAAGAGTGAATTTGGGTCGATGCTTTCACCAGTAACCTGCAGTATGTAATTTGCCAAACGCTTTTTGCTTGCCAACTTAGCTGCTTCCCACTCACGTTGTAGTTCTGCATTGTCAGCAAGCTTTTGGAAAAACAGAGTCAATATAGCACCAATCAAACAAGAAAGATGATATCAAGAAGAAAAGGAACAATTATTTCTGGGAATGTCATAATACATACTTGGCGCAGATTTGCAAGCAGGTCAAGATTAGCCACCCACTTATCTGTTTTTAACCATTTGGTGATAATTTGACTAAGCTCGGGGTTGCAAAACCTGAGCCATCGACGAGGAGTTATACCATTGGTCTTATTTTGAAATTTGTTAGGCCATACAGAGACATAATCGGCAAACAACTCAGCCTTTAATATATCACTATGCAGCTGTGCAACACCGTTCACCTGCGAGAAGAGAGTGAACAAAGAATCAGTTGCAGATCTTTATGTGTTACAAATTAAAAACAAAAAAATAGAAACAGAGGAAAAGCTAAAGAAGTCGGACACGGTAACCATTTGCAGTATAATACAATTGCATTGTAGCGAATCATAGCTTAAAAACTGAAAACATAGATGACAAATGGTGCAGCATGATCAGACATCTTAGTAAACAGTACGCTGTTGCTTAAAGTAGCCCATCCTATAGTGAGTTATATCAAATATCACCAAAAAAGTCAGCAGTCTAAGGATGAATTTTCAGTGTGAGAGACGATGTGATGAATTCCAGACACAAACATACGGTTTTATCATGGGGCACACGCTACAAAAGGCTCAGGAAGCGGACCTGTCTGATGAGGGGACTTCATAAACTTTCTAACTATGAAGCTATTACACCCAAAAGGGTGAAACCACAGAAGCAGGCAACCCTGACTTCAAGACAGATGGTGAAGAGCACCGGTGCTATTTGTTATATGAAATTAACTTTTATTCCCTCTTAACCATGATTGCTAGTTCTTCACAAGCACAACGGTATTCTTCTTACCTTCTAATCAATTAGAAGGCCATTAGAATCTAACCCAATAAATAAATCAAAAAAAAAAAACAGAAAAGATTTAAATTTATGAAAGAAATGGATCTTTTTCCTTTAAAAAATTCAGCTATCTCAAAGATATCTTAACAAGTTCATAACTAATTTTTGTTGTCCAAGAACAGCAGATTAGAATTCTTACTGTATGTGAGGACACCACACACAAGTTCGCCATACGAACAACTGGTTTTTGTGGGTTGTGATCCAAAATGCGCAGACCATCAATTTTGCTCACCAGGTCAGGCTTTGTTGATTGTATCATTTTGATAAACTGTAAAAAGGGCAGGAATAAGAATCATGACATTAAAAGTTGATTTGGCTTATAAGTACAAGGAACTAGAGGTGGAGAATGTAATAATACCCTCTTGTCTATTTCTTCAATGATTTCCATATGGCGTGGAAGGAGCTTCCACATTAGTGCTTGTGACCATTTCTCCAAGGCTTCAGGAAGGACAGTATGGTTTGTATAGGCTATTGTCCTATTAGAATAACAACCAACTATTTACAAAAGTTTTAAATGCATTTTTTATTTTTATATGTGTTGAAAGTAAAAACTATTTATTACTATAATATAATATTTTAATACAAGAATATCATATTTATATTTTTTGAGATTATATATGGACTATATATACTTACATATTCTATAAAAGTATAAATACATATCATACACATTGTTAGGTTCACAAAATCACAGGATCACACAACAAGAAGCAAAAATCATGGTTCTAATGAAAACGAATATATAATGATATATTTCAAGAAGAACCTATTGGCAATATCCCAAGCTTCATCCCATCCGAGGCCTTCATCATCCATTAACAAACGCATCAACTCCGGTATTGCAAGAGTAGGATGCGTGTCATTCAGTTGTACTGCAACCTTAGAGGGGAATTCAGACCACTTGATCCCATCCTTTTCACCTTTCCTCTCCTTGAATCTGGCAATAATGTCCTGAAAATTTGCCATCATTTTAAGTGAATAGCACGCAAGGTAACCTCTGGCTGATTTCCCTATCATTATTACTTGAGCGGTTGTCTCTCTTAGTGACACATGGCAAATACTATTTCGAAGGTTAAAACCTTAATTTCTCTCATATAAAATTCAATGGGCTTATCGAACTTTGTTGTGAAACTTTTTCAAAAAAAACTCAGAAAAACCAAAGTTACATGATAAATTAAGATGAATAAACGCCCTGTAAAGAGATATAAGCAACACCAAAAGTAGCAATAAGATATCAGCACACCTGAAGTGATGCACTACACAGAAAGAACTGCTGCTTCAATCGTAAAAGCTTCCCATTTTCAGTAGCATCCCCAGGATATAGAACAGCACAAATCTGATATCACAAATCTTGAATAAGCATTCATTGATGGTTCAACAATACAAGGTCAGAAAATCACACCTAAATTAGCATAAAATTTCACATATTTAAATACATTGCAAGATTTAAAAACATGCACAGCTCTTCACCTGCTGAGCCCTTGAATGAAGCAGAGCCGCGGATTCATATTCTCCATCATTAAACTGAAATAAGTTAAAATCCTCAGAACAAGCTTTGGCTTCCCAGAGACGAAGACTGTTGGTGTTCTTGGTTTTGTATCCAGGAATAGGTACATCATATGCAACAGCTTGTAGGACCTCCCCACCGACCCATTTTCGACTAAAGCAATTTATAAAAGCAACACATGAATACATATTCCTGAAGGAACTATTGTTTGGAATAAATCCATGAACCAAAAATCTACCAGAGTAAAATGAGAAGCATTCGTAGTTGCACTTACAAGCCATTGGGATTGATCTCAACTTGACCAAAAAATCTTATAGGGAAGATAACATCATGTCTGACAACTTCCCAGGGACTGAACTTCTGCATTAATTAACCCGGAAATGAAAGCTCACTAGCTTTCCAGAAATAATAGATAAGAAATTATAATATCGACGATGTTTAGGTAGCAGCAAACCTCCAGCCAATCTTCTGCAATTTCCTCTTGGCCTGCTTTCGTGATCCGCTGCTTGAAGAGTCCATATCTGTACCTCAAACCATATCCCCACGCGGGTAAGTTCAAGGTAGCCATTGAGTCAAGAAAACACGAAGCGAGCCTCCCAAGACCACCATTTCCAAGTGCAGCATCTTTCTCCTACGACATTCAATTAAAATCACCCTCACAAGTTATTGGGACATAAATATCAAACAAAGTAGTCGGATAAATGAAGGGATGCAACAAGCTGAGCCGAGCCTTGGTCATTTTCTCAGGCTTGGCAAGCCACGAAAAACTGGACCAAAGCTTGGCTCCAGTCCTTGTTCAAGCTCAGGTCGTTTGACTCGAATTTATGAGCAAATAATATGCTCAAGCTTGGGCTTGAGCTAAATAACTAATACATCATTTATAATTATATATCAGAAACAAACAAAAAAAAAGGCTTGCGAGCAAGAATCATTTGGCTTTGAGGTTGAGCTCAAATCTTTATCAAACAGGCTCATTAAGCTTGCAAATAGGCTCAGTTCATCTGCTTTCCTAGATCAATGCTCAGAACAGTTATGTTCGATAAAAATCAATCTCAACATCTGCATAGATGAAGTCAATTTGAGCAACAACTGAAATGAAGTCGAACCGAGGACAATTTGCAGGAGCTTGTCAGTGTGGCCTTCTAATAAAAATTGCTGAATAAACAAAATATTGGGATTCCACTTGCGACTGGGTAACTATATCAAATTACCTGCTCGACAATGCTTTCAAGTTCATGACCCAGTTTCTTTAAAGCATCAGCATATGCGGCTTGAACATCTAGGTTTCCGACTGCATTGGTCAAAGCTCGACCTTGGAGATATTCCATGGATAAATAGTATGTCTGCTTGGCATTAAGTTTGTGATAGTGACTATAAGTCTCATTCCATTGCTGCAATAACATTCGAACAATAGAATGAGTTTTAGAATAAAAGTAGAAGACACGTAATCATAACTAGCACCAAAAGCTTTTATCACTAAAAGAAAAACCTAACTTCATGTAAAACAATTACTAACTTTTACTGGTTTGTGGGGTAAAACGCAACTCCACATTGCTAACATACAAAGAAAGCATATTCAAGAACACATGAAAGGCGACACTGAAGAAAAGCATCCCGGTTCTTGCAAAATGGATGATTCATGTATGCAGGGCATACAATGTTAGCCTTTTGAATATAGGCAAAATCTGTATTTCAAACGACATGTATAGGGTGAACCTCCAGAACTTAAAAAAAAAAAAAGAAAAGAATGGGGAATTGCCTCTACAAAATGAAGTCAAAATGAGGACTGTAAATAGACCAAGGATTTCCTTTACAAAAGCTTCAGTGGAAAGTAATCTCTTTTATTTGTAAATCCTTGCATTTCAGTTTAGTTTCAGCATGGAAGCCTATTCAGAAACAGCTGCATAATTGCAAGGATGACAGGGATAAGCAGATTGCAAACCAAAGTACATTATACATAATGTCAAACTTACCAAAAAAAAAACTGAAAACAATATTTCGCACCAGAGAAGAAATAAATGGAACCATTGTCACGCTCAAAAAGTCTTAAAATGAACAACAATAGCCAATATTGCAAACATGCATTTATTATGCATCGCATAAATCAATTGACATCAAGAATATTACAAATAAAGCAGTCACGAAATCAAAACGCGGGACATAATACCTTGATCAGCCGATCACGAACGCTGTCTGCAGTGGCATAGTATGCTTGCTCTGGCTCAAACTTATAAGGGGAAAAATGAGGGCTATATTGAGCATGGTAATTAATATTGGATGCAATTTCGGTCGGCTCTTTAGCCAACGGGTGCGCAACTGCTGGACTTTTATCCAAAATGTTAGCATTTGCTGCACCATCGGCCTTCCCTGTAGCTGCCATGGCTAGTAATTTTACCAGCTTCTACAGATGCACCACCTGAAAAAAAAAAAAAGAAATGATGATCTGGACAACAATTTGTATCTTTCATCCATCACAAGGAGCTCCAAATGATTAACACAACAATAATTCCATCACACAAGCACAATTTCGCACAATTTCGCAAAATTTTCGCAGCAACAATTCTACAAACTCTTGAATCAAACTGTGTAAATTATAAACCAAAAACAAACATACCCACGCCACCAAGATTATACACACACACACACACACAGTGACGGTAAAACCTTAAAAAAAAAACATAAAATTATACAGTATAAACAAGAATCAACAAACAAAATTTGGGATTATCATAACTGCTTGGATCACAATAACTTCAAATCAAAGAAATGCAACAAAAGAAAAAAGAGTAGAAATTAATTACCAAATGCAAAGCGGTGACTATGCACACAATTTCTGGTGGGGTTATAAATTATAGTGGGACTGGAATTTGAGATATTTAAGGAGTGTAAATGAAAGGAATATACTAATGCAGCAAGATATTTTCCTTGAAAAGTGACAAAAAAACGAAGAGGGGAAAGCGAAAAAGGGTTTTTTTCTACGGCTGATTTGGTTTTGCGGCTAATAGTGATTGAGAGAGGATTGATTGATTGATTGATTGATGAGGATGAGTATGATGATGGAGAGAGTGAGAGAGATTATGGTAGAAATAAATATCAGAGCTTCAGACAGGAGAGTGAGAGTAGTATTATATTATAGTGTGTGTGTGTGTGTGTGTGTGTATATGAGGCCAACTTTGATGCAACATCCTAATATTGGGAAGGTTTGCCATAACGTTGTGGAAAATTTTTGGTGGATTGGATGGATACACATTTTACTTCAGATCCGAATTCATCGAATCAGTTTTAATTATATGCCGGCTATTTTATAATTTATCTATTGTTTTTCCAACTATTCACATTTAATTACATCCTATATATTATTTTTTTTGAAAAATTGCCTATCTTATATTCTATATTATATATATATATAGCAATTTGGACAGGCTTAAAAAATATTTTTCGAGCAGTACTTTTTAAAATAGAGTTTTTTTTTTTAATTAAATAATTTTGTGTTTAGATAAAGTAATTAAAAGTATTTTTTATTTGAAATTATTATGAATAACTTCTTTAAAATAGTCATTTTTGGCCTTTTTTTTCTGACTTGTGTTTTTCTTTTTTAAAAATCCATTAAAATATAATTTTTTTTACTTTGAATTTTTTTTTTCAAAAAAATAAGTATTTTTCTTCTAAAAAAATTATCCAAACCAACTCATAAAGTGTCAAAGTTTTAGGATAACTACTTTTGGTACTTTAAGTAGAATGACATATTTGACCTTTAAGTTAGTTCTTGCATTTGATCTAATATCCTCATTTATTTCTTCTCTCTCCTCTCCCCCTGTTTTACTTCTCTTTTCTATTTATCTTTTAAATAAATGAAATTTTATATATCTAATAATAACATTAAGAGTACTCAACTTATGTTCATATTGAAATTTTGACAAATACAAAATTTAAGCACACGCGTAGAATATTTCAAAACGACTAATATATATATATATATATATATATATATAATATGTTAAATTTGAATCATTAGGTGCACGAGTGTAATTCAAAAATTCGATCCATGAAAAGTAAAATTTGTTGTATGAGGTACTTTTAATTATACCAAATCTTTTGCTCTATTTTTATTTTTTTATACAAATTGAACGTAAGATACATATTTATTGTATGTACCATTTGATATACGTATCATGTATTTATAAATAGAATATAAAATAAAATAGAAAAAATAAAACAGAAGATCTGATCCGCTTTTAGTGGAGTACCTTAACGTGGTTGGATTTTACATTTTTGGCTCAATTGATTTTGATTTTTTGTTTTTCTTAAAAAAAATAATTTTATTTCTCTTAAATGTGGGTATTTTTCTAATTTAATACTAGTTTTTCTATTATATAGTGATTTGTATTTAATTGCCATTTGATCACATTTAATTGTAATAGTTTAATCTTCATTTCGAATATTAAGACAATGATTGTAATAGACCATTGATATAATTGATTTGTAATAGATTGCTTTTAAAAAAAAACATGATTTGCAGATAAACTCAATATAAATTATAAATTAGTAATTTTAAGTTTTACTCAACTTTAATGAATTATGATTTTATGTAATTTGATGGTTAGTATTTGAGATTGGATTTATAAATTATAACTTAGCCGAATTATTAAAAAAAAAAAGGAACTATATTTTCAGACATATTTATAATTCATTATTTCATTTTCTTAATACAATTAAGCATGAATAGAATTTCATATCTTCTGAAAAAGAACGTATTAAAAATTGATATATGATTAACATATTGAATTCAAATGAATTTTAAAAATTTAAACTTGTACTATCGAATAATTTTTATTTTTTTTTAACTGTACTAATAGTGTGGGGGATAATTGTCTCTGTGGTGGAAGGGTTTAGATTTTGGTTGGACGAATAGTAAGGAGTGAGTATTGTTCATTTTCACATTCTATAAGAATCGAAAACTCATTGGTTCAAATTTGCACCATTTCATCCATAGAGTTGGAAAATGAATCAAACTATTTGATAATCGATTCGATATTATAATGAAAAGTTCACTTAATTCGATTCATTAAACATAACAAGTCAAATTTAAACACATTTTTTATTTCGATAACATTTGATGCTCGACTCGAATTCAACTCGATTAATTGAAATATAATAATATGTGTGTTAAAATATCAAATTAGTCGAACTCAACTCGACTCTCGACTTTAGTTCAATTAGAGCTCATTTGAATTAAACTTCTTTAATAATTAAATCAAACTTTAACAAAATTTTAAACTTGATAAGAAATTCCAATGAAATTTGAACAATAATTTATTGGCTCGACTTGCTTGACTTACACTCGTGTATATCGCCTATCGAGGAGTGGGTTTCTGGAATTTTCCAGATATAAGCATAGGGTCATTTTTCGAACAAACAAACAAATAAATAAATAATGAAAATTTTAGGTGGAAAAAAAGGGTAATGGAATACCCCCAAAAGCAAACTTTCTTTTTCAATAAAATGTGTTAAAAATCCCATCAGGAGGGTACTTCACATTGTTTCAAGACTGAGTTCAATAAGCATAAAAAATAAAAAAATAAAAATAAAAATAAAAACGCCTTTGTAAAGGGTAATTTAATAAAAACATAAAATTACCCGTGGAGTTCACACCTGCAAAGATGGTAGAGAAGAATTAACTTTTTATAATCATTAGCATTCAATCATCCTGTATAATTTTTTTTTTTCTATACAAGCAATCAGGCATCCTACAAATATTAATCGAAATACTAATTATTCTGTGTAATTAGATTTATACGATTGAGTACATTAAAGATCCCACGACGTGTGAGTATGTGACCTCGTACAATCATAAGCTGTTTAGGTAGTCGAATTTGATATATTCATTTCTATTTTTTTTTTTTTTTTTTGTTTTGGTATTAGCCACTTGGTTCCGACCCATTGGCCGACTAATCCGGATCAGGTACTGCAAAGGCCCATTATGAGGGCGATCCTCTCAACCCGGTTGCTCGGTTTACAACACCAGAATTCAAACTTTGGACGTTGCTTAAGGGATCTAACGCTTCATCCCGCTAGACCAACTGATAGTTCGTGATATATGCATTTCTGCATGGTTATCCTATTGTTCTCTTTTCTTGTTCTTGCAACAATTTTTTTTTTTTATATCTAATTGATACATGGTAATCAATTTTCCCTCGACAACATAAACAATTTTCACAGATTCTCTAATTTATTTATTTCTTAGCGATATAAGATGCAAGTTGTACATTTATAATTACTACAATGCATATTGTGATACAAAGATGTATACTGATGGATCATGTAAGACGTTATAACATAGGCGTTCTAATTGTATACTGATAGTCTGATAGTTTACATGAACTCATTTGATGTCTAATAAATATATATTGACAATATCTCATACAACACTTCATCAATACTCGTTAAAAAACAACGATTTACATATCATTATCAACAGTGATCTCCTTTTCTTTTGTAGTGTTTACAAAAACCGGAATTAATTTTGATCATTTTTAAAATCTTGGAATAAATATATATCGAAAAATTGGACTAAAATTGCTTAGCCATATCTTAAAAAGGAACGTGTTAATCATTTAAAATATTTTAAACGTGATACGTGCTCATAACATCCTTGTTTGATAGAAAATGGAATTTCAACAATATATGAACATTTCAGTAACCTTATAGTACTTTTTTTTTTTAAATAAAAACTAGTACTATTATTAATTATTAGAAGTGTCAATCAATACAATTGAGTACATAAAAAGTACGGCAATAATTCTAATACATGAAATCTGACATAGAATCAGACTGCCTATCAATTACATAAGCGGCGTGGTTCGCAGACCATTTTACAAAATATAGAAGCAAGTCGTCCAAATCTTTACTAATTAAATGAAAATCTTCAATAATCAATTCATATTCCATGTAGAGATATTCTGATGAATCAAGAGCCCAAATGATACTTGAGTCGCTTTGAATAGCCAAGGAAATATAAAACCACATGTAGGCCCTCCAAACGTCTTTCAAATTAAGACCGTCTTCGATATCAACATCTAAAGATACATGAATGCACAACTCTTTCGACTTATCCAAAATATATACCTTCATTCATCATAAAGCAAGTAAAACAAATCTAAAAACTAAAATTAAAACTTGTTGGTAAAACAAGACAAAACCAAATTTGTCAATTGACAAGACAAAAACTAAAATTATAAACACCCGCTAAATTACCAAACAATTAAAAATAAATTCCTACTGAAGAATAAAATAACGTGCAGTAGGAATCGTTAGTCGTAGATCCTCCCTGGAGGGATAATTTTTAAAGAAAGAGAAAGAACAGTTTTAGAGAGAAGTTTTTTTTTTTAACATTCAATAATGTAACCTTATAGTACTATATAAATTGATTTTAGAATTCTATTCTTCAAAATTACATACTAAGGTAATTACAAATTATTATTAGGATTATCCTCCAAACCATTGCACTACATATTTAAACGCATTTATTAAGTGAAGCTAGTTTGTTTGAGGCTTTGATTTGCATTTATTAAACACATATACCAATATGCCAAAATAAACCAAATTTAGAAAAGAAAAATTGGTAATCTCATGTGACATCGCCTCTTTAATTTATGAATACTGCCCAATTTCTCAAAAATAAAAAATAATTTTTTTTTTTTTTGGGTAGGCAGGTTTATGAGTATGCATGTGACACGTGTGTATGGTGACTGTCGATTGAAAATTTTGTCATATTCCTATTCTTGGTCATTGGTCATGGAGGGCGCGTGAGTGTTGAGGAAAAAGCGCTCAATGGTCACGAGAGAGACCCAACATTTCATGTGACACTAATTACAGTGCTTTGGGATTGATGAAATTCCCCTTTCATTGATATGTACTCAGCGTATGCCAACTCCCAAAGCTCCCATGTGTTATAAATTCTTATAATGCATTCGATACATTATGTTGAGTAATTATATGATCATATATTTAAAAATTTGAGTTAAAATGCATTAAATACCTCAAATTTTAAAATATTTTACACTTTGATCATCAATTTTTATGAAGGCGGGACCATGGTATCTATCACAGGGCAAATTTTCAGCCTTTGTGTTCGCTTAGAACAACCTAGAACAGCCTCGTGCGGCCGAGTTTTTCTATGAAACCCGTCAGCCTTATCCTACAAAACCTCACCAATACTCGTGTTTCCCTCTTACACGCGTGTATATTTTATGGGGGAGGGGGAGATTATCCAAATGAACAGCAACATGTTAGCAATAACACATAAGTATACCACATACAAGTAATTAAAGCCAACACACAAGAATTACAGGTGAACCAAGCCTTTATTTTATTATCACAATAAAATATAAGGAAAAGCCTCACTATGCACAATCTCTCATAATTCTCACACTAGAGAATTCCCTCTCATCAAAACTATGCCATCAGAAAGCCAATATATTGCAGTGGACATCCCTCAACTGCAAGGAGTTTAGGAGCATTCCTGCGCCACCAAGTGTCTCGGTAGTTTTCCCACAAAACTACCCCAAGTCAGCCAACTCTCAAGTTGTGTTGCTAACTGCCCCACTTGTCCAGGATCAGCTCCAAGGAATAAGGATAACAACAACCACTTGCGTAACTTCCCTCTTGAGTCAGCAACTAGCCCATCAGATCATCATCCAGTTGTCCCTCCAGCGAATAGGCGCTGCCAGAGCATTCTGTCCAGCATAAGCACACCAGCGCGCGCTGCCTGTTCAGTACACCCCCGTGCACAGCTGTGCGTCTTCCTGCCCGCGCTCGTGCACATATTCTCCACCGGACGTGCACACTGATCAGTACAGGCTCGCCTCAGCTCCTCAGCTTCCGAGCTTCTCGTGCTATCCAAAACTTGACTGCACAGCTCCATGCGCACGCCTACCTGCGCGTACGCACTCTGCCTGCATGGTGCGCACGCCTACCTGCTCGCGCGCACACTGTTCCGCATGACGTGCAAACCCCGTGCGCACATGCCCGCTCAACTCCGCGTCCACCTACCCGCTTCACTACACGGCACACACAACAACCTGCTTGTGCATGCTATCTTTGCGCCAGGCCTCCTGGTCATGTCGCTTGATGCACCAACCTGCATGCATCACTTCACCCATTTGTTGCTCAACAACCTCGAACACTGCCACGATGCCCCGGCACACTCCCACAACACGCTTGCATCCGTCCTTGAGTGTCATCCATTCCGAGCCCTCCTCCAAGTAGGCCAACCGGATGTGCCACCAAGCACACACCTATTGCACACTAGTACGCTACCCACGCTAATGCTAGAATGCACCCCAATACACATAGGGACCTGTGATACGCTAATAAGCACGCATCACGTTAGCAACCCACTGCCCAACGGTCCATGTATCCGCAACAATGCCCCCACATGCTTCCCTCTTGCACACTTGCATCCATGGTCTCATACAATCCGTCTCAAGGCCACCCTTTAGGAAAACTAACCACCGAATGCGTCACAAAGCCGTATCCGTTGCACGCTAGCGAGCAACCCACGCATCGCTAGAATGCACCCCGACACAAAGGGGCTAACAGTATCCCACTTTATCAATTGTGGTGATTTTTTTTTTCCCCACTATTCAGATGGCATATTTGTGGAATATTCAAAAATATTTCAAGGCATATTGGGAAACAATGAAACAAAAACGTTAGTGTAGAAATATTAGAGGTTGAGTGTCACATCCACAGTACACATACACAAAGTTTAGGTACAAGAATGTAAAATACCTCAAAAATTGGAGCGTTTAATGTATTTTACACAATATTATATTATCTTTTAATTATTTTAATTACTATTTTAATTGAATGAACAAAAAAATTGAATTGAATAAATACAAGACGACACTTATCAAATTATTCGATGTATTATACCAGAAATATCATTTGTAAGACCTATAATTAGTTCAAACAAGTTTATATATTTATGGTTCAATGATATTCGAAAAGTATTAAGAAAACAAAAATGTGTACTTGATAAAAAGTAATAATAATTATGTCATAAAAAAAAAGAAGAAAAAGAAGATAAAAGTAATATTAAGAATCCTAATTGGAAAACGTGGTTTCCAATATTGGCGCAACTTCTTGCGAAAATAGTAAAATTTTCACATCGTTGTCTTGAGGGAGACGTTTTAGAAAATGGCCCTTCTGTTTTATGAACATTGAGAAGAAGGAAAATAAATATTTATTTCCATCATAGTTTTCATGGAGATGATTTTCATTGTAGAAAATGGAATTCTTTTGTGAATCTCGAAAAGAAGAAAAATAAATATTTAATTTGGGTGTAATGTTTTGATTGTGCATATCGAGTATTGCACTACAGGAAAAAAACATTTTCAGGCGAAAATTTCCGGTTGAATTCCGGCGGAATTTCCACTTGAATTTTAAATTTTCGGCCGGGGGAATATTCCCCCGGTTTTCCCCTGGATGCCGCCGCACCGCCTCCGCTGGCCAGGAATCGCCGCACTGCCGCCCCCTAGACACGCGCCACCGCCACTGCCGCCACCACTGGAATAGTATCCCAAAATATTCAAATATTTGCAACTGCAAGGATTTGAATTTGTGACCTTGGGGTTGAATGACAAGCACTCCACCACTAGGCTATCCTTTGAATTTGTGATAAGTTTTGTTTTGCTTTATACATATTATATATTTGTTTCATTATTCTTATTTTAATTATAATTAAAATATAGTATAAATAATAATAGTTAAAAGATAGCATTGATACAAATTTTAATATGAATCTGATCCAAATCAAATTTGACATTTAATATATTTAACTCATTAAGATTTATAAATCAAATTTGATTATGAATATTCATAATACAAAATAAATGAATTGAATATGCATTTAAGTAATTTGATTTATCCACAATCACATCCTAGTTAAAATTAAATAATATTTTGTTACATATATATAATATTAATAAAATCTCTTAAATAGATAATAACATTTAGCATTTATTAACTGATGCACTAGTTGTTATTTTTCGAAGTATTTCATTTAATAAAAGATATATACGTGTATTTTTTAGAATACTCTAACATATTCATATATTTTAGTTTTGAATGAAACATTATATTTAATGACTAAATATCTTTTTATAAATTTGCGATTACTTTATAAATTGCCTTTATACTTATCTAGTAGTATAAAACTCTTTAAAAAATTATTTTATGTCATGTTAATTATAGTCATGGTTATAAATCTCGTGTTACCCTCCACTCTTTATCATTATTTCATAATTAGAGATTATTTATTTAGCCTTACTGTTAAATTGAAAATTTTTGATTCTCCACTCATTATCATTGTTTCACATGAAAAGCTCATTTAATCATACTAACAATGTGTCATTTAATTAAGCATAAAAGTTGATTCGAGTTTTAAAAATTTAACAAATATTTCTTTCCATTTTTTCTATTAGTACTTCTTACATTTTTAATAATATTTAGCAATAAAAGTTATTCTCTTCATAATTTTTTTACTACGTAAAATAGTTATCGAGATGAAAAATATTATTTTAATAAAAGATTATTTATTAATGTTCTTGCTATTATTTTTGTTTTTGTTAATATGTTGGTCTACTTTAGCAAAGATCACTCTTAACATAAGTTAATAATTCAAACATTGGGAAAAAATGTGATGTAAGAACTTCGTTTTGAAATTTATTAAACCTTAATAATTACATAAATACTTTAGATAGAATTGTAGTGCGTTATTCTTTTATATAGTTTTAGGTTTAAAATAGAATTTTCGAAGTGCATTTTTGATACATAATTATTAAATCCCATAAATTTAGTTATCTTAATATTCAGTTTGTAAGAGGGTTTATAGCTTTTTGAGAGTTATTTTATACATTCTCCCAAACTTAATTTAGAAAACAATAAATTGACAAGAGAATTTTAAAAACAATTTTAAAAAAAATTAAAAAAATCGGGGGGAAATTTCCCCCGATTTTTAATTAAAAAAAATTCAAAAAAAATGTGGGGAAATTTTCTCCCGAATTTTCTCCGATTTTTAATTAAAAAAATTCAAAAAAAAATCAGGAAAAAATTTCCCTCGATTTTTAATTAAAAATATTCAAAAAAACAAACTGGGGGGAATTTTTCCCCGGATTTTTCCTGATTCTTAATTAAAAAAATTAAAAAAAAATGGGGAAATTTTCTATTGGATTTCCCCCGATTTTTAATTAAAAAATTCAAAAAAAATCGGGGGAAATTTTCCCTCGAATTTTCCCCGATTTTTAATTAAAAAAACTCAAAAAAAAATCGGGGGAAATTTTTCCCTGGTTTTTAATTAAAAAAATTCAAAAACAATCGGGGGAAATTTTCCCCTGGATTTCCCTTGGCTTTTAATTAAAAAATTCAGAAAAAAAAATCGGGGGAAATTTTTCCCCAGATTCCCCCTAATTTATAATTAAAAAAATTCAAAAAAAAATCGGGCCAAATTTTCCCCCGGATTTCCCCCAGTTTAAATAAATTTTAAAAAAAATTGAAATATTATTTCCGCCGGAATTCAGCTGGAATTCCCCCGGTTTTACTCTGGCAGAATATTCCCCCAGAGTAGTTCTGTCGGAATTCGACGTTTTTTCAGTAGTGTTGATCCTTGATTAACTTTTAAGTAAAAATTATCCCATTAGACGCCAAAAACAAGTACAATTTTTCTCCAAAAGAAAAACTAGCTAGTCTAAATTATTAGATATCTAAAACAACAATTTAGGCATACAAGCATTAGTATTTTTTTTATTCTTTTTCTTGAAGTCCAGCCTCATAGCAAGAGATCAAACCAAATTTCATGTGACAAATCATGAATTAGAATATGCAATTGCTGGTGTATTTTTGGAGCCCATGCTTGAAGCCTTGACTTTGCTTGTAACCTAAGGCAAGTATGACCTGTGTGAATCTACCAAACCAAGCTCGTGGGGACTGTTGGTGTTGGGAAAATATTTAAAATTAATCTCAAAAATTAATAAACTCAGCGAAAAATTAAAAAACCGAGCCCTTGTACGTGCATGCATGACATTCAAAATTTAAATTAAAAACACATATTATGGAAATAAATAAATAATTAATTAAACAATTTAATTAATTAAACAACTCCTATTGCATAATACTAGAAAGTATAAAATATACCAAGCTCAACATTAGAACAAACTAACCGCGTTGAGATGCGTATTGACCGCGAAAAATCTCCCATTAATTCCTTACGAAGCCCGGGATCAACTCGCTTGACCACCAAGATCTTCTTCGCAATTCCCCACTAACTCCGGAGTGTGGGCTCCGAAATCAATAAAAATATTTAACTAGAAAACAAAATTTCTTATAAAAGAAATTTTTACTAAAGCAATTCTATACTTTAAATTCTCCAACTCATGGAATATTAAAGAATTATTGCTTTTCGGTGTGTCTTGAACCTAATGTCAATGCTCGCTTTTATAGGGAAAAAGTGTGAGGAAAAATTGTATTTTTTCCAATGTGGGACGAGTGAAAAAATCCAAAAATAAATTGATTTACAAAATAATGTTGCTAGGTGAAGTCGAACCCCAACCTTTCAGATGACAACACTCCTCTTCACCACTGGACCAGTCCACATCTTCATACAAACTTTTGCTTTTGAAAGCAATTTATTTTATTCGAAATAAAATTTCATTTTTCTCCTCAACCTTCATCCAACGTGTCCATCTCATGGAAAAGTTAAATATTTTTCAGACGAGTTATAATTAGAGGGTTACGAAGGGACCTTAGGGAAAATTAATTTTAGCGCCAAATGGATCAAATCTAATTATCATCTCATGATAATATTTGACTACCATTTAACAATATTTAATTCCACTAAATAAGTATTGTTGTACTCTAAAATTAATTAAATTATTTACGAGTTCACAATTTAACAAGTATTGCATTTAACCCCTCTATAAGATATCCGTGAAAAATAAAATTAAACTGCTATCAAATTTATTTTCACATTTTATCCTAAATTTTCGATTTGCCTTTGTTCAAATATTCCACATGAAAAATCACATTTTCATATAATTTCGGTGACACTTCACTCGAAATACTTTGGCCAAAGATTTAGAATTGATTTGAACTTTGCAAATCAACTTTGGAGATATCTATATCTTTAAAGGATTTATAGATTCCATCAAATATTCTTTTTTAGCACATTTCATATAATCACCTAACGTACAAAGTATGTTGGCCACTTATGACCTCACTTCCAAGTACATTAAAGTGATTAACACTACATGCCCAAAGTCGCAATATTTTCAAGATTTAGAGTCAATGCATATGAATTATTCATTTTAGATAGTAGTTCAAAATGAATAATTCAAATGGTCCGGTTTGGTGTTCCAATCTCATTGGTGAACACCAACATGCTATAACTTGAATCACAATTCACATGATTAAAGACAAATCATCATTTATAGTATATTATAGTCTTACCAGATAAGAACAAAATTCTCTTATCATCGACTATGAACACAAACAATAATGTATGGTTTTACTAATTTAAGTCTTTCCATGAAACAACACTTTCATTTAAATTACAACCATGCATCATTAAATATTATGTCCATCTAATGGCATAATTCTAAATACACATAATACTTGCAACAAATTCAATTTCATAAATAAATAAAATAAAATAATATTATTATTTAAATTGGATTTTAGGGCACATATTCCTAACAGTTGGAGTCCATACAACGCTTTCTTCAATTTACAGACTATGCTATTTTCTGTTTGTGAGGCAAAGCCTGGAGGGATCTCCATATAGATTTCTTCTTGAAGATCACCATGGAGAAAGACATTCTTCACATCAAACTGTTGTAGTGACCAAAAATAATAGGCAGCCAATGATAACAAAATTTGGATTGTGTTCATTTTAGCCACAGGAGTAAAAGTCTCCAAATAATCAACCACATAAGTCTGAGTGTATCCTTTAGCCACTAACCTTGCCTTATAGCACTCTAAGGTGCCATCAAAATTATATTTCACAGTAAACATCCATCAACATCCAACTGGGTTCTTCCCATCGGGTAGGTTGACCAGATCCCAAGTATTGTTCTTCTCAAGTGCATCCATCTCAACCGACATAGCCTTTTTCCAATTTTCATTCCCTAATGCCTCAGATAATGTCTTTGGAATGGGTATAGCATGGAGATTAGCAAGAAAGGCTTTATGGTGATGAGATAAAGAATAATAAGACACATACAAATTATGGGGATGTTTAGTATATGCTCTTGTTCCTTTCCTAAGAGCAATAGGAACATTCAAATCATCAAAAGAAGAACAAGGACTTACTGGCATTGTAGTAGGAGCAGAATCAGATGATGGGCTATTCTCAGTTGTATGTAATGGTTTCTCCCTTTTTGAATAAACCTGCAATGGACGGATAGAATTTCGAGTTTCCTCTTCAATTGTTGACGATGGTTCTAACTCAGATGTAGACTCAGGAGGAATACTAATGGATTGACTATTTGGACTAACACACCTAGGACTAGGATCTGGCAATTTAAGGAGAAAGAAATCTCTATCCTCACTACTACTCATATTACTTTTCTCTGGTGAATAAGGTTTGCTGAAATATGGTTGCTGTTTAACAAAAGTGACATGAGCAGTTATAAACAACTTTCAAGTAGGAGGATGATAACACTTATAACCTTTTTGAGTAGATAAGTAACCAATGAAAACGCACTTTTGAGCTTTTGGATCAAGTTTATTCCAACAAGATTGCACATGAACAAAAGCTACACATCCAAAAATCCTGGAGATCAAATTATTAGATATTGGATAAGTGGGGAAAAATTGGGAGAGAACTTGCATAGAACTTTTAAAATCAAGAACTTTTGTTGAAAGTCTATTTATGATGTGAGTTGCAGTTAACACTGCTTCTCCCCAAAAATGTTCTGGGACATTATTTTGAAACAAAAAATCTCTTGTGACAGCAAGAAGGTGACTATTTTTCCGTTCTGCCACCCCATTTTGTTGTGGAGTGTAAACACAAAAGGATCCATATATAATGGCCCGTTTTTGAAAAAAAAAGGATAAGTTTTGATTAAAAAAGTCTTTTGCATTATTAGATCGAAATCGTTTAATCCCCACCCCAAATTGAGTTTTGATCATATCATAAAAAACAAGAAAAATATAACTCACATCAGATTTATTTTTCAAGAGAAAGATCCAAGAAACCCGAGTGCAATCATCAATAAATGATACAAACCATCTAGCCCCTGAAATATTAACAACAGTGGATGGCCCCCAAATATCGCAATGAATAATATCAAAAAGAGTCAAAGATCTATTATTAGTAATGGGAAAAAGGCATGTTTGTGTTTGGCCAATTGACAAACATCACAATGAAATTGTTCAACGGGTACTGCTTTAAATAAAGACGAAAACATCACTTTCGAAACATTAAACGATGGATGTCCTAGCCTATGATTCTGAAGCCAAATCTTATTTTTCCTAAAATCTAAAACATCGGAAAGACAAGCAACAGGTGACAAAATTTGAATTCGACTTTGTCCACTACTTGGCTCATCAAGATGATAACAACCATTCCTTTCCTCCGCACGCCCAATCATCCTCTTTGTGTTCCTTTCCTGAAATACACAGTGACAGGGTTAGAAAAGCACATTGCAATTCGAATCAATAGTTAACTTATGGATGGAAATAAGATTGGTACACAATTTTGGGACATGAAGAACATTTTTTAAGTAAGGAATTCATTCAAATACACATCTCCTTGACCAGCCACATTTGTAGCTGATCCATCGGCTGTAGTGATTTTTCTATTGCTTGGACAAGGAGTATATGAGATGAATTTATGTGAGGAGTTGGTCATATGATCAGTAGCTCCTGAGTCAATGACCAAAGAGTTGGGAAAGACAGCATCTGAAGCATTAAATGAATGCGAAAAGGAAATAAGGATGAAGTGAGAAGGAATACTTGAGAATAACAAAGCACTAGTACCTGTTAAAGATTGTGGTTTTTGTTTCTGTAATGTCTCCAATAAGCCCCTCAGCTTTTCTATTTTCTCACTATTGAAGCTGTGAACATGAGAACCAGTATTTCCATATTCATAGCTGCAACATGTGCCTGCTCCTGCCCTTTTGACTATCCTCCTTTCATATTCTGAGGCTTTCCATGAAGCTTCCAATACCTCTCTCTTGTTTGTCTGGGTTTTTTGCTTTGTTTGTAGCTTTGGAAGAATTTGTCTGCTCAACACCAGTACGCTGCTCCATGTTAGGGCTTTTATTATTTTTGGATACTAGTGTCGAGCTATCTATGGCTGGTGTGTTAATCATGACCTCTCTTCTACCTTTTTCAACAGAGACTGTTGAAATTGCCTCATTCCGTGAAGGTAATTCTTCCTTCCCAAGAATTTGTACTCACACTGCATCAAATTCTAAATTCAAGCTGGCTAGGAAATCATATATTCTATCCCTTTCCAGAAACCGTTTAAGGGTAGCAACATCTTCACTGCACTTCATTTGAATACACTGATAGTGACCTACTTCTTTCTACAAACTTTTCAAAAAATTAGAGTAATCTGTGGCCGAACGATTACCTTATTTGGTACTCGAGATCTTTGTTTTAATTTCATAAATATGAGCAAATCATTCACCTTTGAATAGTTTTTTTTAACAGCATCCCAAATTGCTTGAGTTGTTCCTAGAAACATACAAATGTCATTACTCTCAGGTAACATGGAATTCCAAAGCCAAGACATTACCATGGATTCTTCTTCATCCTATGCATCAAACTTTGGGTAATCTGGTTTTGGACCCGTACCCAACAAATGACTCAATTTTCCTTTTTCTTTTAGAAAAGTACAAACCAATTGAGACCACTTCAAGTAATTCTTACCATTCAATCTATAAGTTGTCTTGATCTATTGCAATTCACTTGTTGAATTGCGAATGCTATTATCCATTTTACGTTCCTTATTATCAGTTATAGTTCAATTTCACACAACAAAGCAGCAGATGGAAGCAAGAAAAAAAGGGCAAAGGTATTTTGATTTTACCACAGATCTTAGAACCAAGGAACACGCTATTGTACAGTCGCTGGATGATTGTAGCAACACCGGATACTGGCTAGAAACCTCGAGGCGACGCCAAAAAGTCAAACCCGACCGTCATCCGCCAGATCATGTGCCCTTACGACCCGACACATGAAAAACTGGGCGAAACTGCTCTGGGTGCGTGAGATATTTGCGTTGCACACCCGACTACCGAAAAACCTTTTTTAGGCCTGAAATCACGTTCCGCCGCCGTCTATGGTGGCAGTGACAAAAAATGTACTTGAAAAAGGTATTGTTAAGAACAAGAAAGCTTAACTGAAGCTTAACCCTTGGAACTTATTTTATGGCTCTGGAGCCATGTGAGAAGAACTCAAAAACTGTTTATTGAGTTAATTTGCAAGGCTATTACAATAGCTATTTATACAAGAGAAACCTAATTTAGAAAGGAAAACTTAATTAGGATCAAATAAGGAAAACCTAGTTACATGAATATAATCCCTAGAAATTAAGACCAAATAAGGAAAGATAACACACTAATTTTCCCACAATATCAACAAAAATAAGTTGCCACTCAAGTACCACATATATACTCGTCAGGCCTTGGGCCTAAGGGGGTCAGAGGGCAATAATGCTTCGAACTTATTCACGCCTATAAATTTAATAGAAATAACACTACTAGAAAAAATGGCAATTTGCGATCGAAAAAATCGATCTCAATTTCCGACCACCTTTGCGATAGATTTAGCAAAAATGACCAAATCTTGGACAAAATTTTTGCAATGGATTTACATCAGCTGCAAAAGAAAAAAATATATAATAATAATAATTCGGTTGCAAAATTCGCATACAAAAAAGGTTTTGGCGCAACTTTGCGACGGACCTAATCCGTCGCAAAAGTGGTAAGTGAGATTTTTGACTTACATTATCAGTTGCAAAATTCCTCATCGTTTTTGGGACCGACCTTGCGACCGATTTTTTGATTGCAAAGTTCTTTTGTATCGTTGACCTTTTTGAGATTGATTTTGTCCGTCGCAAAAGTTATATTTTAATTTTTCAAAATTTTTTTGGCCACCTATCAATTTAGATCATATCCCACTTCAATAGTTTTTTTTTTTTTTTTGAAAAAATTGTTTATTGATGTATATAACTAATGTTATAAATTTAAAAGTATCAACCATTCTAATACTATGAAATAAGGAATGAAAGATATATATATATATATATATATATATATATATATGCTCATAATTAGTGCTAGTTATTTGTGCATACTTGATGTGTGTGCAAAGTAATATATATATATATATATTATTTAATTATGTATTTAAATTTTAATAAATTACATCTTAAATTTTTTGAATTTTATATGTGAATATTTTTTTACTATTTATTAATTTTAATATAAGTGAAAAGTAAAGTAATTTATTTAAAATAAAACAACATTATATGGTTAATAGAAAAATAATTGAGTATGAGAACTAAAAATATATTAAATAGTGTGATATGAGATAAAAGCAAGAGAATATATTGAGAATCTAAAATGAAAAAAAAAACAATGTTGAATTGGAGTGGAGAAAAAATAGGGGAGAGAGACAGAAGAGAGATAATATGAAAAAAAAGAGAACGTTGTATTTGACAAACCAATGCAGTTATTTAATGTCATACTTAGTAAATCTACTACATAGTTGAATTTATTAATAAAATTCGTACTTTGTAGAATGCATGCTTTGAGATGTCTATTGATATTGATGTAAAGTTTGATTAATTATATATATAGTGCTCATATATATATGTTTTAAAAACAATAACTAACGATTTATTTCGCAAATAAATTTGGTTTGAGCTCGTTGGAGGACTGAAGATGGGATGTGCCTCCATATTCAATGTGATATGATTATATATGTGTTATTAATTGACCAGTTGAATTAATTAATCAAACTACAAATATTTGATTTATATAATTAACGAAAAATCACTAATTTGATTAGCTATTTCGAGAATGAAAAACCAATTTTAATAAAATAAATTCAATTATTTGACTTATATATTTAAATTGATTGGTCGTTATTGTTCATTTTACTCAATAGGGAAATAAAATTAGTATTTGAACTAATTTAAATAAATATTTTTAAGGTATTAATTTTGATAAAGTCAAAGGTAAGTGTTTTTAATTTAAAAAAATAATTGGATAATAAACTACAAAAATTAGTAATCTCACAAATTTCAACATTCCTTAATTTAAAAAAAAAACCTTTTTTTTTCTTTTCAAAAACTAATTTCACAATTCCAAACAGCAAAACTCCTTGTTTAGTAGAAATCTCACAAATTTCTACATACCAAAACACATTTCGAAATACTAGTTTTACTAGTTTCAAAAATATACAAAAAATTTCAAAAATCACACATACCAGTATCGAGTGCCAGACGTTGGGATTCTAGAGGTGGCTCCTGTGGTTCAAGAGGCGTCTCTCGCGCACATAGCACTTTGCTCTGCGGGTTAACACTTTGCCTCATAAGCTCCATATATAACAATTTGGTCTAGTAGGCTCAATACATAACAATTTGGCCTCGTGGGCTCAATACTTAACAATATGCTCCGCAGGCTCAAGCGGTGGCTCCCGTACGCATAGCACTTTGCCCCATAGAGCACGTAGCTCCCGATTTTCAGATCGGCAACTTGGCTCTGATACCACTTGTCACGACCCGAAAAATACCCTTTTATTTCATTAACATAGAGTAAATATTTTTATTACAAATACATAATAATATAGAAATTTACTACAACATAGTGAAATCATAGTTATACAAAAACTGTTATACAAGTGAAAATAATAACTTTAGCTAAATAAAAGCTTCGTAATGCCCTCCCGTGCCTTCCTCCTAATGGACTAGAATGTCTTTGCCTAAAACAAAATGTGTTCATAACACATATCAACACAACTATTGAGTAGAAATTTCACTTAATCACATAAGGGTGTGTGTGTGTGTGTGTGTGTGTGTAATATGTGCACATAACCATATAATATTTCATATAATACTTTACCTTTGGATCACAATAGAGTGATCATCATTTCCTTATATCTCCCATATCATAATATTCCAACCGTTCACATCGTTAATCCCAGTATTCCATCCATATATTCACACCAGTTCTATCCGTTCACATCGGTGGTTATATCTCGAGACTATGCCAATTTCATACGACCCACAACCAATACATGGAACACTCTATCTATGCAAGATGGGATTAGGACATGGATGGCGAGAACTGTTTTAAGACCGGCAAGCCCATTTCCGTCCAGCCGAACTCTAGGCCTATCCACACCAAGAACATATTTGGGCCCGGCATGCACAATTAAAGATTTCACATATTTTCACATAAATAACATGATTTAGGAGAGCATATATTGGGCATTATAAGGCATGAACATAAACTAGAGCATATAAATACAATTAAAGAGTACTTAAATATGGTGGCATCTAACTTGCAGTAAAACATGCATGATTTCTAGGCTTATTCTAGCATAATAGCACTTAAGTATGCAAAAGCATAGAACAACTAAACTTATGTAATTAAGTAAAATTCCTACCTTGCATACATCAATATGGAAGTATAATATTTAGGAATTAATGTAAGAACTTTTACTTATGAAATTAAGTAAGGTCCCTATCCTAATTAAATATATTTCTTCCCTAAGGGGATGTATAGAGGGCTAATATGTATATATGTATGTAAAAAGAAGGGTTTATGTGTGTGTATATATACATATATATATATATATATGGGTAGGAGATATTCTATAAATATAGAGTGTTTTGTGTGTTTAGAATAAGGTGAGTGTAGGTGTGTGTGTTTTAGGCGGGATTTGTGTATTGTGTGGGTGTGATAAAATGTGAGCAACCCCTCCCCCCTATTTATAGTGTTGTGATCAAGACACAAAAATTATTATATAATAAGGTCGTTTTTCATTATTAATGCATGATCTAATTAGGACATTTTCATTAAATGCAATCATCTTATTCATTAACCTAATGGTGTTGAAGTGTTGGCCTAAAATGATGATTCAAACCCTAAATTCATAAGAATGCTCCAAGTATAAGATTTGTTAGATTCACCAAATAAGAGAGTGTTTGACTAAGCTTATTTTAAAGAGCTTATAAGCTCATATAGCTTATAAGATATTTTTGGAGCTGATAAGCTCCTACATCTTATTTTAAAAATAAGTTTCTAAAGTGTTTGGATAAAATAAGACGATGTAGCTTATAAGATGTTTTTCGAGCTGATAAGTTGTAATTTTGTTTGGTAAAAATTAAAGCTTATATGTTTTTTTTAAGTATAATGATGATTCAAAAAAATAAAATTAAGTTGATTTCATGTAAATAAATATTTTTTGTGATAGTAGAAATGTACTCTTGAAAAAAAAAAATATATATTTATATTATTTTATCTTTTAGCATTAGACAGCTTATAAGCTGTTTGAAAAAAAAGTTGGGGGGAGCTTACTATTTGTTTCGGTGCTTATAAGCTCCAGACAACTTATTTTTGGAGCTTATAAGCTCCTTTACTAAAAAAATTACCAAACACTTTTAAATAGCTTATACGCTCTCAAACAGCTTATAAGATGTTTTTAAGAGCTTACAAGCTCAACCAAACACTCTCTAAATGTAGGAAGATATTTGCAGGAAGATATTTGTAGGAAAATATCTAAGATATCATTTAGTTAATACATAAATATATACATATATACATTTTCGTACATATACATCTAGGTTCATAAATATCTATCTAAAGTATAATTATATAAATATATACATATGATCATGTGCATCTATATACGTATATATATATATATATATATATTGATGAGTCAGGTGCCACCTCACTACAAGCTTCAAATCCGTCTTAAGTAGGGAATTACGACGCCGACCTCTCTTCCTCGAGAGCCCCATAAGACGCCGACATGCTATTGCGGGTATCCTCGAGCTGAGAAGCGGCCCTCGAGGGCGCCCCTTTCGAGGGCAGGATCCCACACTTAGCCGCTGCAAGGTTGGGCATCTAACGGGCACACGTCCAGCTGGCAATCTCTGACAAGTGCAGCACACCGCCACCTAACGCACCCCAGTGGCACATGGGTCCATCTCATCAGTCTCCAGCGCATTAAGTGCCAAGTCATAAATACAATCCTTGGTCATAAATGCCCAAGATATACATTAATTGCCAACAAGACTCCTCATTAATTGGCTTCTAAGTTACTATTCATCATCTTCTTCACCCAATAACCCTCAGCTGACTTGAGCGTTGGAGAGCCTACGTCGAGGTAAAACCGGCTAGTCTCACGTGCGTTCCTCCCTCTTTGGCAGGTGGGCCACCAGCAAGAACATCTCGGAGTACAACACACCCCGACACATGGTCAAACCAAGATTCGACCGCACCATATATATATATATATATATATCTAAATGTGTGAATTCAAATTGATCATATAGTATACATATAGAGATTATCGTGTATGTATATATATATATGTGTGTGTGTGTGTGTGTGTTGAAATCAAAACATAATAATTGTTTATGTATATGTATGTAAATCCGTATATATATACATATAAGATATATATATATATATACATAAAAGATATAGGTATAAAATAATTATAGACTATTATAGATACATCTTGAATATAATTTGTGGATTTGTTTAAATATTTATAGTAAAAAAGAATTATCTACAAGAAATTATAATTAAAAAGGGAATAATATTTATATGTGTATAATTATAGAAGAGATAGCCAATTATTAAATATATTTTGGTGAAAGAGGTTAATGTACATCTCTCTAATGCTAATACTAGGAATTAAAGGTTCCAAGTATCCATTTTTATCACCACTAATTTCATGAAAGGGACATAAAATGATTAGGTTAATATAATGGAAGGAATAATTAAATATATAACTATATATATATATAATTTCGGATTTTGTAACTATTTTATATATGTAGAATAATCTTATAATGTTGAAAATAAGTATGTATATATTTTTGAAAATATTGATAACATAGAGTTAAATTTCGAGAATAGTATTCATGGTATAAATCTTGAAAAATAAATGATATTATTATAAATATACTTCGATTTTAAATAGTAATAATAATAATAATAATTATTATTATAATAACAATAATAACAATAATAATAGTAAGAATAATAGTGATATATTAATAATTATGGAGTAAAGAAATAATCACATTACTAAAATTCATGTAGAGAAAATGCACATTTAATCATGAAATCACATAAAATTATAATATTTATCATATAATTCACACATATAAAATAAGAGTCACATAATAATTACATAAAACATTAAACTATATATAATAGTTTTTAAAATATTGCATGAAACATAATATATAAGAAATTCTAAAATAGTAGGAAGTATCGGGGCATTATAATATTAGTTCTAGGATCAGTTGTTGCAGATTGGTGATATGAAATATACGTACATATATATATATATATATATATATATGTGTGTGTGTGTGTGTGTTGTATGATTAGAATCAACATGATGTTGGAATATAACGCCAGACGTGTTATTGACATGGAACTCAACATTTTCATTGAAAGCATATTCAAATATATCGTTGGTGTATTATATATATATATATATATATATATATATATGTATTTGAATGAGCTACTTCTATGAATATCTGTCGTTTCTGATATTTTAAAGTTGTATTTCCATCAGAGAGTACAAACATCACATGACTGACCAAAACCATGTCTCGGCAACTAAATTTGCTGAGCAACCTAATATTTATGTTACTAAAGATAGAGTTCATGCATATCCGTACAAGGACATGTTCATGAAGCCAATAATGCTTGCCTAAAAAATGTGGAGTCCACTAACGTTGGATTAGCTTGTACATCTCATATTTGATTTTTTGATTATTTGTACATTTCAATTTGATATATGATATAGTTCATGAGTTTGATCAAATATTGAAATGATAATAAAATATAAGTGATTGCTTCCAATAATTGGATAAAAAAAAGAAAATATTTTCTTGAGGAGATAGTTATTGACTTAAATTGTCATTGAATTGAAAATTTTGGAATTAGTCATTCCGAATTTATAATAGAATATTCATTTAATTTGTTGGATGTATAATTCAAATTGTAGTAGATCTATGTCGAATTATTTGGCTCCCACTTGAAGGTCTTTACTCCATGATTATATATGATAGCTTTCAAATTCACTTACGTTGTGTTTGGTTCTAGGATTTTAGTAGGGAAAAGAAAAGAAAATATGAAGAAAAAGTATTTTTCAATGTTTGGTTATTAGGAAAAAAGAAAGGGAATGGTAAGGAAAGAAAAATAGAAAGAAAATATAACATAAATTTAGAAAAAACTTTTTCCTTTCAATTAGGTGAGGAAAATGAAAAAAAAGCTATGTTACTCTATCTAGCACTCTCTCACTTTTCTATCTCTCATCTCATTTTTTTAACTCAAACTAATTGATTGTTTGGATATATTTCATGCAAAAAAAATTTTTATACAATTAATTGATTGTTTGGATTTTTTTTGGTGTGTTTTTATATTTTTCTTTAATTTATAATAATAACCAAATAAAATGAAAGACAATTTTCTAGAAAAATTATTATCCTTGTTGTTTTTCTTGACAACCAAATAAAATAAAAAATTTTAAAATTCTTATAATTTTTTTTTTCTTAATATTTTTCTTTCTTCCTAAAATCTTAAAACTAAACAAAGCCCTAATATTCAACTAATTTGAAAATTTTTAGCTTAATATTCAACTAAGTTGAGAAATTTTAGCTTAAACTTCCTTTGTCACATCAAATTTCTCCATCACTATGAAACCATAATTTTGGGGCAGAGTGAACATGATTGGACATTCAACTTATAAAATGGTTCGGCTTATGTCAAAGCGAGGCATTTATAGAACCTGCCAGAATGACTTGAAAATTGAATATTCAAGTTGTTCAGTTAAAATTTGCCAAGCTTCCACTTTGGGCCCAAAAAGAAATTTTTGTATAAATTTTGACTGGGCTGATTTTTTTATCATTTTAGTCATGACAAAATAAATTAATAAGATCCAAATTATTTCGACACATGTGAGACAGTCCATATTGAAGGGCCAGGTCGGAATGAGTTGGAGGCCCATGAACCCAAGTCAGCTGAAAATATAAGATGATCAAATAAATAAAGATATAAAATCAAAATTAAATTCTTATTTTTAGGGGTTGTTAGGATAAACAATAACATTGGCTAAAGTCAGGCTTTGTTAAAACTAGCATGTCTAAAATAAAGGTCAAACAATGCTGAAAATTTAAAACTCAAAAAAAAAAAAAAAAAAAAAAAGTGGCATAACTGCCACAATTAAGAAATAAGGAGGACCGGTCACTTCAATTGACCTAGTCAAGGCAAGTTATATAACTCCAAATAAAGGGGAAAGTAGTTGCAACTTGAAAGTCTATAAGAGGGAGCTCGAGCACAACGTCAGAGGACATCAAATCCAATCCAACAATCAAACAACAACACAACTTTCTCAATCACGAAATCAACATTTCTCTAAGTTTTTAGCTTAAATGAACAAATATTAGCTTTAGTTCAGTAAGTAGAAGACCGTTATATGAGTGCTTGTAGACATGTCCATTTGACTCGAGATGAGGTTATCAATGCATTCACTCTATAACATCATGCACGAGGTCATAATCATCACTCACTCAGATTAGGCCTGATTCGAGGTGAGATATCAATGCGGCGGAGTCGTATCCTACATTCATATCGAATGCATACATGAAGAAGTGTAACTAGAGTCATCAATGCTCATCAGATTGAGCAATTTTTCAATGCATTCATGCGTAGACATCGTACGGAGTCATCAATGTGGCTATCTTGTAGTCAAAGTCCCTAGCAGTTTCTCAATGCACTTTAGTTATAGATATGGTCCGTGTCATCAATGCATATGTCTATAGTTAAAATTTGTTAAATCCAGTGGCGAGTAGCTATCGTCTCTCAATGCACTTTTTCGTTTCAAATTTTTAGACCCTTTTCAAATCTTGGAGTACTGAGTTGTTATGTTGTACATTAAGTTGTAGGCAAGTAGAACCTCAGGGGTAGTGTTTGCCTACTGCGACTTAATCGTTTTACAGATAGAAGTTTTAGGCACAATTTCACTTCGAATCATCAACACTTCAACTTGTGTGTTCTTGCACACTGGCACCCTCGCACTAAACACACGAGACTCAGTTCGACTTTACTATTTTCTTATTGAACTCAGTAACTTCGAACCCTAAATAACCACGTCGGCAAAAAGTGCTAAAATTTATACAAACACTTCCAATGGATGGTCGTTCTCTAATATTAATATAATGAACTTGGAGAATATATTAATATTGATTTTATAGTTTTCTTTTGGAAATTTGAAATCATATATGTGTTTGGATGTAAAAACTTTCATAGTCATAGTGTTAAGCCACATGCTTTGGAATGTAATACATTTAACAATTTCTACGGGAACCATTTGTCTATCGATATAAAATAGTAATCTGTTATCACTCAAAAAAATAGTAAATTGGTGTCAATATAAAAAGTAATAATAAAAAATCTATCACTAATTATATATATTTGGTGAAAAAATTATCTTATCACAAGAATACTTTACATAATGTCAATTAGAGATAACGTAGTGTTTAAATTGTCGCCAATGATAATTAATAACACATATAGTGACAATTTTTTACAATGGGATCCTGTCAAACTTGTCACAAAATTTGGACAAGATCCCAGTTTCATTAAGTTATTACCATAGACGTGCCACTAATTGTCAATTATGACAATTAAAACATTAATTGTTGTCACCATTGAGTGATATTGTGAGGAAAAAAAGTTGTTGCCACAGAATAAATATAAATAGTGACAAGATAGAAAGCATTGTCTTTTAATACAAATATTGGCGACCGGATATGATCCTCAATTGCAAAATAGTGTTTTATTTCCTATTACATAATTTACATTCATGTCATGTGCATAAAATTACTTTCTTAATTATACAATTGGTCAGAGATCTTTACATTTGACGTATATCCATGCATTAAAATAGGAGATAAAACACAATGTGCAATAGAGGATCTCGTGTAATTGGCAACCAGATGGGATCCTCTATTGTAAAATAGTATTCCATCTCCTATTTCATAATTCACATTCATGCCATGTGTATAAAATTACTTCTTTAATTATACAATTGGCTAGTGATCTTTAAACTTGACGTATATCCATGTATTGAAATAGGAGATAAAATACAGTTTGCAATAGAGGATCTCATGTAATTGGCGACCGGATGGGATCCTCTATTGCAAAGTAGTATTTCATCTCCTATTGCATAATTCACATTCATGCCATGTGTATAAAATTACCTCTTTAATTGTACAATTGGCATGAGATCTTTACACTTGGTGTATATCAATGTATTAAATAGGAAACGAAAATTAGCTTTCACTACAAAAAAATAAGTAAATTTGTGGTAATATAACATGTGATAATAAAAAAAACTGTAATTAATTACATGCATTTAGTAACAATAAACATAAAACATAAATCTGCACAATAGCAAGTAATATTCATGTAGAAACAAACATCAAACTGTCACTGCGAGCTTCAATCCCAAAGGCATTATGCCGGCTCGTTCTTGCATAACTTTCGACTGCATTAGCCGAGCGGGAAGAAGTGGAAGCGGCATAGGTGAGGGCACTATTCTCTTTGAAATCTTTTCGGATCCGCCATAATATTTCTGCACATTTTCTCATAGAAGGTCTTGATAATCTTGATTGCGCAAGGCAATGGCGAGCCAGTTTGAGGACCTTTTCAACGGCCTGGATTGAGGCTACGCTTCTTCGCAATCTTGGATCCATCGCCACCACCACTTCGCCATCTCTTAGCCTTCGAAGTGCCTGCAAAGGAGGATCGTTCGTAGTTATTTTTATTTTGTCGCTGGATGATTTAAATGTTATAAGATTTCATCATCTAAGTGTCACTATTTACAACTAGCGATGCCCCGATAGACTATTGTGACAAACTATTCCTAAGGCAAACTGGTCAATCACTTTAAGAAAGTCCCTTCACCTTTAAATTCAAATAAACTACTCCTAAAACTAGCAATGATTCTTAATTTAGGTATACATTAGTCTTGGTAAAGTTTAATAGGAATTCGGACAAAGCTAGCTAAGAGATAAAATGTCAAATCTTGTAGAGGATCTTGTCACAGAAGAAGGAAATAATAATAAATACTGTATAAAATTATACAAATCTCGCCTGTCAGTTCTAAGACTACATATACCTCCTTCGTAATTTTTTTCAACTTTACTACTTTAATGATACTATAATTTAAATTTAAATAAACTTTGCGAATTGTTTGCCCTCTTATTTTGATAAATTAATTCGTGGATCTTGTTATCTTGATTAAATTTCTATCTTCAGAAGGGAGTATTCATATTTTGAAATAAAGAAGAAATCGCGTAATTACATATTATCACTTTTGTCTCAATTATTTACCTACTGTGACGCTTCATAAAAAAAGTGTATCAATAAATTACACTGAATTTTAACAAGAATGTACTATTTGATGAAGTGTCACGATAGGTATATAACTAACACACTTCTTAGAAGCATGACGTTATGCATCAAATTAAATCGTTGTGTTTGCATGTTTACTCACCCATCTTGTGGTGACTCTCTCGTCGAGGGTTCTCTTCGACTCAATAGGATGTCTTCCCGTCATCATCTCCACAAGCAACACACCAAAGGAAAAAACATCGCTCTTTTCAGTAAGCTGATAAGTCCTCAAGTATTCAGGATCCAAGTAGCCTGCAGTTCCTTTGATTTGTGTAGAAATGTGAGTTGCAATAGGATCTTCTGTATCTAAACGTGCAAATCCAAAATCGGCAACTTTGGCTCGAAGTTTTTCTGTGATGAGTATATTGGACGATTTGATGTCTCTATGGATAATTGGAGGATCTGTAATATAAATAAAAAAGAGGACGACTTATCACCCCTGATGTATAGTGAAATTATAAAAAACACCCCCATATATGAAAAATTATCATTACCTCTCTAATTTGAGGGTGGTCAATGTTAAGTCTAACGGAATCGAAAAAATATTATTTTTGCCCTTACTAGCGTTAGGGCAAATTATAGTTACAAGAAACACCTCCACGCATGAAAAATTACCATTACCCCTTGATTTGTTTGATAATCATTTTAAACAGTGTATATTGTAAATACTAAGTTTTATAACATGAATTATAATGATACTTTTGGTGTTCATTTGCTGCATTTATTACGGTGTTCATATGATTTTTTACTTTATTGCTTGAGTCCTATATGGTTGGTGGATAACAGTTTTATCAGCAGATTGTGCATTATATAAGCAAAACCTCATATTGTTTCAATACGCCGGTTAAAATCTAATATTTTGATAAATATACACACCATCCACCAAGGGCCTTAATTGACAAGTTTGAAAAAATAACAGGAATATTATATTCAACCCCCTGTGATTTCAACAAATTATAACACAGTATCCCAAACTATAACACATAATAACAAAAACTTGGAAGTTCATATAGGTTAACCAACAATCTTCATTAGTCAAACTAATGGCATGTGCGAATTGTTAGACAACTCATAACGTTAAAGGGGTAATGATATTTTTCCATACGTGAAGTATTTTTTATAATTTCACCATATCTCATGGGTGATAACTGTAATTTATCCTAAATAAAATGGCATTAAAACTGCTCGAAAATAGGAGTTGCTTGTTGACTTCTTGTTAATTATAATAGTGGTTGATGTTGATAATTGATATAGTTGTTGATTTGTTAATATTAATATAATGATGATCTAACTTATTTATTGTAGAAAAAATGTTAGATAAACAAAAAAAAAAAAAAAAAGAAAGAAATAAAAGTGTGTAAAGATAAATGGGTGTTTCAACAATTACGCTAGCCTACCCCACTAACTATGTGAAATTACACAAAATTTCCTCATTAGTTAGGCCATAAAATTACAAATATCCCCTTTTAATTGTTGAAACTTAATAAAACTTGAAAATTTTATCGAAACTTAGATAACATTATCCAAATATGTAAGGAGTATTTGAAAATTTTGTCAAAATTTTAAATCATATTATCATTTAACTATGCATAATCAATAGTGAGGGTAACTATAACGTGAAAGTAAGTTACATAGGAGGTATGTGCAATTTTCCCACCAAGAAAATTTTCATAATTATAAAGTCATAAAAGATGGATGTGTAATTACAATCTCCCTCTCTCTCTCTCTCTCTCTCTCTCTCTCTCTTGCACACGCACACACACACATACACACACATATATATACCCGAATCAAATCTCCTGTTTCACTTTTTATTTTTCATTTTGTGTGCCACTATCTGGATGTATAAACATGTACAAAATGCAATATACAATCAGTATGTGTCATACAATCCACCTTAGTGAAATACCTAGGTTTACTAAAAAAGTGAAATAGAATTTTTGATGTGGAATTTACCTGTATAAGTGTGAAGATAGGTAATGGCATGAGCGACATCAATTCCAATATCTAAACGCTCTCCAATTTCAAGCCAGTTTCCACGAGTCCCTGCATCGCAAATTGATCAAATTTCAGTCATTTTCTTTTCCTTGGATCAGAAAAAAGGAAATAAATATAAGAAAATTAAATATTTGTAAAGCATTCATTCAATAAAAAATGAAATATATCTTCGATCAACATATCAATTTGAATATTATATATATATATATATATATATGAGTAAGTGTCATATTTAGTTCTCAATACTTCATTTTAGTATCACTTTAGTCCCTAAAGTACCATTTGGGACTTTATCGTCCTGAACTTATAAATTGGCTCAATGTTGGTCCATTTGGTGAATATTTCAATACGTTTTTGCCTGAAATAGTATCATGTGACAAGCATATGCTTGTTTTAAATGCAAACTTATTATTCTATAATTATACAATTTAGATAAAAAAAAATTCAATGGACCTAAAAAAGAAAATTTTAATTTTAATTGACCATTTTAGAAAAGGAATAAAAGAAAAATTTTATTTTTAATGCCTTTGTTTTATTTTTCGGCCAATTATTTGTTTATAATTTAAATTGTTTTCCATGATAATTTTGCCCTTCAAACATGCACATGCTTGTTACATAACACCTTATCAGGCAAAAATGTATTGGAAAATTCAGTAGAGGGACCAAGATGATACAAATTTATAAGTATAGAGACTGCGAGATCACAAATGGTACCTTAAGAACTAAAGTGATACTAACCCTCCGTTTGGTTCTAGGATTTTGGTAAGGAAAATAGGATGGAAAATTTTTTTTGTGCTTGAAATGATAGTACTCTATGTTTTCATTTTTGATCCTTTTCATTTTCCTCTCACTTTTCCTCACCAAAATCCTTGTTCCAAACATAGTCTAAATGAAGTATTGAAAACTAAATATGATATTCAATAAATATATATATGTGTGTGTGCGTGCGTGCGCGCGTGTTAGTGAAATGTTGCTCATACATCGTACCATCCAAATGTTCTCGAAGGGTCCCATTGCTGACATACTCAACGATAATAAGCCTCTCGTCTCCATGCTCAACATAGCCATAAAATCTAACCAAACTCAGGTGCCCAATCGTTGATAAGGCAAGGATTTCATTCTTGAACTCTGCTGACAAACGTTGATCATAAGTTTCCTGTCAATATAACTATTGTGTCAACTTTGTCCTTTCTCGTTCTTATATTTTTTTCCATTGAAAAACAGATATATATATATATATATATATTGTTTCGTAATAAATTTTTATGTGAAAATGAAAATATAATTAGATGAGAAAGTGCATAAATATTGTTAAAAGTAAAAAAAAACAAATGTGTAATTTTAAAATTGTAACAAATATATCGATACTCATTATCTTTAATATGAATTTGAATGTTTATGGGTTTCTAGCAATTGTCTTCCAAAATACAATGGCTTGACTTTCTTGAGATAACTGTGTTACAAATTTCAAGAACTAGAACTATCAAACATAAATTATTTAGAGCTCGGAGAGACTAAATGAGATAGAAGAGTAATCATAAAGTGATTTTTTTTTTCTTTTTGGATTATGGTAGAATGAGGGGTTATTTATAATAATCTAAAGATTGTGATTTTTCACTGAAATAAACATAAATTTTTAGGTCGCATCTATTCATTGAATTCCTTCATAGATTTGTTGAAACTAAATGCACCCATTCAATTTGTTCATTCACCTAATTCATTGAATTTGAATATACCATTTAATAAGTCTTTACCATTCATCCCATTAACATAAAATGTTTAATTTCCATTTATATAAAAATTTAATTATACAAATTAAATGGGCCAGCAATGTCCCACATGAATGAAATTGATGCAAATGATCATGCAGCTGCGTTCGAAGTTCTAGCTAGAACATATTGCATTAGAATATGTAACTTGTGGCTCTAAACATTCCTTACAAAATACCATTAGATTTACTTAGCTAATTAATGCACGTGATGTCTTGAATTATTCAACCATGGTGTGAACCAAACACAACAGTATTCTCACAATACCTCTCTTATAACCTTTTCAATTCTCATAGTTATGTCTACTTTAGCCATGGACATCATCTTGGATACATAAATATTTACATTGAACTGTCACATCTTCATACTTATATAGGCGATCTCCTGTTTCAAAGTATCATCCCACACTCTACTTTTTAGTCATATCAATCATTAAAAGGTATTAATTAACATAGTATCCCTTCAGCAGATAGCATCTATTATCCACACAAATGGGTAGAAGGTATTTCCTAAATGCTTGTTTAAACCTTTCATAACTTAGTTTTCCCATATATTGAACCAAGTTCATGGCATCTCCAAGTTAAGCGATCTCCAATCATCATAGTTAGGTTGCCGCTTTAAAAATTCTTAGTTGTGGGTTTTAATCACATTCCCCCTAACAAGTAGTACTTAACCTCTTATAGGCCTTTAGTCCATGAATCCGCTATATTCATTATTCATTCTCATAATCAATGAAAATGACACCATTTGAGATCAATTGCCGAACGGTATTAGGTATTTGACACGTACGTGTTGACTTACGATTATTCATTTCATCCTCGTGCTCTTGCAATTACCGTCACGATGTATTATAATTGATGCACTAACTTAGGTCAATAAAAAATGTCGTGTCAGAAGAGTTACGAGGCTTATCAGCTTCTCTAACTTTATCTTAAGTTGTAAACTAAATCCCATTGTGGACTAAGCTATATGGGTTTTTTGGAGGGCTTCAAGATACAACTTGTTGACCTTGTTATCTTTTGTGTGAGATCTAATTTACATCACTGCATCCTTTAACCAGATAACTTGCATAATGTAAATCTATCAACGCTTTTGAGTGGTCATATTATTATACATCGGGCTCCCTTTGGATGTTATCTAGACAAACATATTCATTCGACATCAAAAATCAAACTATTAGCATATATTCAAGTTGTTTGCTTTTTACCTCAGTTTGATTTGTTTAGATTTAGGTACGTCTGCTTTAGTAAAACACCTGTACACTTCAAAGTATTTGTTGATCGATGTCCTTTCTCAATACTACCAGACCATTTTTAGTTATGAACCATTCTGGTTAAGTATAACAACATTTTTGGCTCCTACCATCTGAAATCAATATCAAAGAGATTTTCATTTTCTCTCTGTGAGTATTGATAACCACCACCACCTTTTGAAATCACATAACAAATTCGTCTTAAAATTTTTAGAAACCAAAGAAGGTGTTATTCTAAAATAGTGTCAGATAGATCGATGTAAGAGTTTGTACTCTTTCTTTTTAAGACGAATGTGTCTTACGAGTTTTTGGTAATGGTCTTCCAAAATACAACGATCAACTTTTCTTAAAATAATAGTGTTACAAATCTTAGGAACTATCCAAGTTAAAGTATTTAGAAATATTCTCGAGACTAAATAAGATAGAAGAGAAACCATAAAAATAAGTTGTTTTTTGTTATTAAATTATGGCGGAATGAGGGTTTATTTATAATAGTCCAAAGATTGTGGCTTTTGCATAATAGACACAAATTTTTGAGTCACATCCATTTATTATATCCTGTCATAACTTCGTTAAACTGGACACATTCATTCAACATGTTCATTCGACTAATTCATTAAATTTGATCATATTTTTAACGAACAACACCCAATCATCCCATTAGCTTAAAACATTCAATTTCCATTCATATAAAAATTTAATTATATAAATTAAATTCTCCAACAAATATTAACTTATCAGATTTAAATAATATTAAGATGTATTGATGGCTATCTGTCAGTGCCATTTCTGAATCAAAAGTAATAAACATGATGGCTGCAATTTAGAGGTCCTCTTAATATTTTCGTTTAAATAAGCTAAATAACATTAGGATGAATATCATTATTTAATTCATTACGGACCCTGTTATGTGACGGAAATGAATTGCGTTTTTATTAAAAAAGAAACAAACAACCGTAATTTCAGTGTAAAACTAGCTGAAAATGAAAAAAAAAAAAAAACTCACAAAATAAGGAAAAAAAGGCGTCAGTTACTTATGGTCAAAAATAAAATACCACTTTTATGTGAAATTGAAATACAATTGAGTGAGCAATCTAAACATTTCAAATTATCGAAATACGATTTAAGTGTGATAATTTTAATTTTTGGGGTCTTTGGTTGAAAATAATATTTTAATGTGATAATCGTGATAGAGAATCAGTGAATCATATTATTATTATTGTTATTATTAATATTAAATCAATCAATTAATATTAGAATAATTATTATTATTATTTAATGTATTATAGGCAATTATGAGAAATGAGGTATTTTTATTTGAATGAAAATATTTGCATTTCTTACCCTGTTTGCACGTTTGACCGCAACAAAGGAGCCATTTTTAAGTTTGGCTTTGTACACAGTTCCAAAGCCTCCTTCACCAATTTTATTTGATGGGGAGAAATTTGCAGTTGCCTTGTAAATTTCTTCGAATGTTAAATTGCTTCTGACCTCTGCAATTGATACCTCTGGAGATGCACCATAATTAGAATTTCGTGATCTTGATTGACCAGCAGAACTATATGATGGATCTGCATGTATATCACAGATATTTCAATTGCTCGGAGTCCGTTAGGATAGGTTTTTTCGAAAGAAAAGCACTTACTTTTTAAAGATAAACACTTTCGGAGAAAAACAAAAACTAGCTCTGGTTGGAATTTTTTCAGAAAAGTAAAAGTCAGAGAAAAGTCAAAAGGTGGCCTTTTGAGAAAGTTATTCAAAGTAGCTTCCAAAAAAATACATCTTTTAAAAGAATTTTAATTAGTATATTCCAACCCAAAACTACACAACTTTAAAAACAAAAACACACACACACACACTACTAGAAAAACACAGCTCGACAAACCTTTTTAAGCTGCTCCAAATAGGCCCTTTGAGAAGAGAGAAAAAAAAATGATTTTGAGAAGGTTAATTACACTTTGCACCCCTCCTAAGCTATAAAATACAACAAATCAACCTCAAAGTTATAAACATTCTGGGTTGATTTGTTGCATTTTGCTTGTTATTATTAAGGGGCCTATTTGTTTATATGTCGTAATCCAAGGAGGTAAACGCAACACACAGATTCAGGGATGCAAAGTGTAGTGTAATTAACCCGATTTAAAGTTGCCTCTATTTTGTTTTCTGTTTTCTCATTTTTCAACTAAACATGTTATAGTCTCATGCCACAGCCCATTTTCGTTCTCGTAATTAAACCTTCAAGAAATTAGATAGTAGCATTTATCGGACATTACCGGATTGATTTGACTAAGGGTTCTTGTTTGGATGGACTTAAAAAAAATACTTTTCAAATGGTGCTTTTTATGGTAGAGCTTCTTTTTTTTTAAGACAAACAGTTTTGCGTTTGAGTACAGTAGTTAAAAGTGATTTTAAAAGGAGCTTTTATTTGAAGCTACTGCCGGGTAGCTTCTAAAACAAGTTCTTTTTTGAATTTTTTTCTAGCTTCTGTTTTTTTAAAAAGTCCATCCAAACACAATATTTTTTATTTGAAGTACTTTTTTCAAAAAATAAGTGCTTTATTTCTAAAAGAATCTATCCAAACGGACTCTAAAATGAACTTAATGGAACTCTAAAATCATCACTATTCACATTTAAATTTTATTTTCAGCCTAACAATGGAATCCAAAGAGTTAACACCAGTATGTTTCGATAATAATTTTCAATCTAAAGTTTTTATCATTCTAAACCACCTATCGAGACACAATTCACAAAAACTAACACTTAGAACATGTGTTATCCTTCCCCCCCCCCCCCCCCCCCCCCATAAAAATAGAAATAAAGAATGAAAATACAACCAATCGGGACTGAGTCTCTTGATTTCATAGCAAAATAGTACGCAAGACGTATCGACTTACAAGGACTTCCTCTATGACCTTGATCTCCTCGGGGGGATGTTGAATCAGCCTTCTTTTGTCGAACGAAAATAGCAGAAAAAACACCACTGATCCGTTTTGCAGCACTTATGACGTAGCCTAAGACAGGATTATTCGGCTTATGATGTTTTTCCGGAGTGTAGTTTCCCGTTTTCCGGTCACCGGAATCGGGTTTCGGCTTTCTAATACGACCAGGACTGATGATCAAATTCAAAGGACTGGGTGGTTTCTTCATCTGCAGACCTTAAAAATGATAATGGTGACCATAAACATGATGTTTGGTTTTCTAGTTTGCTTAGGGAGACTAGTTCAACACCCCGGTGGGTGCGCCTATTGACTTAAAATCCAGTAAGCTGAATGCGACATATACTAAGATATACTCACCAACTTGAATTTTTTTTTAAACTGGGAAATGAAGTTTAAAAAATACTAAGTCAATGGGTTGAAACAGTATTTGCCTGAAAACTTCAAGGGTTGAAGGGGTAAAGCTGCGTGATAACTACACCGGAAGAAGAATTTGTACATGCACAATTTGATGGCAAAACACATAAGACCTGCAACAACTTATAAATGTGTGTGTTGGGAATTTAGGGTATGAAATCGAGAAGTCATACAAAATGAAAACAAGAAAAATGAACAAGAACGAGATATCGATACTTGGAACTTTACGTTATTCACTCAAATCAGGCTATATCCACGAACGAAGAAGAGAAATCCATTATAACAAAAGAAATATACGTATGAGAGATACAAGATCAAACCTCTCTCAATTAAACCCTCAACAAATCTCCATCTTGACTCTACAAAGTCCAAATTACAAATGAACTTCAATGCAAAACAAGTTCCCGAAATTGGCTCTCAATCTCGTCATAAAAATCCCTTACGGGACTCACCAAAAAACTAATGTCGTATGCAGTGCCCATCTTCAAATGGACCGTCTTGAGTAGGGATTTGCAACAACGGAGGTGTATTTGCACCTCCAACTCCACCTTCGAAAATCCCCAAGCAGCATCAACACAAACTACGTAGTTACTTTTTTCAAGTGTCTGCAACATCATGGAGGACAGGTGCAATTAGTTCTGCAGCACAAACATCCTTTCTTTCTCAAGTAGAACGTAATCCAAATCCATCTACGTCAGTATAATCAAGATTCTCTTCTTCCACAATGAAAATAGATCTTACGATCAAGCTTCTCAAAATTTCGCACTTACAAAGCCATCTCTAGGATCAACGATCAAACGAACAAACGATCAAGGTTCGAAGTCACTTCTAGATTCAACAACATAAATTTTGGTGTCATTTATTTTTGCTTTCGTTTTTGTGTTTATTGTCATAACAGTGTGTGTGTCAAAGTAGGCCATATCCATTACACTGGCAATCTACCGAACAAGACAAGTATATAAGACAAACCAAGAGATACCTACAAACAAACATATGAATGGGTAAAAACAACCTTCGACGGATAAAGATGCATGCATAGCCAACTCCCATAACCACTAAAAAATTTCTCCTATTTACAGTCTTGTTTTTTTGTGTGGGTGTGTTGGCACTGTATGGTATATACAAAGTATGAATGACAATCTACACCAATCCTAGTTTCTAGTTTCTACAACACTTCCCAACTATAACAAGGCCCCAAAATCATTTGGCCAATACACCAGCAGAAAGTCATCAAACCTCACGTGCACTAAGCAGTTTCATCAAAATTGACCCTCTCTCCGGTAGAGAAGATGTCATAGAATAAAGCCGCAGAGAAATACAGGAATGCAGTGAGCAACAAAAACCCCTTGAACGAGCCCACTAATTCAACAAAGAAACCAGCACCAACTGTTCCAACTATAGCAGCAAGCGTGCCGGCCGTATTAGAAATGCCTATAAGGAAGAAAAATGGGCGTAAGCATGCTATGAAAACTGCTTAACAAGAACAACTATTGCTATTATATAGTATGCAGTACACAAAACGTGCTGTCATTTTCTTTAATATGAGCAACCATACTGCTTACTATTTTGCAGGCAATCGTTTGGCAAACTGACTGTATATGTTTAAAGAGGTATCAAAATGGTCAAAATGATAGTAAAGCAAAACAGACATTGCCAATGAATAATGCATAAGGAATGTTCTATCACCAGATCAATCATTTGTTGAATGTTATCCTTTATCTGAATTTTGAAACTTCTTTTTAAGACAATATCTGGCAGGTTCATTTTCCCTCTTATCATCTTGTTCCAGCTCCCAAAGGGATACACTCATACACATAGAAAAAGAAGTTGCAGCTCCACGGTTTCAGCAGTATTAGGCGAGTTTAGAAGGTCCTTCTCGACCTTTTGAAGGCACCATAGGGATTGATAAGATAGTGGTCATCATAGTCCTAAAAATACAGTCAGCTCCTTAATGTAGAAACCTCATCTGGCTCACCTCACAAAGGTCAAAGAGCCAAGCAAAAGAAGAACTCAATAAAGTTATCTCTGACAGATGAATCTAGCTGGCCTAGAAATGTCTGATTTAGGATAAATGCTGCTACTCAAGATATTTTTCTGCTTTCTTTGGTGCTATCTGATCATTCTACAGGTGAGGAGTGGTCGATGCTGTCTCTAAAGTTTCTAAAGCTTAACTTTCTCATCATTTTATCTACAGAACCCAAGGCATTATCAAGATGTAGAGTCAATTGAATTTATTCATTTGGTGTAAAGTTCAGCATAAAATAGGAAAGTTACCGTGTAGAACACCAGAGTATTGTGGGGCAATCTCCTGGTAACACAAGAATATGGCAGATATGTTAGAGACAAATATTTGCAAAAATAACTCAGACATGTATAATATATCTAAACCTGAAGGTTCACAAGGAAGCCACAATGACTAAATGCTTTCAGCCCAACAGCTAATGTAAGCCAAGCAGATGCTATGAACGGAGTTCTTGCAGTTGTCAAAGCAACAAGAGCCAAACCAGGACCAAGAAATCCAACTGACTGTCAAAGTATATCGAAGGAAAATATCAGTGCTTGCCATTTTACACAAACAGAACGAGGTTGAGCCAGTTAAATAAAAAGAAAAAGATGAGACGGGAAGGAAAAAAAGAACAAGAAAAAAGAAAAGCAAATGATTGTCAGAATTGGTTATACGCACATCCTATGAGCCATCTTCAAATATCAAAATGTTACACTGATTCTAAGACAAGTTATCATGTCTAAGATGATACTGCAACCTAATCATAGAATTAGCTCACAATTTGATAATTAAATAGAGCACATCAACTTAGACATTTGAAATTTGTTTTCCACTCTTTCTCTTCGTTTAGCTCTTCCTGGTTTTGCCTCCTCACTTTCTTATCTTTTTATCTTTCTGGGTTGGGGGTGGGTCGGTAGGGGGTGCGCACACACATAAAAGGCAGAAGAAATAAGACCTGCATAATTTTCCGAGTCAAAGTGACACTTAAGCCATTTTGAATCATCATATCTGATAAAACTCCAGCAAAGTAGCCTGTGAGAGCCATCATACTCCATGGAACAGCACTAAACCAAGCAGCGTATCTGAGGTCCACATGGTATATCTACAACAAACAACTTCCTCTGACTTATTTCCATGGGCATAAATTAAGATTATATTAAACTGAAATTATAAGTTTACGACCCCACCGTCTTGAAGTAAATTGGCATCCAAGAAAGTATGACAAAAAATCCCTGCATGAAAGAAGTAAACAAAATAAAATGCAGGATTATCTTGCAGGACCTCTCTTTAAGAAAGTTATACAATAAATCTGCAAGGTGTGCATGAAACCTGTCAAATGTAGCCAGATTTTTCCTAGAAATTTCACAGGAGAAAGGTATTTGGGGTGTTCAGATAAGTACTGGCAGTAGATAAAAATTAATAGCAAAAGCATTGATAATTCTAACGGAAACTGGATGTATTACCCAGCTGTGCATAGCATTTGCAATGATTAGAGACCAAGTTGGTGGCTTAGAGAGCAAACGTCTGAAAGGAGGAATAACTTGTCTTGTCTTCAGGTGGCTTTTTGACAAAGAGGGTGCTGATGACTGGCTTTGTATGTATCTGAGCTCATATAATGATATTTGAGGACATACGTCAGGAGAGCTTGAGGTTGCTGATAACCAGACTAAAACCCAAAGAAAGCCAAATAATCCGAATATCACAAATGGTCCATATATACCAGCCTGTGACATCAGGATTGGAGAAAGTGTAAGCCCAATAGCACTTCCAAGCTGAAATCCGGCCATTGCAAGTCCTACAGCCCTTGACCTTTCTGTCTGTGGAAACCATCTAAGAGAAAATTGAAGTAGTTATTCATCTAAGTGTTCTAGCTTGCAAACTCTTGCATCCATATGGGAAGTACAATATGTGATTCAGAAAACCATATTTAAGGGATTAATTGCTAGTACCTTGCAATCATATTATTCATGCAAGGAAGGGCTACACCTTCTGCAATGCCTAGTAGCATCCGCATTGCAAGTAGAGGCAATAAAGATGTTTCTGCTGCCCAAGGAGTAAGGAAGGTAGCCAGAGACCACAAAGCCACCCCCCAAGCCATGACTACCTTACCACCATAATGGTCCACCAGAGCCCCACCAGCTATAGGTGAAATTAGGTATCCCCATAGAAACGATGACTGCCATTAGTGGCTATTAAATCAATCAGATGTGGCCAAAAAAGGACAGAAAAAACTAAGATACTAAGATACATCTTCATGCTATGCATCAACAATAATTGAGAACAGAAAAAACTAAGATACTAAGATACATCTTCATGCTATGCATCAACAATAATTGAGAACAGAAAATACCAAGATACTAGATACTTGGTTCATTTGGACAAAATGATCCAACACTGACAAACTATTTGAAACAAAGAGAAATGTGTGGTATAGAGATTCAAACTTCAATTATCTCAATTCATCAAATGTTTCCATTTTATTGTGAAACAAGGAGAATATAAATAGGGTATGCTGAATGAAGTAATCATTATCAGCTGCACCCTTTATTCAAAATGAAGAAAAGAAGTAGACAGCAGAGTTGTTGAATGCATTGCATAGAAAACTCAGTTATCGAAATTATGTCTCCCACTACTGTTAGCTCTAGGAGCTGAAAAGGATGACAATGATGCTGATCCGTGATCTCTTAGGTATTTGAAGTGGTTTTTTAGTATTAAGAAGTATCATTTTCCAAATGACAGATGCAACTCTACCATAAGAACCGATTAAGACTTTCCCAAATTTCTAATAAATAATTTTTGACATAATGGATGTTCCTCTCTCATATAGGACCCACATTGAGAGAACATTTTGGTCATGATTAACTATTACTTTGGCAAGATATTGTGTTTTTTTTTTCCCCTAGCTCAAGCCTTTGCGAACAATAATTTGATAAAAAATATCAATCAATGCCAAAAAAATCATAAAAGGTTCAGTACAGAAGGCCTGCATACACCATTGTCACTTCAACCCGGTCCAGCAAAGATTTGAAAGTGGGATTGGTTCTTGATTTGCCAAATACAATATGTGATTTCATTTTCGCAGTATTTAATAATTTATCTTAACGGAAAATTTTGTACACCATAACAAAGCTTCCAATGCTTTTAACGTGGTTGATCACTTCAAGGAAGTTACTCATTTACATGATAAGGATATCATACTCATGAGCCACTTTAGGAATACAATTTGGCCGAAAAAACCATTTAATTAATGAAAAATAGTAAATAAAAATTATATAAGGAAAGTTTCATGATGTCCTCCTTGCTTTTATCAAGACTGCTGACAACGACAAGAATTTTGCAGTTGGTATACAGCAAACCCAGAGAGTGCCTCTACTTTTCCTCATAGTATTGTGTGTATGAGAAATTACAAAGCCATAATCAGTGCAAAAGTAGCTAAAAGAGCTTTTTTTCGTAAACCATGAGTAGCAACTTCCGATGTCAGCCAATTAAATAATGATTCAGCTGAAAGCACTTCACTGAAAATTCATTATCTTTACGCGTATAACGTACCGTGCAGGACTTTCGACTATCAGCATATTTCATTACCCTGAGCTAAAACCTTGCCAGTGCAGTGTTATTAATTTTGTTCCTTGAAGTACATTATAGGAAGAGTTATTTACTAAATTGCTTCATAAGTACTTAAAAGATGCCCATATACAAACGGTTAATCAACCTCGGGTTTATATAGAAATTTTTAATTCCTATTCATATAAAGCACACGAACGCCAATCCACTGTAAACAAGGAGTATTGAATACAGTAAGCAAGCTACAGCCAATTCGATAAGAAAATCTATCTCCACGCAGACAACGAACACTAGCTCCGGCCCAGCAGAGAATTCAGTATTACACAACTCCAAATTAGAACGACATGGGGAAGAGAGGTTGGGGTTTACCTGAACAACACCGGCAAAAGATTGGCGCCAACCCCGCGAGAGCGAAAGCGGCACAATCGCCACCGACATGACAACTCGGTCGGCATTACAGAGAGCCAAGGCCAGCGCAAGCATGGCCACCACTTTCACCCTCTCCGAAGTGATGAACTCCACAAAACTCCGCTCCGGCAGTTCGCCCAGGCCGCCGCCGCCGTTCGCTATAGACTGAGCATCATTCCTCGAAGCCCTCGTCCGATTGAGCCCCGAATTACCGATTTTAAACCGCAAACAAACTGCTCCGGTCACAGAGTCACTCAAGGATGGGACGGCGCGTCGCCGGAGAGACGAGATTGCAGAATGCAACCCAATAAAGTAGCGTTTGTTAGGGTTTTGGCGGCATAGAATTGAGCTCGAGCAGTGGCGTAGAGAGAGAGTAGTGAGAGAGTGGGATTTCATTGTTTGTTTTGTTTGTCTAAACTCAAAGTCGCAGAGCAATGCGGAAAAGAAGGGGAAATTATCAATACTATATAATATCATCTATAACATTGGCAGCATTATTAAGTAATCATATATTATATGTAACTTTTTTTAAAAAAATTAAGGTAGAATATAAAATATGATTAAATTTGAAGTATTGCATGCATATCCCCAATCCATAAAAAGAATTTTTCATAATCATGTAATATATAATAATATAATTGCAACACCCTCTTATTAAAGCGAATTGATACGATCACGGTGTTACTAAGTAACCGTACAAAATACATGCACCTCAATAATACTTAGTTTGATCACTCAATTCTAAATTAAAATTTCACTAATACTCTATTCAATGGAAGCATTGTTACATAAAAACATCAACATTAAAACTAATTCATAGTAACTTGGCATGATCAAATACAAGATTCAACCCAAACATAAGATAGAAAATTTGATAATTCTTAACAATATTTTGAAGTTACAAACTCCAGAATAAATAATAAGTGCGCAACTACAAATACAGAACGTATTCATCCATCTTATAAGCCTAGTCTGAGGCAAAGAATAGAAAATTTAAAAAAAAAAAAACAAGTTGTAAGTCCAAATGACTTATATAGCTAGTTTACATATATATATAGTATAAATTAACGCTAAAAACACATTAAAATAGATAATGTGATTTTTTATATTGTATGCAAAAAAAAAATGTGATGCTCTGATTAAGTACTAAAAAGTTTGTCATAAATGATTTTTTAAAATAGGCAGAACAAAGTACTGAAATAATCACATCATAAAATGGTTCTTAAAGGTGTGCAATGGTGAGTTGAGCTGACTGAGAGGTCTCCAATCTTATAACTACCCAAAATGGACAAAACATAACAAAAATTCTTATGTTTCCCTAGCTAAAAGCTACCTCGACTGAACTGACACAAGGTGTATCACGTGCCCATATAATACACTGATCCAATCTTATTTACAGCAAACCTCCAACTACAAATAAAATTGGATCCAATGGATGGGATAGTATAGAAGAGATTCTACCGTTTAGGGGTGGGTGTTTCGGGTCGGGTATCGGGTACCCGACCCGACCCGATCGCGAATTTCCCGATCGGGCTCATCCCGTTCGGGATTTTTAAAGTCGGGACGGGTACCCGAGCCCGAAATATTTTTTCGGGACGGGATTCGGGTTCGGGTTTGATACCCGAAATCCCGATCGGGTACCCGACTTAATTAATTAATAATAAAAATTCAACTTAAAGGTTAAAAGTTAAAACACTCTTTCAGTCTCTCACCGTAACAGACAGCTCTCTGCCTCTCTCTCACGCCTCTCTCTCTCTGTCTCTCGCCGTCTCAGCTCTCTCTCACGCCTCTCTCTCTCTCAGTCTCTCACCATCTCAGCTCTCTCTCACGCCTCTTTTCCACCTCTCCCATCTCCTACCAGTGGGCAACAGTAGTAGCAGTAGCAATGGGATTGGGAAGCAAGCAGCAGCAGCAGCAACGGAGGAGCAGGGCAGCAGGCAACAGGCAGCAGCACAGCATCAGCAGCAGCAGCAACCGATGAGCAGGGCAGCAGGCATCAACACAGCAGCAGAACAGGGACTAACAACTAGCAAGTAAGTGTTAATTTGAAGATTAAAATTGTGAAATTGTGAAATTGCGAAACTTGGGGCTTGATATTGTAAAATTGAGTTGATGTTGTTAAATTTAGGGCTTGATATTGTGAAATGTTGTGACTTGTGAATTGAATTGTTAATTGTGATGTGTTGTGAAATTTAGGGTTTGATAAGTTGATATGTTGTGTTGTTAATTGTGATATGTTGTAAATTGAATTGTTAATTGTGATGTGTTGTGAAGTATAAGATTTGATTTAAAATTGTGAATTGATGTTGTGAATTATGAATTGAAGGCTAGAGCTTGATGTTGAAATTGATCTGGCTTTTTTTTTTTTTTTTTTTTGCGTTTTTCACAGTGTCTAATTTACGGGATGATAATGATATTGACGACAATTGTGAGGTAGATATGGTCAATATGGATTATGAAAATGATGACAATGAAGATATTGAAGTTGATAAATCAAAAAAAAAGAAGTAGAAAAGAAACTGCATCTAGATCGCCATTTTGGAAGCAGTTTGAAAAGTTTATGTGTCCGAAAGACAAATTCCAAAAGGGAAAATGCATATATTGTGGTGCAATCATTAAAGCCGATCCAAAGCAACATGGGACAAAGGGTATTAAAAATCACTTTGAGTCATGTAAAAAAAAGCCCCATGAGATTGCAACTAATCAAGCCCGAATTTCTCTTCAACCAAAGAGGGGGGGGGGGAGGGAGATAAGGAAGGAAATATATCTTGTTGGAAGTTTGATCAAGAAAAGATACGCGAAGCTTTGTGTAAATGGTTGATAATTGATGAACTTGCTTTCAAAACGATTGAAAATGCGGGATTTAAGCTTTTTATGTCCGTTGCATGTCTTATGTTTGTGATTCCGTCTCGAAGAACTGTGACAAAGGACATTTTTAATATGTATGTGAGTGAAAGAATGAAAATTGAAATCATTTATTAAAAATCACTCACAAAAGGTTTGCATCACGACGGACACATGGACATCAATGCAAAGGGTCAATTATATGTGCTTAACGGTGCATTTTATTGATGATGATTGGACACTTCAAAAAAGAATTTTGAATTTTTGTCCAATTTTTGGACATAAAAGTGAGGAGGTCGATAAAAGAGTAGAGAAGTGTTTGCTTGATTGGGGGATTGATAATGTGTTTGTTGTAACAGTTGATAATGCTTCATCAAATGACGGTGCAATTGTATATTTAAAGAAGAAATTTGATAATTGGGGTACTAATCTTTTGGGTGGGAAGTATGTTCATATGAGGTGTATTGCACATGTTATAAATCTTATTGTTCAAGATGGGTTAAAGAACAAAGAGGAGCATGAGGCTATCTCTCGCATTAGAGGTGCTATTAGGTATATTAGAAACTCCCCGGCTAGGTACAAAAGGTTTCAAGAATGTGTTGAGCTCGAAAAGTTAGAAACAAAGAAGTTGTTATGTCTTGATGTGCCTACTAGGTGGAATTCCACCTATTTGATGTTGGAGAGTGCGATATGCCTTCAAAGGGCATTTGTTACTTATGGGGATGTTGATCTTGCCTATGCACAGGATCTATCAAAGGCGCCTTTTGATGGCGTTCCTAGTAAGGATGATTGGGATAGGGCTGAACTGTTGTGCAAATTTTTGGCACATTTCTTTACCCTAACTTTGTCAATTTCTGGTTCATTGTATGTCACAACAAACTTAGTTTTTCATGAGATAAGTGCCGTTGACATGCTTTTGAGGGAATAGTCCAAAAGTAATATCACGGAATTGAAGAAGATGTCGGAGAGGATGAAAAATAAATTTGATAAATATTGGGAGGCAATTGAAAAAATGAATGGGGTATTATATTATGCTGTTATTCTTGACCCACGACATAAAATGGAGTTCCTTCAATTTTCGTTTGATGAAATTTACGGCACCGATGAGGGGAAAGCAAATAGTATAATCATGCAAGAAACTATCAAGTATGGCATGCAAGAACTCTTTAATGAGTATAAAATCAAATATGGAGGTCCGCCGAGTCCAATCGCCTCATCGACTTCAATGGCATGTGCACCCTCTTCATTTAATTCTAAAGCTTATTTGAAAGAACAATTCAAGAAGAAAAAGAAAGGGGAAAAAAGTGATCATGTGAAGTCAGAATTGGACAAATATTTGAGTGAGGAGACCAAGGATGATGATGAGGACTTTGATATTTTGAAGTGGTGGAAGGTTAATGCTCCAAGATTTCCTGTTTTATCTCGGCTTGCTCGTGACATATTGGTCGTTCCCGTCTCTACAGTTGCTTCAGAGTTTGCTTTTAGCACCGGTGGACGCGTTCTTGATGCCTTTAGGAGTTCTTTATCTCCGAGAATTGTTCAAGCCCTTATTTGTGCACAAGATTGGCTTCGTTTGAATTCAACACCAATAAATGTGGAAGAGGACTTGACTGAAGTTGAAGATATGGAAAAAGGTAATTGAATTTTTATATAGTTTTACTATTGTTATACTTTTTGTGTATTTGTTTATTTGATCATGAATTATGATATTGATTAATGAAGATGACATGTTTTTTATTTCTTTTTTGTAGAGCTAATGAAGATGGGGATCGATGCGACAATTGTGGATATTTGAAAATGGTTGGAAGTGATTGCTTGTTGTTTGTATATATATGTTTTGTAAATTGCGAATTTGATGGATAAATGTAGTTGTAATTTGTGAGTTTTGAATTTGTGTTGGATAAACTTGATTGTAAACTTTTAATTTAGATTATTGCGACTATTGCGACTTGTGAATTTTAAATTATGTTCAATTTAATGTATTAGTTAGCATTTGTGAATTGAGATTTTTTCAAAAAAAATTCCAGTTTACCTGCTGTCCAGTGAACTGCGAGCAGCAGTGAGGCAGTGCGCATGCCAGAATTTTATTTTATTTTTTTTATAATTTCGGGTACCCGATCCCTAAAATATCGGGTACCCGAAAAATTCGGGACGGGATCGGGGATGGAATTTTACTCCCCGAAATTTCGGCTACCCGTCCCGAAAATTCCGAATCCCGAATACCCGTCCCGATGCCCACCCCTACTACCATTGGTCCATTTCGCCCGGCAGACCCCTTCCAACTAACAGAAGGTGTATTACACGCCTATATAGTAAATTGATCCAATCTTATCTACAGCTAACCTCCAACTACCAAAAAAATTGGATCTCACGGATGGGATAGTGCAGAAGAGATTCTACCATTGGTCCGTTTCGCCCAGCAGACCCCTTCCACACGTCCTTGGGGCAAACTTGCCAAGGGCATCCCCAACGGTGAAAATCATAATAGAACGGAACAAATACAACTCACAATATGAAAAGATGCAATTGATACATACATATGCGTATGTGTGTGTGTGTGTGTAGGCCTAAATAGTACAAAGGAGTAATATATATTAAAATATAATAATTGAAAATAAAGATAATATCAAAATAATATCCTAAAATGCAAATATTAGTAACAGGTAAGAAAAATCATAAACAACATAAAAAAATCATTTTGATTTTATTGCACAAGAATATTTACTACATACAGTTCAATGCCTCAATAAGAAAATGATTAAGGCTCTTACTTGACTCAATTAAATTTGGCCGGTGGATTGAGTCAGGGTCAAACAGTCCCAACTTGGTTCTCCCCTAAATTATGCAATTATAACTAAAATTAGTATATTTATCTCAAATGCTGGTCATTAAAGTATTTTAGGCGAAGAATGTTGAGTTTCAAAATTACTAGTCGAATATGATCAAATCGATTGTCAACTTGAAAGCGATATTAGGTCTTAAGGATGATGTCGGATTGGAAAACAAATTTTGAATTTGAGATCAATACGTCGAAAGCTTTGAAAATGCCTAAATTACCTACGACCGTTGATCGTTGTTCAATATTTTTGACCGGCGGTTGACTAGCAACCAATATATGAAAATGAAACTCTTGATATGAGGAATCAAACCCCTAAGTCGTTTTTGGGAAATTCAAAATAGGAGTAATTGAAGTTTTAAACTCCAGTTTTACGGTTTAAATGGATTTATTGTTTTGATGAAATTTTTTGAAATTGACCATTTCAAAATGAAATTAGAGGATTGGAGAACTGATTTGGATGGTCAATTTAAATCAAAGCTATTCAAATCGTAGTTATCAACCAACTTGAATTAAATAAAATTTTATTGACATACACAGTCAGATTGGAGGATGAAGCAAAATGTTTTCTAGAGTGTTCCTGCTCCTCAAGACATGTTTAAACCATTTGTGATGAGCTTTGAAGGTTCAAGGTTTAGAGCAGAGTTTTAGAAAGTTTGGTTTCAAGAAAGATAGTTGTTCAAAAGGGTAGTTTCAAGCCCATTTTTCTCACAAATTTCAAATATAAAGTACCTATGCTAAGGTTTTTGGACTTAGTATGAAGTATTAGGAGTTCATAGGTTCAAACATTACTTAATTTGACCTAGGTATTAAAGGAGATACAAAGGCTCAAGGATTGATACTCAGAAGTTGAAATTTGAAAAATTTTTTGGAGTTTCAAAAATGAATTTTAAGTAGCCAACTTTAAGAGGTTCCTCAGATCTATACAAATTAGCTTTAGATTTGAATATAATACTATCTAAAACTTCATTCTATAGGCTTTGTATCAATGCAGGTTTCATCAAATTCGAATAAAAGATGAATAACTTATGGACATTCAAATACGACTAATGGAAACATGAAATCTAGAAACTTTTCTGGATTTCTGAAAAATTATTTTAGAAAACTAACTTTTAGAGTGTATACAAATCTATAAAAAAAACTTTTCTAGATCTACTTTTAGTACGATCTAAAAGTATATTCACTACTAGAAAAATTGAATTTAGCCACATATTTTAGCCATGGATATTTTCCTGTGGTAGCCATGGATATTTTCCGTGGTAGCCACGAATATGAAAAAAAAAATACAAATAAAAAATTAGCCACGTAATAGCCACGGCCTTTCCGTAGCTAATCCGTGTCTAATATGTGGCTAAAATGTAGTATATTTTATTTTATTATTGTTTTTAAAAGAAGATTTAACCACGGCCTGATCGTGGCTAATATATATATATATATATATATATATTTGATTTAGGCCGTGGCTAATCCGTGGAAAATTTATGGTTAGCCACGGCCTAATCCGTGTCTATTCAATTATGTACTATTTAATTATTTTATTCATGCTCGATTTAATATGTTCTTTGAAGAGAAACGTGTTAATCTATTTTCTTAAATGTTGTATTATATGTAACAAATAATAACCCCCATTTAATTTCCTCTTATTACTCAAATATATCTTTTAAATTGATATATAATTAAATGTTACGATTGTGTGCTAATCAATATCAATTCAAATGACGAATGATTGTTTCAATTATTTGATGATATTATAATGTTCTGTTGAGTTAATACACAACTTAACATTCATAATTATTTCTTTAGGTTTAATTAACCATTTTATTATAATATTATAATATGTTGGATTATACTATATATATAAGTGTATAAGTATACTCCTAATCAGTTCATTTCAACGTTTATGGTCAATTGTTTATATATACGAGTTAATTATCTAGTTTTGAAAGTTTATAATTGATCAATTATCATAACTTATATTATAGTTTTTATCAATAATTCAACAACGTATAATTGTTATTGTTAATTTACAATATTTCAATATTAAATTACTAGGCTAATAAGGCCATCGATATGTATTAGCCGCGGTCTGACTGTGGCCAGAGTGGTTAGCCAAGACCTAACCCCGGTCTGGCCGTAGTTAATTTTTTATGATTAGCCATGGTTAGACCGTGGCTAAATCGTGTCCATTAGCCACGGCCTGGCTGTGGCTAACCACAATGGCTACGATTTAGTCACGATCAGTTGTTAGCCTATGGTCAAGCCCTGGCTATTATCCACGGAGTAAAATGTTTTTTTCTTAAATGTGATGTGGTTTGAACTCTTGACCTCTTAATTGAGTTAAGAGTATCAAACTACTACGTTACTTTAATTTTTTGTTTAAGAATTAGTTTTTGTTGTACTTAACTTATATAAATTATGCGATATTCTAAATATAAATTATCTAAATAATTTTTTTTATGATAATTTTTGTTTTGGCTATTAATTTATTAAATATTTGTTATAATTAACAAATTGATAGTTCAATCACTAAATACTTTTCAATATAAAAAAAAAAACAAAGATTACGTAAAAAATAAAAGGCTTGACCATGACTTATAACATGATATATATTGGATTTTTCAAATATTTGAAGGCTACAACCCTAATAAGATCTCCTATTTTAGATGGTATTTTATTTTATAATACACATTTATGCTATACAACTATGTGTTTAAAATTATATTCTTAATTATACACTTGATAAAATCTTTACAATTGATGTATATTCATGCAATGAAGAAGAAAATGAAACACATATTTGAAATATAAGATTAAATGTCGCTACAATCCCTCCGATGGTCCTGATACTACTTGTCAACATAAATGATTTTATTAAAGTATTAAAGTTATCCAACAATATAAGTTAGAACTATACTTGATTGGGGCTTATGAAACAAAAGAATAAATCGAGTTTGATTTAACTAGTCAAAAAACATTTGATATAACTTGTCAAAAATTAATACAAATAACTAATTCAATAAAATAAATTCAAATATTTGATTTATGTATTTAAATTGATTTAGGATTATTATTCATTTTACTCTATAGGAAAATAAAATTAGTATTTGATATTGTTGAAATAAATATTTTACCTAGTAGTGTGGGGTTGGGGGGGGGGTCAGCTTTTTTAATATTTTTTAACAGATTAGCCACGGAAAATACGTGGCTAATGACCACGGCCAAGCTGTGGCTAATTTATGGCTGACAAAGGCCGTGGCTAAATTTAGCCACGCCACTAGCCACTGATATAACCCATGGCTAATTTATTTAGCCACGGATTTTTCTCCAAATCCGTGGCTAACATCCACAGCTAAATCTATGTTTTTCTATTACCGTATTCTTCAAGCTTTCTAGGAACATAAAGTTTGTTAAATTTGAGTAAGAAGTGAAAGAGTTATGAGGGCTCAAAGTAAGCTACTCGTATCCAAATTTCAATAACTCAAAACTGAGTAGCCATATTTGAGACTCTCTATAGATCTTAGCAAATCTAATTTTGGTTCAAAATAAAAACATATCAAAATTTCACATAACAAGCTTTCTAACGGTATAAAGTATGCTAAATTTAAATTAGTAAGGAGTGAGATAAAGAGTTAGAAAAATGGCTAGTTGCTTACAAACTTGCCATTATGATTTTTAATGTCTAGTACACGGCCAATTTTGGGCTCCTCTCTAGACCAAACCATAGGGAGTTTTAGGCACCTAAATGATTTTTAAAATAATATGAAACAAGGAGAATAAATGGGAACTAATTTAGAGCAATTCTAATAAGAATTGAGAGAGTTATCAGAGTTGAAAGTTGCCTACTTGACTACAGTTTCGTTCGGCAGAGTGAATCTACTTTCTTCCTATCTCTGGCACCGAATCGAAATAGATTTTGAAGATTGATAATTTGGTTTAGATCTTTGAATTAAGGATGATAGGTAGGCAGAAGATGTATCTTGAGGATTTGGTGAAGGGGTGAGCAAAAATCTTTATTAGAGGAGAGGAGATTTGGTGGGAAATTAAGTCCCATGTTGGAGATCTACTACAATGCAATGGCCAACATAACATGCGCTCGCTTTATGCGCTTTGAGCCATCCCAACACATGTCTTTCTAACTCCTTGCGGGATCTCTCGGCTTGTCCCACTTGTTTCTCTAGCTTGCAGATGGCATTCTCCAAAGCTCAGTCCTCCTAGATCTTGCTTTGTCCTCAGACACTCTTGTCCTTGTTCTTAGGGCCTCTCTCGCACTCCTCCACCACCAAGTTTGAGGTGTTCTCTCTACGCTTGGCCATCATTGTTCCTTCTTCACACACAAAGCTCAAGCTAAGCTCTGATACCACTTGTGATGGACTTAGACTTTCTAAGCTCCCATGCTGAACTTAGCCCCTAATCACTCATCGTGAACAAGCTAAGTCAGTCTTTTCCTGTACGTGCCCATTTGTATGTAAAACTAATAAGGCACAAAGAACACAAGAGAATTGCTTTAAAATACTCCTTTGCATTCTCTATCACTTAATCATTGGATGGTTTACAAATGAAGAGACTACACCTATTTGTACCAACCATTCCTCCAACAGACAATAGAGATCATCCCATTCCCAACCATTCCGCTTCTAGAGTATTCCATGAGATATTTACAATAGAACATTCTAGAATCCTACCTACTAGGATATTCTAGAGAATTCTATTATAAAACTCTAAAATTGTGTAGCATCTTCTGGAACCTCTACACCCTCATCTCCCTTCTTTTGTATGCATCTGTGCGCGCTCAAACTCTCTGGGCGTGATACCACGCTGACATCCTGAGTTAGTCCGTGCCAATGCCTTAGATTTGAGAGAATAATTAGCAAGGGTGTATTATGAAATGTTGACTTGATTTTCTTGTAGGTCTCTCGCTCCTTTTTATAGGGGTGGTCTCCTAACAAACTTTCTTGTCTTATTCATAAAGAATCTCATCCATCTCTTCTTTTGCTTTATACCTCAATGCACTTGAATGGCTTTTGTTATTGCCAACCATTGAACATATGGTTTATCCCCAACCATTTTATCACTTGAATTCAAATATACGGGATTGATTATATCCTACAAAATACCATATTTTTGTGTGGCTTGAAAGTAGGCTTGGAGCTACTGAGAGCTAGAATGTGGGCTTGTTGCCATATTTGCATCAACTTGGGTCTCATAATGAAGTTTGGCTAGTTTTTGCAAGCCTTTGTAAATGAAGGTCAAATCGGAAGGACCCAATGCCAACTTTGCTCTCATAGCCAAGGCCCTCGCAATATAATAGAATTCAACAATATGTCGCAAAGAGTGGCTACAAAAAATGTACCTACATAGCTAAAGACCCAAGAAATGAATGTGCTCCTCTTTGGAGACAAGCCCTTCTTGTTCATGAAATGGGATATGACATGGCTATAGTTAATAAGGCCTTTTGGCTCTTGGGAAGATGGGTAAGCTTTGGAATGTTGAGATCATATTTGACCTCAACACTGATTGGCAAACTAGTAAGTGACAAGCCCCCTATATATCTCCTTCAAGTTGAGCAACGTCAGCACCATAGGGCCTACTGCAAAATGGAAAGTATTGTCAACTTTGCACTACAAATATAATGCGGCCTAAATCAGGCCAAAATAAAGAGCAATAAAAAGAGTTGTTTTGCCATCAACACTCATGGGAGCATCTACGAAAATTATAATTCAGGACTACTAACCCGAGTTTGGTTGAAAACATATCTATTAGTGCAAACACCAAGTCAATGACGGAGTCTCCTACTGATATTGATGACGCGCCAAAGAAGACAAAAGCAATACGTCAAGAAAATTGATCTAAATGGTCAAGAAAGCCAACTCCAATCGAGCACAAACGCCATGAGTTAACGAAAAGCTTCAAAGCTCAACATGATGGATTAAAAAAAATCATTAAGTAGTGGCATTTGGGACCCTTTGACTTTAGTTGACTTCTTCACTAAGAGAGGTTTTCAACCAAAACTAAAACAATTTATGCTACCTTTGAAAAAATAGGAGGCCAAAATTTTGCTTCTTCTTATACTACCTGAAATTCCTCATGCTAATGAAGTGAAAGTCACCATCAACTTCTACTATGCAAGTACTACAGAGAAGCTAACGACACGGTCTTGTAATCAAGTTATAGAGAAGTTCATAAAGCTCAACAAAGATAGTTTTGTATATCTAACAAGTTTCTAGTGGAAGCCAATACTCATCCCAATTATAAGAGCAAATGGAACATTAAGATGGAGCTTGACCTTCCAAAGGCAGGGAATTCCTCAGGATCACAGAATGATCATGCCGCCCCATGATGATGTTAGGGGCAAGTAAGCATTAAATGCGAGCAACAAACGCTCTTCGATACGAGTATTGTAACGACCCGATAATATTTTATTATTTGAATTATAAGTGTGTCATAATTACTTTCAATATGTGAATTTTAGGCACTCATTAGGGTAATGTGTAGTACACGCATGCATTTTCAATCATGATCATTTTTTCATTATTAGTGAAAATTTTAAACTTATGAATTTTTTATTTATTTTCGAAAATCATTATCCCTATTTTTCTCCACAAATTTAGTATATTGTTGTTATTTTTATTATTGTTTCCATATCATGAAATTTAATTTTACTTTTGTTTTTCATTTCGAAAATTATAGAAATATTTGTTTTCAAATTAGAATCTACTAGATTTATTTATTTATTTCACATTCCTAAAATAATTTTATAAATCCAAAAATAGATATATAGAAAACCCAAAATATTTATAATTTAATTATCTCTTATACAACTATATATATATACATATAATTTTCATAGACCATTAAGTCTTTCTAACTATTTTCTTTTATTATAAATATTTATAAAATTACTTTTTTCTACTAAAATTATAATTTCAAAGATGAATCTATATTAGCTCATACATATATTTTACAATATATATGCATCTATATATATATATATATATATAGCTTTACATATTAGTGTGATATATAACACATGCATACACACACATATATCTATACAGATATATATATATATATATATTATATTTACTTCTACACACACACACACACACACACACATATATATAGTGATAGCCACACATACACACACAACATACATATATATATTTATTAGTGGTTATATACTTGTTTACATGTACATATATCACCTAGTGGTAAATTATATCTCTACATATACACACACACATCCATATATCACCTAATGATAAATTATATCTCTACATATACACACACACATCCATATATCACCTAGTGGTAAATTATATCTCTACATATGCACATACATATCCATATATCACCTAGTGGTAAATTATATCTCTACATATACACACACACATCCATATATCACCTAGTGGTGATTTCTATATCTACATATCCACACACACATCCACATATATAGATTAGTGGTGATTTATATATCTACATATACACCTACATGTCCACATATATAAATATATATATATATATATACTAGGTAATTCGTATAGTGATGTGTATATATTAATATTCATATAGAATGTATGGTTTATATATTTATAATATTAGTTATTTCTTCTTTTCTCCTCTGTAAATAGATCCCAACTCCAACCCCATTTTCATCCAAAATCCCGCCTAAAAATACACCCCCACTCTTACTCTACTTTTAACACCCAAAACACTTCATTTTTATAGTCTATCTTCCATCCGAATATATATATATATATATATACAAACCCTTCTATTTCATCCATATATACCTATTAGCCTCCCATATATCCCTTTATTTCCCTCAAACATTCTTGAAAAGGTAGAAATCTTGCTTAATCCCATAAGTAGATGTGTTATGTATGTTCACCTTGAGTAAAAGTTCTTGCTAAGATTTGCTTCACAGCTCTTGAGTAAAAGTTCTAGCTAAAAGCATGCTTCCCTACTTTTGAGTAAAAGTTCTTGCCAAGCATGCTTCAATGCTCTTGGTTTTGTAGCTTATCTACTTTTGACGTGATTTTTATAAGTGTAATTTCATGATTAACTTAGCTATAGTGACTATCATACATGTTATTTCAAGAATACTTGCTCGTTGAGGCTAAGTAATACTTTCATGCTAGAAGGGTAATTATGATAGGAGTTAATCTAGTTTATGCTTAATATGTGGTTATTGCTTTTATTATGTGATCAACATGCCCTTTTGTGAACTTATTATGTAATTATGCGATTATATGCTTGGTATGTATATTCTTTTCATGAGTTAGGGTTCTTGAAATTATGTTTGTAGTTTTAAGAGGATTTTCTTGAGATCTAATGATTTCAAAGTGGTTTCATGGAGATATATTTTGGTAAAAAGAAGCTTATAATGATATATATTTAATTTTGTAAAACTTTTATCAAAATCTATGTTAGTTTTGAAAACATAATAGTTTCATAAAGTTATAATAATTTTATGAAAATATACTCGATTATTAGTTTTATGACAATATAGTATTTTTGAAACTATGTTAATTTTATGAAAATAAATTAGTTTGATAAAATGATGTGTTTCTACGAAAATATTTGTTTTGACAAAATATACTATTTTCATAAAAATAGATTTATTAAAGTTTTATCAAGATATGAGTGCTTTATCAAAATCAATCCCTAGTTTACCAAAATATATCTGCATGTCTTATATATATAGTTGTCTATATTTTCAAATGGATCTTTTATACTTATATATATATATATATCATACGTACATACATATAGATATATTTATGTCTTGAATGTCATTTTTCTATAGTTCACACAAATATTTGATACATGTATATATATGTGTTACATTTATACTTTAGTCATATGTATAAGCTCTATGTATGTATGTATTTAGTTATATATATTTACATTTTAGTTACTTTGAATTTACATACATAAGTGGATATGTTATACTTAGAAACCTATATATATATATATATATATATATTTATGTTTAATTATATTTTAATCAGAATATATTTATGTATCAAATTTATATTCTAGACAATATATATAGATATATATATGTATGTGTTGTTGTGTGTGTATATATACATACTATTATATTTTGATTATATTTTAGTTTAAATTTCATATTTGATATACGTATATATCTATATTAAATAGTTTATGAGATATTATTTTCTATCACTTTATTTCATAGTGATGATATTCCTTTTTAAGATGTTGGAATCATATGTTGAAACATGGAAGCAAGTCTTTCAAGATTATGCTATGTGCATAAATTGTGATTGTGAAACGGGCCCGAAATATATCGGAGTGGTTTGGGTGGGTTCCGCCGGGACATACCAATGGGATAGCCGGCTGTAAGAGTTCTCACTCCCTCCATCTCCTAATCCCCCCTTGGGTAGATGGAGTGATCTACTCAAGAGAGAGGATCGAAGGAAAATTTGGCGTAACACCCGAGGTACGACCATTGGGGGATAAGGCAGGCGGGAGAAATGTGCTGGTTGTAAATTTCGGCCGGGGTAGTCATAACGGTCATTGTTAGGTGACGAGAAAGGTTTGAAATGAAAACCTACGTTTTTATGTGCAAAGTAATCATATGTGCCTATGTGCAAATCACACACATGAGCACCTTATGTGCTTAAGTAATGTTTCTATTCAACTGTATGTTGATAGTGTTCATATGATATTTTTTTAGATGAGCCCGACACTAGCTTAAATGACATCGAGGAGGAAGAACACTTGAAGCCTTCTATTAGGCCAAAAGCTATTACTTTCTGCTGCGTACTTGTTTGTTTTGCCGATTTCGGCCATATGACATTTGTAAATGCTTGTTGTATTTGGAATTTTGTACTTGATGTACATCGTGATATTATGTTTTCCAATACTATACTTGCTATTTAAGTTTATTTTCTATTAATACTTTATATGTAAATCATAACAAATATAACGGAATTACCGGGGTCGTCACAAGCACAAACTGTCTTATGGAAAAAAAAAGAAAAAAATTCGAAGTCTATCTAGATATTCCTTCACACGAGTATAAATTATTAAAGTCAAACTCAAGTGTACTTTTCAACACGAGTATAAACATTAAAGTCAAACACAAGTGTGCTTCTTAACACTAGTATAACATGTTAAAGTCAAACTCAGTATACTCTTTAATACAAGTATAAACTGTTAAAGTCAAACTCAAGTGTGCTCCTTAATATGAGTTTAAAATGTTAAAATCAAGTTCAAATAAACTCATTAACATAAGCATAAATTGTCTACAAAATCAAGTTCCAAGTGAATAACTCCTTGACTCGAATATAAAATGTTAGCAAATTCAAATATATTGTTCCAGACCTATGAGTACAAAGTGCATCTTACTCCTAGCCCACATGAGTATAAATTGTGTATGGCACCAAAAAAAGGGTGGGGGGGGGGGGGGAAGAAGAAAAGAGCAAAAACATAGCAAAGGAAAAAAGAGAGATAAAAAGTTTTGTTGAACTAGATAATGATTTGATCCTCTTTGGGGTACGTAGGCAGCTTGGGATTTTATACAAGTTCAATCATACCTTTTAAACAAAGATTGTTTGTCTTTGATGATATCTCAATTCTTAAGGTCATGAACACTAAATTCATCAAGTAATATTATTAATGATTTATTTTTTAAATATGGAAATTAGTGCATAAAGGAATAACAATGTTGCGAGAAAAGTATATAGATGAGAATGTAAAAAAATAACTTTTTATTGCATATCCAGTTGACTTTTCTATCAAAGTGGAAAAGAAGAAGGGACACCAAAAAAGATGTAGACACTGAAAAAGGAAAGAATCTAAAATAGAAGGAGAAAACACCGAAAGAGAAGGAGAAGAAGCCATCTAGAAAAGCTCTCTCCCAAATTCCACAAACTTCAAGAAGGAGAATCGCCAAGCATCTTCCCAAGTGTTTGTCCAAGTTCTACAAGTCTTCAGTTACAGTCAACAAGCTCCTGAGCCAACTGCAAGGTCAAATCCACAAAGCTCACAAATACAATCAACATGTCTTTGAATCAACTGTGATATCAAATCCACAAATTTTCAAGATACGATCAACAAGCCTTTACACCTACTGCGACGTCAAATCCACAAATCTCCACCTACAGTGAACAAGCTTCTTAGGTGATTGCATGGTCAAATCCACAAGTTCCAAGACGCAGTCTCCAAGCTTTCAAGCTGACTAAACAAGTCTTGCAAATCAAATTTATCCAGTTCAACAAGTCTTTGTGCTTGAGAAGAAGAAATTGGTCAACAAACTTTTTTTCTCGCGATTTATTTCAATTCTCTAACATCCATTGATCAATCAAGCTAATAATGAGAGAAGGAATTGCATGAGCACTTATCACATGCCAATGGAGATCTATTTTCATTTCAAGGAAAATCCAAGTTATTTCAATTTGTAAATCACCATGATTATAGGCTGGACTAGGGATGCAAACGAGTCGAGCCGGCTCGACCCATGTTCGAGCTCGAATTCGTATATTATCGAGCCGAGCTCAAGCCTAATAATTTGTGTTCACCGGCTCGCGAGCTTATTAATATTTTAATATTTATTTATTTTATATAATATATATATATATAATGTTGGGAAAAAAATAAAAGTAAGAGTCAAAATTAAAAGTAGGAGTCAAAACCCTATAATTTTGCCCAGATATCTCGTCCCTCTCTTCTGCCTGCTTTGAACTCTCTCTCTCGCGTCTCTGACTCTCTTCTCCCTTCTCTCCGCCTCCGCCTCCGCCACCACGTCTCCACCGCCGCCTCTGCGACTCCACCGTGGGGCTCTCCGTCTTCCCGTGTCCACCAGCTCCATGTCTCCACCTCCGCCTGTTCGCCACTGTAGCCTGCATCTCCAGTCTCCACCGCCGCGTCCCTTCGCCGTGAGCCTCCACCGCCGTGAGCCTCCACCGCCGCGAGCCTCCACCTCCACCGGATAAGTGAGTTTTCTCTCTCTATATTTATATTTATAAATTATTCATCCTTTAATTTTTTTTTGCACCTTTAATTTCTTTATTTTTCTTTTATCCGAGCTGTCAATACCATCATTTTTGGGTACAATGTTGTAATTTGGGCGTTTATATTGTCTGAGTTGTTACTTTCATGGGATGTTGTGTTGTCGGTGAGATGACAAAAATAATAGACCCCATCTGGAACCCGAAGTGGAGATGCTCGAACAAGCTGTGCCGAACGAGCCAAACGAGCCAATCGAATCGAGCCGAGCCGACCTCGAACCTATGTTCAGGCCGAGCTCGAGCTCGAGCCTAGAAAAAATGCCAAGGTTCGGCTCGGCTCGGCTCGTTTGCATCCCTAGGCTGGACATGTACAAATTTATGGGTTGTTATTCTATGACTTTGGTAGTTTATATTTGTATTAAACCACCAAATATCATAGTTTTGGCAATTATAAATCCTATAATATCAATGGAGATCACAAGTTCTATGCCCTATGAAGTCATGACAATACATTAAATGTAATCCTATTTTGGGTCAAATCTCCTATATAAAATTAAAAGGATTAAATGAGGCCCAAATCAATTCCAAGTGAAGAGTAAGTGACATTGACATTTTCAAAGGCCTGTCTTTATTCTTGATGTGAGAAAAAAGTACTTCAAGTCTTGTTTCTCTCACATGGACATACGACATGTTCTTTGTTGAGCCTTAAAGTAGGGAGCATTTGTTGGTGATTAAATTTCATCCAATTAAAAATTTAACAAATGTAAATTAAATATTAAATATTAATTAAGTTTCCTATTTGTATGTTGGAATTCCCTAAATTTAATTTCAATATTAAATAGTTGATTTTAACTAATATTTTAATATTTATTTCACTGGCAAATGAGAAGCCGCCAAATGTCAATATAACGTGTTTCATCTAATCAAATCAAGTCGTGTAATCCGAAAGTCTAAAATCAATCAAATGGCGACAAGTGGCACGTTTAGGCACATTAGCCAATCAAATAATAACACACAAATGATATTGTTTCACTTTAAAATAAAGAGATAAATATTGAAAAAGACTATGGCAATCTAAAAGACCTGCATAAACGCTTATAAAAAGGGGGTCATTTAGGGCTTAAAAGGGATATCAAGAAGTTTTCTAGAGCCAGAAAACTCGAAGAAAGTTTCAAAGTTTCCTCAAATCAAGCTCAACAAGATGCTTGAATAACTAGGCAAAATTTCTAGTGTTCTTTGGTAAATCATCAAATCAAGGCGTTCAATCCGCGACCAAGGTGTTAGGCTTGTGTATTGGCTTTTCTACCAAGTCAACTTCACGGTGATCAAAGCGACATTCAAGGCCTGTGTATGGCATTTGATCTACAATCAATGTGTTAAACCAACAAATTGGCGTTCTTCCCTAAGTTAAATTTATATCAAGTTCACGGTTTTGACAACGTTCTTTGCGGCATTCATCAAAATTCCCAGCTTTTGATTCGTAATCAAGCTAGAAAGAAGAATTATGGGATTAGTCTTCTAGAAGATTATTTTTCATTAAATTATATTCTTTTATTTTTCATTAAATTATATTCTTTTTCCTTAAATACAAATATTTATCATAAATTATTTCTTATCTTATAATTTGTATTTGCAGACTCGTATGAACAGTAGTACCAGTGGTCTGACACCACTTCCAGTATAGATATGATAACTCATCTCACACCTTTTTTTGCACTTATCTCGATTTGGAAGGAGTATCTTCTTCCAACCTATATTGTTCTATTGTTATCGACTTTTGCCACTTTGTTAGAACCAACTTAAATAAAATTTTTGAAAGTTTTAAATCCTAAGTTGAAAAACACTTAGGTAGTGGATTAAACTTTAGTCCTATAAATCATTTTGTTTATTGTGTTTAATCTCTCCTGTTGGAAAACAATAACTTTAGAATATCAACATATACAAGATATTCACGGGGGTAGTTTATTCGAACATATAAATATAATTGCAACAACATTTTCAATAAAATACAATAGCCAAAAACAATCAAACAAATGTCTAATACAAATAAAATAACAACAAAGTTTAGTGAACTTATTGTATTGTAATTTGTATTGCAACGATGGAATCATTGAAATGAACCGGGAAGCCTTAACGAAATATTCACACCCATTAGCCGGTGTGATGGTCAACGATACTCTTTCCAAGATAAGACAGCCTAGAGATTCGTTCCAAGCTATACTATTACTTTGAATCTCACGTTGAAAGCTAATCCACTCTACATTATATGTATGCAAGTAGGTATCACGAGTACAGAAGCACCAAAATGATATTTTATTCTCACAAGACTAAGGATGCACTCGGATAATAAATTTCACATTGATCTACTCAAAGAGAAAATTATATTCGTAATGTTTTTTTTTCTTCTGTATCTTGTGTTTTTTTCTACACACAAGACCATGCTATTTGTAGGGGAAAGCAAATATAGGATATTAATACCAGGAATTAAATTTGAAACTGTAACCACTGTAACCGCTTGTAACATTTCAAACGATTAAATCTAAATTTGTCAGCAAGTAATAGCCGTCAGTTACTCAACAATCAATGTCGCACATTAATGCTCTATAACCGTTAACCGTTTTAGACAATTAATGTTGCACATTAATGTTTTGTAACGATTGAAATTAAATATGAATTAAAATTCAAACGCTATTCTATGGCTAGTTCAGTAATAAATAAGAACCGAGACCGTAACAATTTGCAGCTACGGCTTCGGCTTGCGAGTGTGATACGTAGTTAATTAATTTGCACTTAATCAACACTTAATTAACCACATATATACATGAATTGTTAAGGTTAAATATCTCATATGAGATATCTACACTTATTCTTTAACACACGGATAACATTTGATAAGACTTTATTTATGGATTTACATAGAAAATGACTTCATTCTAAATTAATCCCTATAACTGTTATCACAATCAAACCCTCAGATACTTTTTTAACTTCAGTAATTCCAGTTTCTCAACGAATTAAATTGAAAATATTATGAAAAATAACTAATTCAACCCTTCTTAGTGTTTCACATATTAATCAATATCAACAATTGTCAACTCAACTCATCCCACTTTATTCACGGTCAAAAATATAATATAAATGGCCAAAAAAGTAGTAGATTACAATATGCAAAATATCACTAACAACATATGATAAGTAATAATACTTTTTATCTTGTTACTTATAAGGTCTGTTAGGTAAAAGTAATTTTTATTTATTGCAATATAGTTCAACGATAACTAAAATCATGTTTGTTAGTGACATAATAATAATAATAACAACAACAACAACAACAACAACAACAGCAACACTTCAGCTTGTGATAATAATTTTTACTCATTAAGTTGTTACTATAACAATTTATACAATATTTGTTTTATCACTCCGGGCAATGTAAAAGCTATATTGAAAATAATTATCTTGTTGCTAAATAAATATAATTAGTGATAATTTTTATATTATTATTTACTAAGTTGTCATTAGCCTTTTTTCCATTTTTTTTTCTCTTGTGGTGACATGAAAGGAGGAAGAATGATAATTGATACCGCCACACCCATCTAATGGTAACGGTACATACGGTAGGGTAATGAACAGAACATATACGAGCATATGAATAATTATGTTTGCCAACAAAGAAAATAAAAATTATATGTTAAAAATGGTTTATTAAATGCTTCACTTGTTAGTTAGAGAACTTGAGTGTTCTTATCAAATACATAGTTTAAGTTTAATACACTAAAATATAATTTTTGGAATAAAAGTTATACGTTAAAAGTGGTTTACTAAATGCTTCACTTTTTAGTTAGACTACTTGAGTGTTGTTGTAACGCAAATTTTGAGTCTATTGAATTAAAAGACAAGAAAAATCGTACAAATTGAATTTATTGAATTTATTTGAAGTAAAGTGGGTACAATCTCTAAACTTGATCCTCTGATTCTTCCATCACGAATTTCGAATTTGAAATTTGAAAATTCAAACACTTCCGGAGCGGATTTGGTGGTTTGATCTTCTTGGAGCTTGATTTGGTCTTCAAAAACACGATTCTTAGACTTTGCAGCTTGATTACGAATCAAATGCTGAGATTTTCGAGGAACGCCGTGAACACCATTGACTTGACTTGATATATATTTGGAAAGAACGTTGATTTGCTGGCTTAGCGCCTTGTCTGCAGATCGAACGCCTTGATTTGGTTGATCTTGGTGAAGAACGCCGGGAACTTCGCCTTGATCGTTGTGTATTTGACTTGGGGAAAACGTTGACTCGCTGGCTTCGCACCTTGATTGCGGATCAAACGCCTGAATTTGATGACCTTCGCGAAGAACGCCGGGAACTTCGCCTTGAATGTTGTGTATTTGACCTGGGGAAAACGTTGACTCGCTGGCTTCACACCTTGATTGCGGATCAAACGCCTGAATTTGATGACCTTCGCGAAGAACGCCGGGAACTTCGCCTTGATCGTTGCGTATTTGCCTTGGGAGAACGTTGATTCGCTGGCTTCGCACCTTGATTGCTATTCAAACGCCTGAATTTGATGATCTTCATGAAGAGCGCCGGGAACTTCAACGCGATCAGTTCAAATCTTCTTGAGAGAATCGCGGGGTTTCCTTCGCTTCTCTTGCTCTGAAGACTTCTTATGCTTCGATGTATGTTTTTGTGTGTTTGGCTTGTTGAGAAGACCCTATTTACTTGACGAGATGGCGCAATTTGATTGGCTGGCTCAAATTTGCTAGCAATTCATTTCTTTAATGAAAAGATATGATTTGAATTGCTAAAATATGATAATATCTACTTTATACATTTGCAGGATATTATTTTATTTGCCAAAATAATAATACCTAGCATATATGTTTGCAAGATATTATTTTATTTGCCAAAATAATAATACCTAGCATATATGTTTGCAAGATATTATTTTACTTGCCAAAATAATAATACCTAGCATATATATTCGCAAGATATTATATTCATTGCCAAAGTTATAATATCTAGCATATATGTTTGCAAGATACTATATTTATTTGCCAAGTATTGTAATTTGATACTTGGCATTATTTGATTGGCCAAGAAAATATATATTAAAATATCAATTAATTAACTATTTTATTTAGAAATTAAATTTGAGTAGATTCCACAAATAAAAATAGAAAATATAATATTGATATTTAATATATTATTTGCCACATGTCGGCATTTAATTGGCTGTGAATTTTATTTGTCTACAAATGCCCCCTCGAGACTTGTTCACAGAAAGTATTTGAAGCACGCCATGACATGAATGAGTCTCGATTTTTTTTTTTAATAAGATAACGGCTCCACTAATAAAAAATATATATTCAAGAATCTTAACTGAACTTAGAAATTATCTAAGCTGCCTACGTACCCAATGAAGGGATCAAGTCATAACGTAGTTCAAAGATAGAAATTGTTTTGAGGGGGAGGCCGTACACAGTTTATACTCATGCGGGCCAGGAGTATCCATGGCTTAACCACCTTGGACAAGGTGGAGTATTTCTAAATTTAACCATATGAAATACCTTTAGTGGAGTATGTTAGTAGTTTAACCACGTGCATTACCATTGGTGGGTACCGTACACAGTTTATACTCGTGCGGGTCAGGAGTTTGATGCAGTTTAGGCTCGTGCCTCAGGAGCAATATTTTTTGAATTTGTAGACATTTTATACTCGTGTCAAGGAGTTTATTTAGACTTGATTTTAACAGATTGTACTCATGTTAAGGAGTACACTTGAATTTTGGCTTTAACAGTTTATACTCATGTTAAGGAGTACACTTGACTAACTTTGTTTTTTTTTTTTTTTTATAAGATAGTTTATGCTCATATCCAGGAGCGTTTGCAATTTGCATATGAAGCTTACATGCCCCCAACATCTTCATGGAGCATCATGGTAATTCTATGGTCCTTAGGAGTACGGAACGCCGTCACAATATCCTCTTCACTTTCTTTGAAATTTATATATTCTTTAAGTTGGCCGTTCATTTGTCTGACCTGGGTTACTTGCATCATCCTCATAGCATCGCCTGGCTTGATATAGCCGCTTCTGATAAGTTTGATGATATGCCTACACAAGCTGTCCTTAGTACTTTGGCGAGCTGGTTGGCGTGTGACACCACAAATGCAGTAAGAAGAAGCCACACTTTCTTTATCATCTTCCTCGTTACTCTAGGTGTGCATAAAGACAACAATTTTCCGTTTAGCCTTTAAGATAACACCACATGAGATGGCCAAAGTAGTTTTCCGCTTCATACAGGAAGGAATTAGATTTCGTAATCTTTGACTGGCTTGAGTCTCAACCTTCTTATCGTACTTTGGACTCTTCGTTCTTTTGCATGCAATCCTTGTAGAAGGCCAGAGTCTCTCAAAGACGGATATTCTTGGCATCCTCCTTTTGTTCCTAGCATTTGATGAGAGCTCTCCCTCCGTCACATAGTTGTTACTCGCTCTCTTAATAGCAATGCGAATAGGAGCTTGTGGGATGAATCCAAGTCGTTGTCGATAATTTACGAGGGCATGCCCACCTTCCTTCGACATTTTTTGTGCTATATTGAGGCCTTGCTCTCGCCCCTTAGTCGGTGCTGGTGAGAGATTTCCTAATGTGTGGCCCTCTTCGGGATTATATCCAGCTTTAACTAAAAGTTGGTATGCTTTTGGGTCAAAGCCTTTGGCATTTTCAAGTTCTTCTGGACTCCCATGCGTACTTCAGCTCCTTGAGTCGGGCGAACGAATCCCTTTAGTGGCTGAGTAGATGGCTTCTCTACATCGAGCTTTGTGAGAGGAAATATCAATTCTTCGAATGACTCGAAGTCAGTGCTGGATAACTCGCCTTTTGAGTAATCTTGAGCGTGTCCTTTTGGAGACGGGGTAATACTTTTATCCCTTTTGCCATGATTGTCCTGTGGCTTGGACTCTTCATGTGTCGAGTCTTTTTTGACCTTTGAGCTCTCTGTATTTTTAAGGTAATACTTGGCATTGGCGAGGTGTGCTTCGGCTTCAGTGAAAGGTTTGCTATCACCAAGCACCTTTTTCACTATACCTTCTTGACAGTATTTGAAACACTGATGCCAGGTGGAGGGAACTACCCCATTTTTATGTAGCCAAGGCCGACCTAGTAGCATGTTATATGATGCTCTAGCATCTATGACATGGAATAGTGCAGTTGATAGCATATCGTCCATTAGCAGCTGTAGTCTTATGACGCCGCGAGCTCTCTGCCCCCCTTGGTTGAAGCCTTGAATCATCAGACGACTACTTGAAAGTTCATCCTTAGAGATCCCCAACTCGTTCATCATGCGCAAGGGCAAGAGATTGACTGCGGAGCCGCCATCGATCAATATCCTACTGACTTTTTGCTCACGAACATAGCCGATTACAAACAATGGCCTATTAAGCAGCAAATCTTCATCTATGAAGGACATTACTGCCATACAATCGTCAGCTGTAGCGTCAATACACTCTTCTTCACTCGTCATGTAGCATACTTCATAATCCTCCCCATATGTATTTATCGTTGTTCAAGTCGTGACCATGTTTGCAGCTGCACCATCCTCTTCAAGTGAAATCTTCCCTTGTTGGGCCAATTGCATCACCTTGTCTTTGAAGACAAAGCAATTATGGATTGGATGGCCTATCAAACGGTGATATTTGCAATATTTTGGATCGTTTTTTCTTCCAGCTTCATCGGGTCTCTTTGCTTCGGGTAATTCAATGAGGTTTGCTTCCAGCAGGTCATCAAATATGCCGGAGACATTCGAGTCAAGGAATGGATAGTGTTTAGTCTGCCTCTCTTTCAAGCTTGATTTTCTCCATCCTTTTTGAGGGGCAACGTCTTTCTTTTCTTCACCCTTTTGATTTGTCTTCCCTTGCAATCTGATGGGTTTCGCACTTACTGGCATCGATTCTTTGGTCTGAGCTTTAAAGAAGGACTTGCTTCCTATCCTCATGTCTTGCTTCTTTTTAGGCCTTTGAGGCTCTTGGACAGGTGGTCCTTCAGCTCCACTTGTGCTCATGCTCAACTCCATATCATGCGCTCTAGTTGCAAGCTCTTCAAATGTCCTAGGCTGGATCCCTTGAAGAATATATCGGAGGCCCCAATGCATTCCTTGGATACACATCTCAATGGCTGACGTTTCGGATAGTATATCTTTGCAATTGAAGCTAAAATTCCTACCACCGGTTGATGTAATCAATCACAGGTTCATCCTCCCATTGGCGAGAGTTGGTGAGCTCAATCATGCTGACTATTCGCCGGGTGCTGTAGAAGCGGTTGAGGAATTCGTGTTCAAGTTGCCCCCAACTATCGATTGAACTTGGCTCTAAGTCAGTGTACCAGTCGAATGCATTTCGCTTCAGTGATCGAACGAACTGTTTGACCAAGTGATCTTCGTAGGTTTCGGCATTGTTGCATGTCTCGACGAAGTGGGCTACGTGTTGCTTCGAGTTGCCTTTGCCGTCGAATTGCTGGAACTTAGGAGGTTGATAACCAGTTGGCATCTTCAAATTGTCGATTCTGTGGGTGTATGGCTTTGTATATGACGCAGTTGACTTGGAGCTTCCATCGAACTTATCTTTGATCGTCCCCTTGATGAACTCCTTTAACTGGTCAATAGGAATCAACCCCTCCGATGAGACTTGCAACTCTGGTACTGCAGACTTTCCCTTTTCTTGTTGCTTCATAGACATTTCAGCTTCATCTTGAGCTTCAAGCTGCCTCCCCATGACGTGGCTAGCTTCAGCGCGGTCGACCTTGTTCATCAGCTTCGTGATCTGAGAGTCTTGCTCTTGAACGTGCTTGGCGAGCCCCTCGATGGCTTTAGTTAAATTTACAAGTTGTTCCTCCAATGTTGTCGCGTTTGTCACCATGGCGGGGGCTATGTTGGACGAACTTGATGTCGAGCGGGGAGTGGATGGCGCAGAATCAACTCCATCATCTTCATTGGTGTTGACGAGTTGAGGTAGGCTTTTCTTAATGCTATCGAGCGAGCTTGTCTTCTCGAAAGATGCTTGAGACTTCTTGGACATGCTTTTCGTGGTAACTACAAAACTTGAAACTTCTGAAATAGCGACCTTGGACTCCGTGGATTTGTAGGCGGCCATTTGATACTTGAAGGAAGTTTCTGATAAAAGGAAGAGATGAGAGGTAGAGGGTCCCACTGGGCGTGCCAGAAATTTGTAACGCAAATTTCGAGTCTATTGAATTAAAAGACAAGAAAAATCATACAAATTGAATTTATTGAATTTATTTGAAGTAAAGTGGGTACAATCTCTAAACTTGATCCTCTGATTCTTCCTTCACGAATTTGAATTTGAAAATTCAAACACTTCCGGAGCGGATTTGGTGGTTTGATCTTCTTGGAGCTTGATTTGGTCTTCAAAAACCCGATTCGTAGGCTTTGCAGCTTGATTACGAATCAAATGCTGAGATTTTCGGGGAACACCGCGAACACCGTTGACTTGAGTTGATATATATTTGGAAATAACGTTGATTTACTGGCTTAGCGCCTTGTCTGCAAATCGAACGCCTTGATTTGGTTGATCTTGGTGAAGAACGCCGGGAACTTCGCCTTGATCGTTGTGTATTTGACTTGGGGAAAATGTTGACTCGCTGGCTTCGCACCTTGATTGCGGATCAAACGCCTGAATTTGATGACCTTCGCGAAGAACGCCGGGAACTTCGCCTTGATCGTTGTGTATTTGACCTGGGAAAAACGTTGACTCGCTGGCTTCGCACCTTGATTGCGGATCAAACGCCTGAATTTGATGACCTTCGCGAAGAACGCCAGGAACTTCGCCTTGATCGTTGCGTATTTGCCTTGGGAGAACGTTGATTCGCTGGCTTCGCACCTTGATTGCGGATCAAACGCCTGAATTTGATGATCTTCGTGAAGAACGCCGGGAACTTCAACTCGATCACTTCGAATCTTCTTGAGAGAATCGCGGGGTTTCCTTCGCTTCTCTTGCTCTGAAGACTTTTTATGCTTCGATGTATGTTTCTGTGTGTTTGGCTTGTTGAGAAGACCCTATTTATAGGTGTAGGGGAGAGTCTCTTGCCATGTTTACTTGACGAGATAGCGCAATTTGATTGGCTGGCTCAAATTTGCTAGCAATTCATTTCTTTAATGAAAAGATATGATTTGAATTGCTAAAATATGATAATATCTACCTTATACATTTGCAGGATATTATTTTATTTGCCAAAATAATAATACCCAGCATATATATTTGCAAGATATTATTTTATTTTGGCCAAAATAATAATACCTAGCATATATGTTTGCAAGATATTATTTTACTTGCCAAAATAATAATACCTAGCATATATGTTCGCAAGATATTATATTCATTGCCAAAGTTATAATATCTAGCATATATGTTTGCAAGATACTATATTTCTTTGCCAAATATTGTAATTTGATACTTGGCATTATTTGATTGGCCAAGAAAATATATATTAAAATATCACTTAATTAACTATTTTATTTAGGAATTAAATTTGAGTAGATTCCACAAATAAAAATAGAAAATATAATATTGATATTTAATATATTATTTGTCACATGTCGACATTTAATTGGCTGTGAATTTTATTTGTTTACAGTTGTATCAAATACATAAATTCAATACATAAGTTTAATGTTTGGAATAAAATTTATTCAATGCATAAACTCAAGTTCAAGTACGCCGTGTTAGTAAATTTTAGCTCAAACTCAAGCTTAAACTCATTATTAAAATTGCGAGTTGAAATTTAACTCATTTAATATCAAATCTATTCGAGTTCGAGCTTATTGATATTATAATTCACCTATTCCGTCATCATAAATACCATTATCATTACCTGCAGGATATTTTAAAATAAAAATAAAATAAAATAAAATAAAAGCTCAAGAGTTTGATGGCGAACTCTAGATTACTTATTTTTCAAGTTCAAACTCGGGTTGTGAAGTGAAGCTCAAGCTTGGTGCAAAAAATGGAGCTTGGGTCCAGCTTTGGTTGAGTTAACCAGTTCAGGTATTGAGTTGACTGAACTCTATAAGCCTATTTTTTTTTAATAAAAAAATAAATAAATAAACAAAATAAATTGGGCAGAGTATTATTTAATTTTTGTATGTATGATGGGCCATATATTTTGCTCAGAGAAAATAATTACTTAATTGAGGGTTTATCGAGGGTTCTTACTTTTCTTCTGGTTTCCTAGGATACCTTACCTTCCCCGCCTGTTTCTCTCTCTCTCTCACACACACACAAACATCTACTTGTATCTCAGTAGCAGGTAGATTCTCACTTAACTCAACCTCACTCTCACTCCTCTCATTTTCACACACACACACACACACACACCAGAGTACAGTATATGTGTAAATGCACCTACTACTCGGATCTCAGTAGCAGATAGATTCTCACTTAACTCAACCTCACTCTCACTCCTCTCATTTTCACACACACCAGAGTACAGTATATCTGTAAATGCACCAACTCTCCATTCCCATTTGATGACGCCACGGCCCGAATCTCGATCCCGAACCCGGGCCCGCACCGGGATCCGAACCACGCGGCGCCGCTCCCCCTGTTACCGCCACCCCGACGAGCCCATCACCGGAATCTGCGCCTCATGCCTCCGTGAACGCCTCTCCGGTCTCGATGCTGCCGCCACGCCATACGCCTCGTCGCCGGAGCTCCGCCGGTGCCGGTCGGTGGTCTCCATACCCAAATGCGAAGCTTCTTCGAGTGAGCCGCGGCGCAAGTCCTGCGACGTGGTCTCGGCCCGGAGCTCTCTGTCCAATCTCTTCGATGCCGACGATCTGAAGAGCGGATCGGAGACCGAGGCGATAGTCGAATCGAAGAATGTGGGGCTCTCGAGGGTCACTTACACCGTGATCGAATCGAAAAAGAAGAGCCCAGATGAGATTAGGGTTTTGGGCGAGGAATTGGGGGAATCGAATGTGGATTGTGCCGACAGTGATGGGGAAGTTGAAGAAGAAGAATTCAAGACCATGAAGGAATACATAGACCTCGAATTTCAAAGTAAGGCTAAAAAATCTAAGGATTTGAGAGAAATCGCCGGGAATTTCTGGGGTGCGGCTTCGGTTTTCAGTAAGAAATTGCGAAAATGGAGGCAAAAGAACAGTAAGACAAAGAAGCTCGATAATAGCAACAATGGCAAGAATCTTATTGACAAACATGGAAATCTTGCGTTGTTTGAAGATAAGCCTAAGTTGGGGGAAAATCATTCTGAGGTAATGGGTAGAAGATCTTGTGACACCGCACCAAGATTTTTGGTTGATGGTGGGCGGATTTCGATTGACGAGCCAAGAGCTTCGTGGGATGGTTATATGATAGCAAGAACGATTCCAAGGCTTGCTCCAATGTTTTCTGTGGTTGAGAATGGCATTTTGGGCAACATTAATAATAGGTTTGAGAACCATAGGTTGTCTGTGGATGGGCCGATGATGCATTCCATTGTGGAGGACGAGAGTAGCTCCGGAGCTTCAGCTTCAGGCTCTGGGCAATCAAATTCTGATTCTTCATCTTCCATGAGACGAAGTAGTTTTGATCGATCAAGCTCGGTTAGGAGTTTCAGTAAGAAAGCAGTAAATTCAGAGGATCATGGACTTGTCTTATCTCCTGCAAATGTTAAGTTGGTGATCACGGAGAAGGAGTTGAAAGACTGGCATTTGAGTTCAAGTAGAGATGATGGTTTGGAGAAATTTGGATCTTTATCAAGAAATGCTGCTAATATTAATGTCGTTGGTGGTAAAAACTTGAACGTGCAAGCAAAGAAGTCTGTTAGGTGGCGTAAAGTTTGCAATGTTCTTGGTTTTAAAACCAAGAATAGTGAAAACCCGTGTGATGAAACCTCAGCTAGAAATGTGATTGACCCTTTCCTTTATGATGAGAAGCCAGTCAAGGAAATCGAGGGACATGTAAGAGATATAGGCAGTCTTAAGCTTTCACGCAGCAGAAGTGTGGTTGGTTCAAGAAATTCGTCTGATGTCTTGGGATCATTGAATTATAGGAGGAGGAGTGTTGATAATGCAGGTGGATTCGTGTTCGAAGGGATGGAAGATTTTAAACTCAAAAGAGATGGGAGTGCTGAATATTCTGCTGCTGATCTCGATCACAATGGGATAACACCATTCTACATGACACCATTGAGGAGCTTCAAGAATAGCAGGTCTGAAAAATTCAAGCTACAGAGCTCACATGCCATTGCTGGGAATATCTTGCAATTGAACTGAATGAAGGTTAGACAATCTGTCCTTGGCAAGATTGGGAATTTGTCAACTATATGCATGTTCTCGCTTCCTATTTTTGCCACAAAGTATGTAATACTATCAGGTGACTGTTTGTAATTCTCCTTTATTCACGTAATATCACAAGTTCCCTTTTTTGTTTTTTCCCCTCTGATTATGTGATTTACTTCGGTGCCCTTTATTTGTTGAATCTTGTTGTGGGTTGACAAAGGTGCTTGGTCTGAATCGAACCTAATCAAACCTATGTTTGATTTGCCTATATTTTCCATTTGTGACATGGCATATAGAGACTGTTTGGTTGAGCTCACAGCTTTTCAAAGCATCTTATAAGGTGTTTGAAAGCTTATTCTTGAAAGTGTTTGCTAAATTTAAGCTTGAAAAATAACATGTTTGGAGCTTACAAGTTTTTCGAAAAGAAGTAAGCTCACCCCAATTTATTTTTGTAATATCTTATAAACTGTCTAATTATGGATTCTCTTCTTACAATTGCGTGCGCGCATGCATAATGGCCCTATACATTTTTATTCTCCTGTACACTATATTTGGAGACCGATGCATGCACCCCTTTTCTAGGTTGTTGATAGCTCTTGAGGCTTTATGAACTTGCCAATAGGGAAAACTGGTCACTTGGTTTGGGCTAGGGATGAAAATGAGGCTAGTCCAGCCGTGCTTTAGCTATTTTTTGAGGTCTGAGCTCGACAAGCCAAGTAAAGATCCCAAGCCAAAGAAAAATGGGCTGAAGCTTGGCTTAGCTTGGGCTTGAATTGATAATATGACAAGTTCAAGTTTAGCTCGAGCTCGAATTTGAAAATTCTCATTTACTTTTTAAATTTGAACTACACGCTTGGGCAGGCTCATAGACTTGCAAGTAAGAATTATTTGTCTTGAGTTCGGCTCAAAACCTACAGAAGCTAGGCCCGAGCTCGAACCTTTGTGGACACTCGGCTTGTCAAGCTCAATTTGTTTGCATCCTTTGTTTGGGCTGACTAGTGCAGTCCAGAGAGCCGTTCCTTCACCAGTAAATGTAGGTAACATTGTTTTGAGCTCTTTGAAAACTGCATTTGCCTGTGCAAGTGAGAAGTAGAAATGTTTTCAGATAGAAATTATTCCTCATTAATATCCAGCACTTTGGGCCATAAACGAGCAGTTCATGTTTGCAGCAGCTCTGTCATACTACCTTCATGGTTATATATTCATCAAATCATCCATGATCATATTACTATTTTATTTTAGCACGCCATTGTATTTTCATTTAATGGTTAATAATTAGGTACATTCCCAGTGGGTCATGAAATGGACCATCTCATTCACTTAGTGGCTGGACATGGACAAGTTAAATTGGGAAAATTATTGTATGAATTCAGTGTTTAGGTCCCAATAAATGTGAACTAAATGACTCAAATTGTGTTATATTTTGTATGTTGATATTCTTTTAAAATGAATTAAAGATGCGATACAATCTGAACTTTTTGATGTATATGTGGAGTCCAACTTAGTTGCATAAAAAAGAATTTCTCGTTGAACTGTGAGTGCAGAGTAGGGATGCAAATGAGTGGAGTTGAGCCGAGTCGTGCTTTGGCCTCTTTTTTCAGGCTCCAGTTTGAGACTGACGAGCAAGGAAAAAAGCGTCTCGAGCTCGGCTTGGCTTGTTTGGTTTGAATTTATGAATAATTTATAGGTTCGAGCTCAAGCTCAAGTTCAAGTTCAAGTTCAAAATTTTTTAATTATTGTATTATGTTCGAGCTGCAAGCTCGAGCTTGAGTTTGAAAATCAATATATTACTTATAATTATATATATAATTATTTAAAAATATAATTAAATATTAAACAAAGAAAGCTTACGAGCCAACGAACAAGAATTATTTGACTCGAATTCGATTTGAAAATTATATAAATTCGATTCAAATTATTTGAATTCGAGCTCGAATATTTAGTAAGTCGGCAAGTCAAGATTGTGAGGAGGTTCGATTCGTTTGCATTCATATCCTCGAATAGGACATCACCTGTACTAAGCGCAGCTGTTATGATAACAAAATGGATTTTGTCGCCTGCTGCACAAGTTAACAATGTCACAGAAACATTGGCAGCAAATACAGGACAGCTTATCTGAAAAATGTCAAATTGTCAATGTCTGTCCTGAAACTTGTGTGGATTGCTTTTGTAAAGTGCATCCCCACAGATCACAAGACTTTTTCTGAAGGTTCAATTGGGAGCCAAAGGGAATCTGTACAAATCACTGGTAATATTATTCACTGCTTTTTATGCACCATGTCTAAAATTTTGAATGCGAGCTTGTCGGAGTAAAAGAAACAATAGGCTGATCCCTTCCACACACACACGCACAAGATACAATAAAATAAAATAAAATAACAAAAAAGAAGTTTTATTCAAAAGGGTGTTAGGGGGTGTTCTGAAAATATTAAAAAAAACATTTTACATCTTTTAACTTTAAAAAAGTTATTTTGAGTGTTTGGTTATATAATTTTTATTTAAATTAAATGGAAAAAAAATAGAAATTGAGAAGCTAGGAGAAAGTTGCTTTTATCAGCTTAAAAGTGCTTCTTGGTATTTTCGTAAATAAATTGAACTTTTTGAACCATTACCTATAAGCTTTTGGCTGTTTATTTTCAAACACTCCATGCTTTTACTATCAACTTTTGACTTATTCTCACTTTTATTTTTAAACGCTACCAACTTTTTCAACAATTCCAACTTCTCCAAAAGTAAAAGCAATCCTAAACACCCTCTTAATATTGATACTTCAAGAACTGTTACTAGAGCTGTATCCTTATTTTTTTAATTTAAATTTAGATCAAATATCGGTTTATTTTTAAAAATTAACGTACCACTGTAATATTCTTCTTAAATTTATATCTTGATTCATGGACTTATAGTTACCATCGAGCATCGATACACACGCACAACTGAATGCATATTTTACATTACTTACACAATAAACTAAAATTTTATTTATTTCCTTACAATCATTTTTTAATAAACTTGCCTAATAATTGGGGAGCTCAAGGCTCAACCCTCGGACTTAAGAGCCATCGGCCAATATCCAATTCGATCTCCAACTACAGGAGCTATTCCCGAAAGGCATATATAGCTGAGTCAATAGCATTTTACTACCCTATGTTATTCAAAAAGTGCAAAATAAACCCTGTGAAAAAAAAATGTCACTTAAAAAACCTTGAGTTTTCATAAATTTGCTCACCGCCCTTTATCATTGACTCATGTTTTAAAAAATATAAAAAGACAGAATTACCCTTTTTTGACTCTAGTCATATTACCCAATTTTTTTACCACCTCCTATATTCCCTCAAAAGTAAAATATGAAATCACGAATCCCCCCTTTTTCTCTCTAAAATTTGAAAACCCTAACAAGATGATTTGGGCGCTAAGTCTCCATCGATTAATCGGTTGATTATCAACAAGATTTGTTGGTCTTTTACCCCATTGACAATTTGTTTGTCACAATGTTTCGTATAATTGTCTGTCAATATAACACTGGTGAGTAATGCCAAAAAAAACACAGGTTACTGCATGTATTATTCTGTCAGCAGGGTTTTTTTCGCAAGTTTATCAAAACATAGGGTTTTTTCTAAAAAATTATCAAAACACAGGGTCTGTTGTGCCAATAACAAAATAAAAGATCTAACCCAGATCTTTGCAAATCAAACTCAAGAAAAAAAAAAAAAGCAGAGTAGCAGCAAAAAAAACAGAGCAACAACAGAAAAACAGAGGATCACAACAAATATCCAAAAGAAAAATTCATTAATAATACTACAAATTAAAGTTACAACAACAACCCTCCTCACCAACTACTTAGTACATTTAATTTTTCAACAAAAGTAGAACAAGAAGAAAAAATAAACCCCTACAAACAACTTAGGCCAAACTCAAGAGTTCCCACCATCTTCAAAATTTATTCTTCTAGCAACAATTTTTGACCCACTTGAGACTCCACAACTTTTATGGTCGCCTTTAGTTCACAAGTGCAAAAGGGAGGAGGCGGTGAGAAGGGGGTAAGATGAAGGAGATCCCATTACCATGAAAAAGGGGTGAAAAAGCTAGGGGTGAAAAGCTAGGGTTTCAAGCTCACATTTTAGTTTGGGAGGAAGAATAAATATATCAGATTAAAAAGGGGCATAATAAACATTTCTCACTCACAGAACATTGTCAGATTCGCTGTAAAAGCGCGTAGAACTCACCGAGGTTATTTTTGTTAATTAGAAATTACACGGGGTTATTTTTGAGAATTTTTTTTCACAGGGTCATTCATGTTTATTAGGGATATCACAGGGGGGCGAGTGCATTTCTCCCTATATAGCTCCTCAATTTGAGCAATTGACGTCGTATATTCCCATGGAAATCTACATATGCTCAAAGTTAGATTCGAAAGATTAGCAGGGAAAGCCGGAATGGGAGAAGGAACAATTTGATGAGACCCCGTATTAGGATACATAATAACACATTTAAATGACTCAAGCTCATGGAGGATATTGAGGTGGCTAAAGAAACTCAATGAAGATTCATCCTCTAATGGTGATTCGATTTGTATTCTTAATTTGTAAAGCTTTCTAAGCTTTTTAAGAATGCGCGTGGTACAACCGTGACCTGTGAGCACCCATATATGAAAGAGTAAAAAGGTTGTTAGAAAAATGGGTTATAGAAGTTGGTAAGTGACCAACTTTGGCCAATAATTTGATAAAGCTCCATTTGTTGTTTTGAAAAAAAAAAGTTGATTATTCGTAATCTATATCGTGAGTAGATAAAAAAAAATGTATTTAATTACTCAAAACCAATTTAGGATGAATGAGAAATTAAATGCACAAGATAGCTATGTGAAAGCTAAAAATGGAGTGTTAAGTTGTGAAATATGGTTGTCCCACATAGAAAAAGTAATACAAGAATGTCTTGTACTTAAATGGCAACTTGCAAATAGGGGTTGGCTCCTTAGGGGTTCACAAGTGTGTAACGGGGAGAGAACCTATGGGTTAGTAGGTTTAAACCAAACCCACGCCCGCGCCGCCGTCCGACCGGCGTGGTGCACGGGTTCGGGCTCAATATAATATATTTCTTTTTGGGTATGACTCGAATTGAAATTGGATCGAAACCAGCTCGAAGCGCCTAAACCAATTTGGTTTGACCAAACCGGTGCCTATCCAAAAGTTGCAGCATTTTATCCACAACTTGTCGATTGTTATAAATAACCCCCAATACTTGTCATTTCAACACATAAAATCTGATTCTTTTGTGCATTTCCCTCTCTTTATTTCTCTCGTTGTGCATTTCACTCTCTAAGGTTTAAAGTGAGTTCTAAATACCTTACAAGTTCGCCGTTTCTCAAAAATTAGAGTGCTCCTTTTTCGAGAAGTTAGTCGTTGTATCTTGGGAGACTATTGTCGGTTCCGTTAGCACCAGTGCGAGGCAATCTCATCTTAAAGATAGAGAGTCCAACTCTCGTCTCGACTATACACCATAGCCTAGTCACGCCCTTATAAAGCACTATTTTCCAACAATTTTAAGATGAGATTCTGTGTGATTTAGCTATGGCCTCTACTGCTACTGTTACTCCTGCTCTTGCTCACGCTGAGAAATCGGAGAAATTCTCCAGGACTGATTTTAAAAAGCGGCAGCAGAAGATGTTGTTTTATCGAACGACTTTGAGCCTAGCAAAGTTCTTAAAAGAGGATGCGCCCTCGGTATTTGAAAGTGAGAAAGACACCTAGAAGAGGCCTGCTTATAATGCATGGGGTCAAGGTGACTTCCTATGCAGGAACTATGTGCTAAATGTGTTAGACAACATGTTGTACAACGTATATAGCCAGTTCAAAACGGCCAAGGAACTATGGGAATCCTTGGAGAAGAAGTACAAGACAGAGGATGCCGACTTGAAGAAATTCATAGTTGGCAAGTTCCTCGACTTCAAAATGATAGACTCCAAGACTATCGTGAGTCAAGTCCAGGAGCTGCAGATAATATTGCATGATATTCATGCCGAGGGAATGCAGTTAAGTGAATCTTTCCAAGTAGCTGCAATGATTGAGAAGCTACCACCAGCTTGGAAAGATTTCAAGAATTACTTGAAGCACAAGCGGAAGAAAATAGGGCTTGAGGATCTTATCGTTCGGCTTCGGATAGAAGAAGACAACCGAAAATCTGAAATCAAATCAAACAAGCTGCAAATGGAGGCAAAGGTGAATTTGGTGGAACCAAATGCTAGCAAGAAGCGTAAGCGTCCTAGCGGTGGTCAGAAAACCAATAATGCTAAGAAGTTCAAAGGGAACTGCTTAAATTGCGGCAAGCCGAATCATATGGCCAAAGACTGCAAGGCCCCTAAGAAAGGCAAAGGCAAGAAGGACTAGGCCAACTTGACTGCAAACATAGGTGTACCGGTTGATATATCTGAGTTGAACCTGTTGGCAGTGGTATTCGAAGCAAACTTGATCGACAACCTGAGAGAGTGGTGGATCGACACTGGAGCTATACGCCACATTTGTTCGGATAAAGAGTTGTTCTCTTCATATACTCTGATCAATAGACGCAAGCTATTCATGGGCAACTTAGCAAGCTCCCCAGTCGTCGGTTTGGGCAAAATGGTTTTGAAGATGACCTTGGGCAAGAAGCTAACCCTGATAGATCTGCTGCATGTTCCAGATATTAGGAAAAATCTAGTTTTTGGTTCATTACTTGTAAAGGCAGGGTTTAGGCTAGTATTTGAGTCTGAAAAAGTTGTATTGACTAAGAATGGCCTGTTTATAGGAAAATGTTATTTAAACAACGACCTATTCAAAATGAATGTAATGACTGTACTGCGCAACTTTGGTGATAACAAAATGATTGCTTCTACTTACTTGTCTGAGTGTTCAAATTTGTGGCATGTTAGATTAGCACATGTGAATTTTATCACTTTAAAAAGACTTGTAAATTTGGAATTATTGTCTTCATTTAATTTTGACTCAAATAAAAGGTGTGAGATTTGCGTTGAGGCAAAACTAACTAAAACACCTTTTCATTCAATTGAAAGAAATACTGAACCTCTAGAGTTAATTCACAGTGATATCTGTGACTTAAAGTTTGTGCAAACTAGAGGTGGGAAAAAATATTTTATAACTTTTATTGATGACAACACAAGGTTATGTTATGTATTTTTGCTAAGAAGCAAAGATGAAGCCTTAGAGGCATTTAAAAATTATAAGAATGAGGTTGAAAATCAACTTAACAAGCGAATTAAAGTGATTCGTAGTGATAGAGGTGGAGAATACGGAGCTCCATTTCATGAGTTTTGCTCCGAAAATGGCATAATTCATCAAACTATAGTTCCATATTCACCACAATCTAATAGTGTTGCTGAATGCAAAAATCGCACTCTAAAAGAGATGATGAATGCTTTGTCGATAAGCTCAGGGCTACCCCAGAACTTGTAGGGGGAAGCCATTCTTTCGGCTAACCACATTCTTAACAAAATACCCCATAAAAGTAAGAAGGAATCTCCGTATGAGTTATGGAAAGGACATAAGCCTTCTTATAAATACTTCAAAGTGTGGGGGTGTTTGGCAAAGGTAGAGGAACCTAAGCCTAAACAAGTGAAAGTAGGGCCGAAAACAGTTGATTGTGTATTTATAGGATATGCACACAATAGTAGTGCATATCGGTTTCTTGTACATAAGTCAGCAATTCCCGACATAACTGAAAATACAGTTATTGAGTCAAAGAATGCTGTATTTTTTGAAGACATCATTCCATCTAAAGAAAAGAAAGATGAAGGTTCTAGGGAAGAAAGTTCAAATAAAAGAACTTATGATGCTGCTATTGGTGATCAACAAGAAACTGATGAACCAAGACGCAACAAAAGAGCAAGAAAAACTAAGAGCTTTGATCCAGACTTCCTAACTTATATGTTAGCCGATGAGCCTAGAACAATTAACGAAGTGTTGTCCGGCCCAGATGCTCCGTTGTGGCAGGAAGCCATAAACAGTGAGATAGATTCCATTATACACAATCATACTTGGGAATTAGTTGACCTCCCAGCTGGTACAAAACCGTTGGGATGTAAATGGATTCTCAAGAGAAAGTATAAAGCAAATGGAATTATTGATAAGTATAAGGCTAGGTTGGTTGCCAAAGGGTAAACAAAAAGAAGGCCTTGATTTCTTTGATACTTACTCGCCTGTGACGAGGATAACATCCATAAGGGTTCTCATTGCTATTGAAGCCTTGCATAACTTTGAGATACACCAAATGGACGTTAAAACAGCCTTTCTAAATGGTGAGTTAGAAGAGGATATTTATATGGAGCAACCCGAAGGCTTTGTTGCTCTGGGACAAGAAAGTAAGGTATGTAGACTCGTTAAGTCATTGTACGGACTTAAACAAGCTCCAAAACAATGGCATGTAAAATTTGACAAGACAATGTTGTCAAATGATTTTCGAATTAACGAGTGTGATAATTTTGATATGAAAGATATGGGTATTGCAGATGTCATATTAGGAATTAAAATCCTCAAGATGTCTGAAGGACTAGCATTGTCACAAACGCACTATGTCGAGAAAATGCTTAGAAAGTTTAATGCGTATGATAGCCTACCTGTGAAAACACCCATGGACTTAAATGTACATCTAGCCAAAAATCACGATGAACCCGTGGCACAACTAGAATATGCTCGGATAATAGGTAGTTCAATGCATATAATAAACTGCACTCGTCTTGATATAGCCTACTCAGTAAACAAACTGAGTAGATTTACAAGTAATCCAAGTAACGAACATTAGAAAGCGCTAACTAGAGTGCTGAAATATTTGAGACACATAATGAACTATGGATTACAATATACAAGACATCCAGCTATACTAGAAGGATACAACGATGTCAATTAGATATCTGATACAAAAGATACTAAGTCCACCAGTGGATATGTATTCATGATAGGTGGAGCTGCAGTATCTTGAAAATCCTCTAAACAAACTTGTATAGCTCTATCCACAATGGAATTAGAGTTTATAGCTTTGGATAAAGCTAGAGAAGAGACTGAATGGTTGAGAAATTTTTTAGAAGATATTCCGTGTTGGCCAAAACTGGTGTCTGCTATAGCTATACACCGTGATAGTCAAGTAGCTATAGGAAGGGCACAGAGTGGCATGTATAATGGTAAGTCTCGACACATTCGTCGGCGACATAATACCATTAGGTAGTTGATCTCGAGTGGAATTATCTCTCTTGATTATGCGAAATCAAAGGAGAATCTAGCGGATCCATTAACTAAAGGCCTTCCTAGAGATCAAGTATACTGCTTGTCGAGGGGAATGGAGTTAAAACCCACCAGTTAAAGACTCTCAAGTAGCGGTAACCCAACCATGTTGACTGGAGATCCCAAGATCTTAGTTCAATAGGACAACTAAGCTACAAGGGTTTAGTAGAGCGCTTACTACCCATTCCTGTGACATGTAAGTGCGTCCTGCAAAGAGGTAAAAGGTTAAGCTAAAGCTTTTAATGAATCTTATGCCTGAGTAGGTGGAGTATGGAAGGGTACTCTTAAATAGGAGATCACCTATATAAGTGTGAAGTGTGACTGCTTCAAATGGTAAACACTTATGAATATGAGATATGGTCCACGGCCAAAACGGGCACAACCATGAGAATCAAAAGGTGTTAGGAAAGTTGTTGTGAGAATACTATTGTTTTTGTTTACATGAACAGCTGGACAGTTCAAGATATCACGTTCACTGACTAGCTAAGTAAATCCAATGGTATATCTCTAAGGAAGGTTCAAAGCCACAAACTACCTATCCTGATGTTGCAGCTTTTTAGTAGAACTCACTACAGTGTTTGTATGAATCACATATGTATTAATTTTCATTCATGTGGGGGATTGTTAGAAAAATTAGTTATAGAAGTTGGTAAGTGACCAACTTTGGCCAATGATTTGATGAAGCTCCATTTGTTGTTTTGAAAAACAAGTTGATTATTTGTAATCTATATCGCGAGTAGATACGAAAAATATATTTAATTACTCAAAACCAATTTAGGGTAATGGGAAATTAAATGCACAAAATAGCTATGTGAAAGCTAAAAATGGAGTGTTAAGTTGTGAAATGTGATTGTCCCACGTAGGAAAAGTAATACAAGAATGTCTTGTACTTAAATGGAAACCTGCAAATAAGGGTTGGCCCCTTAGAGGTTCACAAGTATGTAATGTGGAGAGAACCTACGGGTTAGTAGGCTCGAACCAAACCCACACGCGCGTCGTCGTTCGATCGGCGTGGCTAGGTGGGCGAATGGGCGGGCTGGGCTTGGGCGTGGGTTCGGGCTCAATATAGTATATTTCCTTTTGGGTGCAACCCGAATTGAAATTAGGTCGAAACCAGCTCGAATTGAGCTGAAATTGTGAACCGGTGCACGGAGGGGGGTCCGGATCACACCTGGGTGCAGCAACGGCTACCCAAACCCGAACGGTGTGAACCATGCTCCTAAACCACCGACCCGTTCGATTCTACCGAACAAGCATGAACCGCGCCTGAACCGGTTCTGTTTAACCGAACCGGTGCCTACCCAAAAGTTGCATCATTTAATCCACAACTCTTCGGTTGTTATAAATAACCCCAATACTTGTCATTTCAACACATCAAATCCGATTCTTTTGTGCATTTCACTCTCTTTATTTCATTCTTTGTGCATTTCACTCTCTAAGGTTTAAAGTGAGTTCTAAATACCTGACAAGTTCGTCATTTCTCGAAATTGGAGTGCTCCTTTGTCGAGAAGTTAGTCGTTGTATCTTGGAAGACGATTGCCGGTTTCGTTAGCACTAGTGCGGGGCAATCTCGTCTTAAAGATAGAGAGTCCAACTCTCGTCTCGATTAAACACCATAGCCTAGTTACACCCTTATAAAGCACTATTTTCCAACAAAGGTTTTCCAGGAGAAGATTAGTATCTGAAGGAGGATCCGGTAGACCACTTCCCACGACCTGCAAATGCCTCAATTCTTTCATATTCCAAATCTCCATTGGCTGATACGAGAAAACTCCTATGCGTTTCACATTAAGATAGCATAAATAAAATAATTAAGACTTAAAGGTTCCGGAGTTTGCACACTGCTGCTGGGAGTTCTCCGTTATAGCTTAAAGCGAGGTACCTCAATTGAAGTAATTTGAGAACTTCAGATGGGAAAGTGTAGAAGTGGATTTTGAGAGCATCCAACCCCTTCAGCAACTTGAAATCTAACCATGACCACAATGGATATTGATGTTCTGGACCCATATAAAGAAGAGAACACACAGATGAAATTGGTGTATTTGAGTTGTGGTTGGACACATCTTTGATGCAATGGTGGATGTTCTTTCGGATGCACAAATTAAATGGCGTTGCTGATTACACGTAATGATTTCCTATAGAAAATCATTATTAGTATCATTCTTTATGACACAGAAGAAGTTCTCCTGCTCAGCTTTTCTTGCAATGAACTCACGGAACACTTCTTCATTAATTCTAACTTTGGCTGCAAAGTTTGTAGAGAAGGGAAAAACAAGACCTCTACCACCATGGTTCATCGGAACACCGCGATAACGGCTGGAACGGAATCGGAACACCGACCTCCATTCTGTTGTTCCGGTATTTATCGCGGCATAGATGTTGCAGCATTATAACGCTCGTTTGACTGTGTTTTTGGGTCGTTGCAGCAACGAAACTACCGGAATGGAACGTTGTGACGCTCAGAATGGTAGGAAAATTGGAAAAATGGCACGGATCACCATTTAAATAATAATGTTTTTAATATAAGTTCATCAAACAAAAAAATATATATTTACTATATTAATTGATATTCAATATTTAAATATTTATCTTAATAAATACATACTTCAGATAGCACAAAGTTGAAAATATTTTTTATTATCAAAAATTGAATGCTCACAAAAGTGGATGATTGTTTTAAAAGTGAGACAATGGATAAATATATTAATGATTGAAATGGTGCTATAAATTTTGAGGGTGAATATGGGAAGCACTTAAAAAATGGGAGGGCAATAAATTATTTTTTCGTTTAATTCAACATAGTAAATCCACACAATCAAACAATAAACTAGTAAAAGCATGGGATATCTGGAATGAAAAAATAAATTAACAAACAATAAATAACTAAGGATTTCATATAGTTTCTTCATTAATAATTCATATTTAATAGATCACATCCAATCACATCAAAAATAGTAAACATGTCCTTAATATTTATGCTTTTTTTTTTTCAAAATTCAGAAAGAAGATTAATAAATTAATGGAATTTTTTTTTTCTCTTCCTTAGAATAATAGTGTATTTTATGATTAAAAAAAAGAAGAAAAAAATAAAAATAAAAAATTTATTATTATATTAGTGGTGAAAACATTATGGATACGAACCAAATAAAAAAATAGTGAAATAATAAAATAAACGGGAAAAGTTGCATATTTTGTTAAAAAAAATTGAAATATTAATTTTTATATTAATATTTAAGTAATCTCTTATAAGATATGTATGCTAAAAAAATATAACAAATAATATGAAAAAAAAAGTAAGTTCAAAATAATAAAATAATTAGTCAATAAACATTACAAAATTAATTCGTTTTTATTTTAAAATAGAATTAATTTTGTTACATATCTTGATTATTAAAAATATACAAAGTGGAACAAAATTTTGTGTATGTGATGTACATATTTATATATAGACACATATATATACATGTATGTAAAGATGCACATAAAGTTGACCAAAAAAATATTACAACTATAAATACAAGTTTGACCGTATTTTTCAAAAGTCAAAAAGTTTCGTTCATAACAATAAAAATTTGAGGGGATGAATAATTAATGAAGTGAGAAAAAGTTGAGACTTTTTTTTTTCTTTTTTGAGAATTGATGACATGAGTAAAATAGGAATTGAAAAATATATGTAATTTTAAGGGTTGATTCTGAAAAGGGTAAAATAGAGATTAAGTAAAAATTTAATTTGGCTATAGAAATTTTGCTCTGGCATAATCATCAGCCATTATAGCCCTCTACCCTCCGTCAATGCACTCAAATCCTTCTAAAATTATCAAATTACCAAGTCTCCTAATAACTTTCATAATTATAATGACACCCCTTCAAAATTTGACCATTCTAACAAACATTACCTTCCACTAGAGTTATGAGAAATTCAATAATGACCACTATTTGCAACATTCATAATTATATTGACAACCCTTCAAAGTTTGACCATTCTAACAAACATTACCTTCCATTAGATTAGGGTAAATTACATTTACCATTTTGAAATTACAAAAAATACCATCACATATGAAAAATTACCACTACCTTCCTAATTTGAAGGGGATCAGTGTTAAGTCTAACAGAATTGAGAAAAGATTAGTTTTCCCCTTACTCAAATTAGAGCAAACTACTGTTATGACGTCTGAAGTATGATGAAATTACAAATAACACCCACACATATAAGAAATCACTATTACCACTTGACTTGTTTAATGATTCATTTTAAACAACGGATATTGTATATTCTTATGAGTAAATGCTAAATTTTATGGCATGAATCACAATAATTCTTTTGATGTTCATTTGTTATGTTTTTTAAGGTGTTCACATGACTTTCTGTTTTATTGCTGAAAATTAAGAGTTAAACTTGCAAAAACCCTATGTTAATTCTAATTAGTACAAAAAAATCCCATGTTAAAAAAAAATTAGTCTGAAACCCTTCATGTTTTTTAAAATTAGCACACCACCCCCAGGTTCATTTTCTAAAATTTTGAGTGCGAATTTTCAATTTTACCTTTGTTTTTAGAGAATTAAAGAATAACAATACGTTTTGTCTCTTTGGGAAAGGAAAGTGCCTAATCCGAAACATGAAAGAGGAAAAAAAAACCCCAAATCTTAACTTTCAAAATTTCATACACATTTACTGCCAATTTGCGAGACACGAGAGTTGTGATACATGAGGAGCGTTGTGCTAGTTTTTAAAAACATAAGGGATTTTAGCCTAATTTTTTAACACAAGGCGCTTTTTGCTAATTAGAATTAAAATATGAGGTTTTGAAAATTTAACTTAAAGGTAAAAGGATAAATTTGCAAGCCTAGATCACTAGCATAAATGCAGAAATAGCGCTTGTAAAGCACGCTATTGCTCGAGGGTCTTCGTTGGTGGTTTTCACGTTTCACAGGGTCTTTTGTACTAGTTTTTATTTCATAAGGCTTTTCGATTTAATTAGAATTAACAAAGAAGTGCCTCATGAAAACAACTTGAAAATTGAAGTCTTGTATAGTTAATTAATAGTGTTTTATTAGCAGATAATACACTATATAAGAAATTTATCAAAAAAAAAAAAAATACACTATATAAGAAGAACCTTACATTGCTTGAGCACACTGAATAAAAACTAATAATTTGATAAATATACATACAATCCATCAACGGCTTTAAAAAGAAAGTTTGGAAAAAACTAATGAGAATATTATATTTAACCCTTGTGGTTTCAATAAATTACAATGCAGTATCCCAAACTATGACATAATAACAAAAACACTTAAGGGTATTTTCTGAAGGTCATATAGGTTGACTAACAGTAGGTGCAAATTGTTAGACGACACATAACGCTAAGGAGGTAATAGTGATTTTCCATGCGCAGGGATTTTTTTGTAATTTTACTATTACCTCAGAGGTGATAACTATAATTTTCTCTTAGAGTTTTGTGAACTTTTGAAGGAGAAGATCATGTAAACACTTCTTCTTAACGTTCAAAACCTTAGCCTGAAAAGATTTTGACCGAAAGAAGTAAAATTTTTGTAGGGATCCTAACAGAAAGAAAAATGAGAATTTCCCTCTATTTTGAAGGTAGGAATTAGAAGCCTCTCCTTTTCCTTTCCTTGCACTAAGAGACAAACATGTCTTTACAAAAAATAGAACTCTGTTTCTTTAATTACTTTTAATTCGAGACAGTTCGGACTTTTTGCATTTTTGGTGATGCAAACTCAAAAGGGGTCTCAGTGTAATTATAAAAGCTATAAAGAAACTTGGTAATTTAGCTATTTTGGAGGGGGTCTGAGCATAATTTACCCTGTATACTTTCCTGGAGAAAGTAAGAGAAAGACCAGTTATTTGAACTAGCATCTTGAAAGAGAAACAAACGCGCTAGCTAGTTGTTCCAAAAAGAAATTTCCTAGTATTGGGAACTATAAAACACAATATTGAGGTAAAGTTTAATAAACAAGTACCAAACTTCAATAAACCAAAAGCCAACAAATTCTACCAACAAATTCTATCAAGAAAAACCCAGCTTCTCTCTGTACATGTCCACCCCAGTACAAATCAAAGTACCCCTCACCCCCTCCCCTACCCCAAGTTTACCATCAGGAAACTCAAAAAAAATCCTATTTTCACCTGAGAAAAACGGGCTAAAACTCACCGGCATGTTGTCAAGTACATGGTCTTTACGTACTTATAGAACTTTTTGAAGTGAAACCGTTTGCCTGAAGCCTTTTACAGGACCCCTTCGGACTTGGCAACTCCTCATCATCATCTGTGTTGACCATTGCACAACTCGACCTTGTTTGAGCGCTAATCCGTCTCGGTATATATACATTCAGGTAGTAGCTCACTATGCTCTCTTTTGTCTGGCAAGGAAAACATTCCAATGCACACGTCAAGAAACTTTTACCCTGCGAAGTTGCATTAGTACTTTTCACGACACGTTCGAATTCCATCTGTTCTTCCGAATTCCACAACTTAGAGACATCCTCCCCCATGTCATCAAACTTCCATTTCCAGAAGGCGGGCCCCAGATCGATCTGTAACTGAAATTTCTTGTTAGAGACATGTCGTCTCACACATTCAACCGAACCGGGAAATGTACATTCACAAATCTCATCAGATCTTCCTTTTCCAACTGTATTGTTGTTGTTGCTGAGGCATTGTTCTTGATTGTTTCTTCCTTTGTTCGGCCATATTGGAGTCCCTGCCCACTTTGAATTATTATCCGAGTCAGAGTAGTCGCCGATGGACGGTATATCAACCTGGAAACGGGGTCCAACGGGTATCACTAATCTGACATGTTCATCTGTGATGAATGCAAACCGATCTTTCGCCTTCGGCTTTGGCCTCTCAATGCAATGAATATTGTGACGTTTCGACAGCTTCATATGTTAGAAAGTCAGTTGTTCCTTGAGAAAGTAGGAAATCTATTGATTCCAGTGAAAAACTCTGCATAGATCCACGGATCATATTGGTGAGCATGGTGCTTTTTCTTGGAAAACAAGGAGAAACAAAAAATAAAATCAAACATTTATTCCAAATACATCTTTTTTCTCCCAAGACATCATAAAAAAATCTGCTCATTTCAAATATGTATTTATATCTACCAATCATTATTTTAATGCAAGAGATAATTGAATGACAAAAGGAACAGAACAAGGAAACTAGAAACTGAGTGAGATTGCAGTTATTGTTGATATTGGAAGTTATCTTCTAACGCAAACTCATACTAAATAGATACAGTTAACAAATTTTATGAGAAATATGATACATGAAGGATAAAAGCACTCTGTGTCCTTAACCATGCATACTTTTACACTTTGCATACTCAACTTTATTTTGTTACACTTTACCATTTCATGTACACGCGTTTTGTGCTTTACACCCTAAAATCAAATTTCGGAACAGAACAAGGAGACTAGAAACTGAGTGAGATTGCAGTTATTGTTGATATTGGAAGTTATCTTCTAATACAAACTCATACTAAATAGACACAATTAACAAATTTTATGAGAAATGTGAGAAATCTGATCAGTGAAGGATAAAAGCAATGTGTGTTCTTAACCATGCGTAGTTTTACACTTCGCCTACTCAGCTTTATTTTGTTACACTTTACCATTTCATGTACACGCGTTTTGTGCTTTACACCCTAAAATCAAATTTCGGAAGAAAGGCTTGACAGCGGAGGCTGGGATATGGAAAAATCAATGGTAATGAAGCTTGGTCAAGTTGAGAAGACCATGATGACAATGTTGGAGAAAAATAAATATTTGATGTCTCTCGTATCTAATAGCTGAGATGAGATGGTCATTGAACACGGTATTAGAGTTAGGCCAATCAATCCTGTGTTCGAATATCACCACCACTCATTTATAGAAAAGAATTTCATGCGCAAGACTTAATACAAAAAAGAAGTCCACGTGCACGAGCGGGGTGTGTTGGAGATAATAAATATTTGATGTGATATCTACGAGGCCTGCTTTCTAGAAATTGGACTAGGGAGTTTTGTCGAAGAGGCTGAGGCGAGCCTGGAAGTGATGATTAGTTTCACCAGCAGCATGTGAAGTGCTTCTGATGAAATTTTCAATCAGAATTCAGTGTTTAAGTGGGAAAGTGCAAAAGCTCGTATAGATCATACGACAAACTGTAACAAAATAAAATTGCGACGGCGAAGTGTAAAAACAGTCATAGTTCGGAGGGGCAAAGTGCTTTATCCCTATAAAGAAACAAGAATTTGAACCCAACAATCACACCAGTAAGAATTGAAACAAAATCCAAGAAAATTAATCCCACCAAAAACCAAGAGGTCAAAATTACATGACAATCCCATCCAACATGAAGATATGCAGAGACATCCTAAAAAAGATCCCCTAACCAAAAGGAAGGGAAAAAAAAAAAGGAAAAAGAAAACCTAATTGAGGCAATTGCAATAGCACAAAAGACCACAAAAAAAAAGTAGAAAACCCTTTATGCAAATCAAAAAAAAAAAAACAATAATAATAATAATAATATACTCCAAATCACCAAAAAATATTTCAGAAAAAGATAAAAAGAAAATTACCCTCGAGACTTACTTAACTAGAAAAAAAGCCCGAGTCGCTGCGTTCACTGTTGAGAGATTTAAAAAAAATAGAAAAAAATTGTATTTCTTAGGTATGCTTTGCCCTAAACTGACAGGGCCTGCAATAGGGTATTTTTCAGATTTATCTGAGCAGCTCTAAATTGGTTTCCACGGTTTCGGTACAAACGATTGAATATTCAATCCCTCTTTGCTAGTTTGCTTGCCTTTTTACTTTCCTATTCTGTGTTTGGGGATTGAAATGAAAGAAAATGTTTCCTTCAAACATAAAAGAAATGAAAGAAAAAGTATTATAACGGGGAGAAAGTTATTCATGCATTGGCAATTGTGCAGGGCTAGATACCAATTATAAGTTGGTTTAGTGGAATGAAACTATATATTTTTAAATAAAATATAAAATTTAAATTTTAAAATTGTGAATGAAATAATTTGATTAGGAATGGAAAGGGGTGTAAATAGATATTAAATGAAGTGGATATGTAATATCAGAATATGTATCCGATTAAGTTTTATGATACTCGAATTTGTATCCGAATCCAACGAATATTAAAAACTTCATATCTATATCTGCATCCGACAAATATTTTATAAATTCGGATATATCCGAATCCGTTTAGTATTTCTGAAAATATGACAAAATTATGAATATTTCAGATATATGCTGAATCCGTTTAGTATTTTTGAAAATATGACAAAATTATGAATATTTCGATATTCGAATATACGTTTCCATTTACAATTATCCAAATATTCGATTAAATAACTAAATAAATTTATATAAATCAAATAAAATAAAATAAAATTTAGATAACTTATCCACATATACGCACACTATTTCTATTACTACTACTACTACTACTACTACTAATAATAATAATAATAATAATAATAATAATAATATAATAATAATATTTTTTTAATATTATTTATCGAATACAAATAACAGATATAATTAAACGACTATTCACATTTAGAGTGGATATTAAATGGAGCGGATATACAATCACCAAATCCATATCCGTTTATTATTTAGATACTTGTAATTGAATTCGGATATGGATAATATATCCTATAAATGGATACGGATACGAACGGTAAATTAATTTTCGGTTACCCATTTATAGCATTAGAAATGAACCTCTGTAGTAACTGAATCTGAACAAGAACAGAGCCATGAATTTGATTGATTGGAGGGTAAAATTTTTTCGAGAAAATTAGTTATTAAAATTTATAAATATAAGGGTTATATAAAATATTGACATATAAAATAACAAAAGTTATTATATTTATATGTATATAATCAATATAAAAGTGTTATAATTAGAGATGGTAATAGGTCGGGTCGGGTGCGGCTTTGAACAAATCCAAGACCCAACCTGCAAGGATTGTTCTTGACCAAGGACCCATCCTGAACCCGTGACAGACCCAAACTCAACGGGTTAGACCAGTTGAACCCACTGGGTTCCTAAACATATTCTAACTCGCCAAACCTACCCCAATAATTAAAGCTTTTAGTTTTTAATAAACTTAATTCTTGTTTGGACAAAAGCACTAAAACTATATTCAATCAGAAAAAACTCCAAATAGTAATTAATCTCAACTCTAATTACTTTAATTCTGCAAATTGTACAGTGGAAATTGAAGAAAGTGATATTAATGTTTCACAATACAGTTGGCAATATTACCATATATACATATATATATATTGGTAGCTCTAAATTCGTTTTTGTATAGGGCGAATTACATCTACCTTCCCTGATGTTTGGCGAAATTACAATTCAATCCATATTTTTTTGTAAATTACAATAAACCCCCTGAGGTATGTAATATTTATAAGTAATGGATGAAAAATGTATAAAGTCCGTTTTGCCCTTTATTTTTTGCTAATATTACATAGGGTGCATTACATCTACCTCCCCTGAAATTTGAAAAAATTATAATTTAACCCACATTTTTGTGTATATTACAATAAACCCCTGCGGTATGTAATAATTACAAGTGATGGATGAAAAATGTATAAATCCACTCTTCGCCTCAATTCCTCCACCTCTAGGCCAAAATTGACCTCACCAATGAGTTTTCCATATCGAAAAGTTTAAGACCCGCTTCAAATTCACCGAAAAACTTATAGGAAAACGAAAATCCGCCACCACCTCATTGCTACCGCCGCTGCCGCCGCCACTGTTCCTCCACAGTCCGACGAAACCCGAAACTACCACCGCCAACATGTTCCTCTTGTCGAGGTGATCGATTTTGATATACAACTTGGGCGATTTGGAGAAGAAATAAGTGAGTTATGATGAATTAAAAGTGTAGGATTTCTCAATTTTCATGTGTTACATTGCATATGTATGTATTTAGATCTCTCTCTTCTCCCACCTATCCGTTATTTTCAACTCTCAAAAAGCAGAATTTTTTTTTTAATAATATTACTCTTAACCCCATAAAGATGTACTATATAACATACAACCCCAAATAATTTATATATATTACAAAAAAATTCCTCAAGGGGTACTATCGGAACTTTAAATACAAAAACCAACGGAACCCTAACGGTCCTAAACGGTTGGGGTAAATTGTTAGACAGAATTACCTCAGGGGGTTTATTATAATTTATAAAAAAACGTGGGTTGAATTGTAATTTAGCCAAACCTCAGGGGAGGTAGATGTAATTCGTCCTTTTGTATATTATAAATATATTCTATTCTATTCTATTCTATTATGTATATATATATGGGTCAGGATCGGATCAAGTTACCAGGTCATAACCTCATAAGCATTTAATAGATGAATTTTCCAAGAATGATAATCGAAATTCGAAAAGTAACACTTGACCATTCAAATTATATATTAATCCTAAAAATCAGACTAAAATGTGAAACAAGAAGTAAAATAGACATTTTCAAGAACATAATATTTTATATCAATTATTTAAATAATAAAGATTATCAGGTCATCACAAAAATAGCAAAACATAATTAATTTCAAAATAAACAAATATAGTGAATAATGAATTATTTTTAAAAAAATATTCAACAAAGGATTTTTAAACACTACTCAACAAAATTGACATAAACCTACATAAAAATATAAAATTAAAACTCAAAAAGTATTAAAATAAACTTTTTTTTTCCCATTTCTCTTTGTTATCACAATCACAAAATCCCTACCCTTCTCTCTCCGTCACTAATCCAAATTGATTAACCAATAGATCGAAATCAAGTGGGTAAAACCAAAAAAAAAAAAAAAAAGAACAACCGTGTCGGGCTAAGTGGATTGAGGGGTGTTTGGAATCTCCATAAAGAAGTATGGGCTTTAGTTTTTAATGAAGAAAAAAAAAATCAAATAATGAGTGTTCTATTTTTTTATTTTCACTGGAAAAAAAGTATACATTGAAAATTAAAAATAACTTTCAAACTTGCTTTTTTTAATTTTTAATCATTTTCTCATAAGTCAACATCTATTTTTTCCTATTCATTTCCAAATACTATTCGCTTTTAATACTCATTTTTTTTTTCAATTTTTTTTTTGAAACTTCTACTTATCCAAAAATAGAAGTGTTTTACGAACAATCCTGAGATAAAATAGAAGTGTTTACAAGCATCCTAACATAGTTGGGGTTGCACTGAATTTTGGGCCATGGATCTCACACTTAATGAACACCAAATTTATTCAACATCAAAGCCTTTCTCTTGAAGTTCAGATATGACCTCATTTCTCATCCTTAACCATAGTTTCAAAGCCTCCTGCTCAAACTTCTTGTCCTGCAATTCTTTCTGAAAATTGTACGAATCTCTATCAGTTTCGATAATCCCTTTTGGCCCGATGGTTGTGCCAATCATCCCGCCCTTAGCAATGAACTCCTCCATGGCTTCCTCGTCGCCTGGGTAAGGAAACTTACGGTGCTCGTAGAGATGGGACAGCTCTTTCTCCTCCTTAGGCCTCGGTTTCAGCGTCCACCACCCAAGTGGTGAGGTCTCGTTCCACAGCCACGCCACACCAAAAAGAGCGTACGTGCATAACAGCGCTTTGCCAACTTGCTTCCAGAAATGGTGGTCTTCTTTTCCCAGCCCGATTTTCTTCAAAAATTTCTCGGCTTTGAATGAATTCATCCCTAACAGCCCTGCAATAAATGTCGGGTGCAATTTTTGTGAGATACATTAAATCAAATACTGCATATCTGACAAGCTGAAATTTCTTGATCAAGACAGGATGATTTAAAACAACTGTGGTGAAAATATAGAACAGTTTTATCCTCGTAATTCAGACTACTTTAATGAACAGCCCAGTTGAGACATTCTGTCAAACCGATTACAGGCAAAAAAGGGTTCAAGATCTCACATGCCCTCCGGTCATATAGTAACATAGTGGATGTTATTACAATAGTTGGCAACACCCAATCCAACCTTGATCACACAAAATTACTTTGAATTTTACAAATAAACTACAAGATACAATCAAAAATATTCTTGAAGACATTCATAACCAGTTGACAAGTATGCTAATTGACAGCGTAACTCTAGCAAGATCGGTTTGCATGTAATCATCAGCCAACCTTTTGTGCCTCATCAACACCATCTAGATATTAGGATCTTTATGAATAAATTTTCTGGCCTCTACTCATACATGGTCACAATAAATAATTCCCCATGGAAATAAATTTCTGTATATAGGTTTTGACCCAAAAAAAGAGAAAAAAAAAGGAAAATGAAAATGAAAAATAATATCTAGACATAATAAAGCATACATACATATATATATATATATATATAGATTGAAAAATGAATTTTAGTCCCTGGATGTTTTCATTTTTCATTCTAAACTGTTAAACCACTATAGTTTCTGTTTTGATAGGAGCAAGGATAAGAAATTCCATCATTCACCCTTTACTCTTTTATATATCCTTTCAAACTGTCAAGTAGTCATCTTTCCATAGATTTCCTAGTAAAATTTAACGATTTCGTCTATTGACATCTCAAAATGAAGAGCTGATCAAAGTCACAAATCAGGATACAAATAGGACAGTTCATACCTAAATCAAATGCAGCTATCTGTTAAAAAGATTTGTCAACAAATTAGAACACAATGGAGTGTTTCACATTTTAATTAGTAAATTGACCAAGGACATGAGATCTTTCACCTGAATACATAAATACTAATCCTATATACATACAATGTGAAAATCACGTCTTCTCTACAAGAGCTTCAATCGTTAAGATTCCTAAAATTTAAATGAGGACAAGAATCTCAATAGTACTTTCACTGAGATATCTTTTCTCTTCAAAGATATGTTTCCCATGCTTAATATCGTCTCCGGAATACAATGCAACGAATAATTACAATATGGCACATTATAAACCCTAAGAAGTACTTATCTTTTAGGTTTTATATATTTCGTAAATAAACTAATAATCACCATCAAAGGCAGAAATCAAATAATTACCATTGCAATCGGTTGTCATTAAATCTATATAGTCCTTAGTCTTGTCCAAATCATGGAAGCCAAATGAATGACAAAAAGGTTGATGCATTGCCGAGAAAAACAGAGGCCACATAAGGATGAAATGCAATGTGAGGAAACCTGCTTCGAAATGTAAACATAGCGAAAAGACGATTCTAATCAAGATCTTTCCAAATCATCAACTTATTGCAAAGTTGGCTTTTGCCTTTATCATTCTAACGAGAACTGTTAGATAATGTAGCACAGCATTAAACAGAAACAACAAGTTTATAATGCGAGTATAAGTAGAATATTAACCCGTCAAAATCAGTTTTAACATTCAAATATTAACAGGCCTCATTAGAACCAACAGGGACTCCTTTCATCAAACCGGTAACTCGACACCCATCTTTCTTTGATCTACTAACAACAAAATAATGCAATTTCTTTTAACTTCCAGAAGGGATGAAGACTAATACCACCTCAATTTACTATAAACAAAACGTACAAAAGAACAAGAGTAGACACATTAGAACAAATCACATTCTAACAAGAATCCCCAAAACTCTTGAAATTGAAGCTAACAACAAAGCAAAATGTGATATCACGAAGTAGGATACAAAGAAAAGGGAAAACAATTACCATCTCCGTCAGCTATCCCACGCCTTCCATCCTACAAAAGCCGCATAAAATTTATCAAAACCCAAACAGGCCCAACAACCAAAAAGGTCCAATTTTTTTTAACCGCAATCCAAATTGATGCATAATCCCATACAAAATCACAGTTTTAAACGAGATATTACGAGCAAAATACCACGAAAACAAAATGATTCATTTTTCTGAATATTGATTCTAGTTATATCAGGCAATGAGTTGTATAGCCATAATACCCTTGTGAGTTTCTTCTTCTTCCAAACAGGATACTTAGCTCCGCCACCGGCCGCCGCGTTTCCGGCGGAATTAAGGTTTCGGAGGAAGCTTAACGAGATTCCGAAGAGCTGAGACTTCTTCGACGCTCTCTTCGCAATGAGAGCACTGGCCATCGCCAGAGTCTATTAGATTCTTGCCTCTTCTTTTCCAAATCGGCTTCAAATATCAATCTTGCAGCGAGAGCTTGGGCTCTACTGTTCTCAATTCTCAAGAAGACAAGAACCCAGAAGCAAAATTCAAGAAAAGAAAAAAAAGAATAACAAATGGAACTAAGCCAAGAAAAAAGGGAAAATCTTACGAAGAACACCGACGAGATGAACGACCCAAATTGTTCTTCTCGAAAGACCCATAAGCATAATAAAATAGAGGAAGATTAACTAATCGAACTAAAAAGGCCCAGAAAGCAGAGATGAGAAGTGAGAAAGGCAGATTTACCTTCTTTGCAACGAGAGCAGGGACCATAGCCCAGAAAATTTGTTCATATGACCTTTCAAGTTTTTTTTTAATTTAATAGTCCTCAATTTTTTTTTTTAAAATTAAATATCGGATGTGGCATAATTTAAAGGTCAATAAAGTGAACTAAAAAGTTTAGAATTTGACGGGAGTCGAATTATAAATAAATAATTTTATAATTTATAAGGTATCGATCAATCGATCGCTTATAAGTGTTGCTTAATCGATCAAAATAATCGCTTAATCGATCAAGAAATGTCGTTTAATCGATCACAAAATGTCGCTTAATCAATCACAGCATGTCGCTTAATCGATCCAAAAACGTCGCTTAATTGATCACAATATGTCGATTGATCGATCATAGTATGTCGCTTGATAGATCACTGGAAGTCGCTTCATCGATCATCATATATCGATAGATCGATCGTAATATATCAATTGATCGATCATATATATCGATGGATCGATCATATCTATCGATGGATCGATTGTATGATATCGATTGATCAATCATAGTGTATCATCATAAAAGACTCCCGCGCGGTACACTTTCTTAGTTCCTTCTCAGAGAAGCTTCACCTTCCTCCATTCTTCTTCCTCATCTCTTCTCTTCCTTGAAGTTGGAATCCATTCGAGAACTCAAAAAAATCGTCTTGAAACCCTTGATTTTTTCATTCTCCCATCTTTATCTCTTCGATTTCCCCAAAAAAACTCTAGAAAAATTTAGTCACGTTAACCCTTTAACTACAAGACATATTCCACAAAAATGGAAGTACAGAAAGACCAACAAATCGATGTTGTACCACAAGAAGCACAACAGCCATTGGTGAACGAGCCACTGGTGAACGAGCCATTGATGAACGAGCCAGTGGTTAATGAGGAAATCGGTGCTGCTCCACAAGAAGAACAGGTACATGAAGAATTAATGTTCATCTTTCAACCGTAACCGTTGTCGATTGAGGGATTTACATGTCGATTGATTGATTTTATTGTCCGATTAATCGATTATCCTTATCGATTTAGGATTTAGGGTTTAAGGTTTTGTACTATTAACTATTTCAAATAATTTTCCTATATTGCTTTCAATTTAAGAGTTTAGTGTTTTGTTTGTTTGAATACAGAAAAATGAAGACGAGAATGTTCTAGATGCAGTTGATGAGCTATCCGTTCCCTCTTGTCCAGGGCATATCTCTTTTGATAGTTACCAGCTCCGGACAATATTGGATGATATCAAATACTTCCCGGTGAGGGTGACTGTGAGATCTTCGGTTGCTAAGCTTCGCAAAATGGAGGAAGTTTTGATGGATTTAGGAGAAGAAATGTTGTCGAGATTCTCTAAAACCTAATTTGGTCGCCTATTGGGTATGACAAATTTCTGGTCATTTTCCAGGCAACTTTGTCACTACCTTCTGCTGCGTCAGATTCAGTGCAAGAAGAACTGGGAGCTATGGTTTGCCATTGACAACAAACCCACTCGTTTTGGCATGTCGGAGTTCGCCGTAGTTACCGGACTAAATTGTGGACCGCTCCCTCCCAATGATGAAATGGAGAGGATGAGAAATGACGAGAAAAGCCAAAATTTCTTGCAGAAGGTTATGGATAAGAAGAAACAATCAGTAAAAATTCCAGACTTGGATGAATGTATGAAAAAGAAAAAATTTCGGCAGAAGACAAGTTCAAAATATGTCTCGTATGGTTCGTTCATACTTTCATTTTGGCGAAAGACGATCATAAAAACGTGAGCGAAGACCTTCTACTATCTGTCAACAATCTGGAAATTTTCAATTCTTATCCATGGGGAAGGGAGTCGTTTGTGATGACAATGGAGTCTCTCCGGACAAGAGAATTGAAAAAAAATATTTCTAATGGGTTGAAAAAGGAGAAGACTTCCGAAAAACAGAATCGTACAATATTGTTGGATTTCCTTGGGCCTTACAGGTAAACATTGAAAAGAACTCATATTTCTATTCACATATCGATTGATCGATCATTATTGTCGATTGATCGATATTTTTATCGATTGATCGATACTTTTCCGTTGATTGATTGATATATTTTATCGATTGATCGATGTTTATTGTCGATTGATCTATTTGTTTATCGATTAATTTATTTTTTTACGTCGATTAATCGATACATTTATCGATTGATCGATGTTTGTTGTCGATTGATCGATACATTTTCGATAATCATTGTTTAATTATTTAGCTTATTAAACTTGCTGACATAGTTTTTATTTTGGCGCAGCATATCGACGAAGCTCTATGTCTAATGAGGATTAGACAAAGAAATTATCCGAATTTCTATAATCAAGATGTAGCTTTCGTCGACTGTCAGTTTATGTAGCACCTACAATTCTCTCATGAGCGGGTTTTGGTTGGAGTGGACGAATCGAAGGTTGATAACTGTGGGTACACCGACAACGATTCTTTAAATAATGCAATTGAACTAATGCATATTAGCCCGAAATTATTGGATTATGCAAATGGCAATGAACCAAAATATGTTGACCCATGGTGGGGATTCAAGAAAGTGTATGGAGTCTTGAACATACATAACCAACACTGGATTGCCGTTGTGTGGTTTTTAGAGAAGGGATGAAGTGCATGTTCTGGATTGCAACAACAAGGTTTGTCGGAGTATGGATCTGAAGAAGATGATGGCACCAGCTTGTTCATTATTCCCCAAGGTATTGAAAGCGACGGGTCACTTTGGGGCAATGGGCAAGCTGCTTGAGCAAAAATGGAGTTATCATGTCGACAAATGTCCATATAATGCACGAAGGTATTTATTTTCTTTCTTCTGTTATGTATTCCGCTTCTTTATTTCATTTTTTTTAATATATGTGCTTCATTTTTTTTTGCAGTGGGGACTGTGGGATGTACTCACTGAAGTTTATCGAATTTCACTAGATCGGCACCCCGATGGACAAGTTGAATGACGAAAACATCATTGAGTTCCGACGACGGTTGGCTACTGAGATTTTCTCAGGAAAAATGGATCCCCTTGTCCCAACTTGAAACCCTATAAATTGTTAAGCTGTATAAATTCTTTTTTATTGTAACATAACTTGTGTAAATTGTTAAGTTGTATAAAATTCTTCTTGTTTTTTGTTCTAATATTTTGAACTATCATAATAATCGATCAAGCGAACACGATAATCGATCAAGCGATCACAATAAGAATATGTAATCGATCAATCGATCATTGTAATCGATCAAGCGATCAAAAGAAGACATGCAAAATTGTGGAACAGACATGTAATCGATCAACATAATTGATTAAGCAAACACAAGTTATGTGGAAAAAAATTGTAATCGATCAATCGATCATTTTAATCGATCAAGCGATCAAAGGAATACATGGAAAATTGTGGAACAAATATTTAATCGATCAATCGATTAACATAATCGATTAAGCGAACACAAGTCATGTGGAAAAAATAGTAATAGAGCAATCGATCATGTTAATCGATCAAGCGATCAAAGGAACACATGGAAAATTGTGCAACAGATATTTAATCGATCAATCGATCAGAATAATCGATTAAGCGAACACAAGTTATGTGGAAAAAACTGTAACCGATCAATCGATCATTGTAATCAATCAAGCGATCACAACAAGATGTTGTATGTTGTGGCACAAACAAGTAATCGATCCATCGATTAGTGTAATCGATCAAGCGATTACACAAAAGATATAAAATATTGCGTGAAAAAGAGTAATCGAGCAAGCGATCACTAAAATCGATCAAGAGATCACAGCAAGACGTGGAACAAACTAGTAATCGATCACTCGGTCAAAATAATCGATCAAGCGATCACAACAAGACTTGTATATAGTAGATATAGCAATTGTATATACATGTCATACTATATTTATAGTAGATATATGTCATATTATATATATGATTGGATATAGATGTATTATGTATATGTCAAGGATGGAACATGGTTATATATATATGATTAGATATATATATGTACGATGTATATGTATTGTATGGAACATGATTATATATATAATTAGATATATACGTATGATGTCTATGTATTGCATGGAAAATGATTATATATATAATTAGATATATACGTATGATGTATATGTATTGTATGGAACATGATTATATATATGATTAGATATATATGTGATATGTATATGTCTAGTATGGAACATGATTATATATAATTGTTAGATATATATGTGATATGTATATGTCTAGTATGGAAAATGATTATATATATGATTAGATATATAAGTAATATGTATATGTCGATTGAGCTTATGAGATTGGTCAAGTTGTGGTGATATCGATAAATCGATAGTTACTGTCGACTGATTGATTTTTTTCTTTGCTTTTAATTCTTGGGCTTATGAGATTGGTTAGAATACAAATTGTGGTAGTATCGATCCATCGATAGACATTGTTGATTGATCGATAACGTTTGTTGATTGATCGATAGTATTTGTCAACTGATCGATTTATTTCTTTGCTTTGAAGGCTTGGGCTTATGAGATTGGTCAGAATACATATTGTTATGATATTGATCAATCGATAGATTTTATCGATTGATCGATAAATGGAGTCGATGGATCAATATTTTATGTCGACTGATCGATTTTGTTCTTTGCTTTTAAGGCTTGGGCTTATGCGATTGGTCAGAATACAAGTTGGGTGATATCGATCAATCGATATCTCTTGTCGATGGATCGATAACTTTTGTCGATTGATCGATATTTTGTGTCGATGGATCGATTTATTTCTTTGCTTTTTAAGGCTTGGGCTTATGAGATTGGTTAGAATACATGTTGTGGTGATATCGATTGATCGATAATGTTAGTTGATTGATCGAGATAGTGTGTCGATTGATCAATTTCGCTCTTTGCTTTTAAGGTTTGGGCTCATGCGATTGGTCAGAATACAAGTTGGGTGATATCGATCAATCGATAGTTTTTGTCTATTGATCGATTATGATATCGGTTGATCGATTGTCGATGTCGATGGATGGGGATTTTCTTTTATGAGGTGTCCCTGTTTGAAGTGTAATGATATATATATATATATATATATACACACACACACATACAAGAATTTGAATCAAGAAGATTGATGATCAATTTGAAATTCCCTATATTAAAAGTGGAGATATTTACAGGCATAAACTTGATCATAAACTACAAATGCTAACATCCACACTTTTCAGTTATTTTCAATTGTTTCTTTGCAGGTTCCTTTCTTGTGACCTGGCTTATTGTATTGTCCGTACTTGTTCTTCTTCTGACGAACCTTACAAGCAGTTGGGATCCTCTTGACTCTTTTCCTGCCTTTTGATAGATTCACATGAGGGGGTTCAATCACAATATCTTTTATCGATTCAGGAACCACCCACAGATCTTCCGGATGAATAAGATAGATTGTTTTCGCATAAGCATGCAAAAACTCATTAGCCCTATATGTAGAAGAGCAGGCTGAGTACAATCTCATACCAAAATCAGGCAAATTCTGATGTCTAAAAGCAGCTATGACATGAGGGCATGGGACGCTATCAATATCAAATACTTTACAGCCGTATCGATTATTGTTAAGATCAACAACAACATTCGGACCGTGGCCATGCACATAGTACTCATGCACGTTGAGTTGTACAATATCAAGAGATGCCGAGTTTTCCAAACTATCACGAAGTTCTCTTTCTTTTGATGGGACCAATCGTGTATTGCATTTAAACATCTCCGTACGACGCTCACAAAACCACTCTGACAAGATTTGTTGGATTGCGTCAAAAAGAGCATCAATTGGAAATTCCCTTTCGGTTAGAAGTCTTGAGTTGATAGACTCCGCAATGTTGGTCGTCATAATATTATACCTGTTACCAGGAAAATAAGCTCTACTCCGATGCTCGAAGCCAATATCGTTCTCAAGGTAGTCAGCCACTTTACTTTTAAGTTGGTGTATTTTGCTAAAATGTTGTTGGAACTCATCAACTGTATAAGATTTAGCTGCCAAGTAATATAGACTAAGGACATCACTGCACCTAAACTTTTGCTTCATGTTCTCGGCAATGTGTTTCATGCAATACCCATGATGTGCTAAAGGATAAACACGTTTCACAGCCTTCTTGATAGAGCCGTGTCTATCGGATATTATGCATATCTCGTGACTATCAGGATTTATATCTCTTAGATTTTTAAAAAACTACTCCCACGAACGGTTATTCTCAGAGTTAACCACAACCCATGCAATGGGATAAATATGTTTCTCACTATCTTGTGTAGTGACCAGTAGCAATGTACCGCCATACTTGCCTTTCAGAAAGCATCCATCAACAGCTATTACCTTTTCTCATAAATGAAAAACCACGTATGCATTAGCCAAAGGCTACAAAAAAGTATTGAAACTAATTTTTAGAGTCGACCACCAAATCTGTCTTGCTTCCGCTATTTGCTGACTCCAACATGTAACGATAGGCCTCAAGAACTGCATACCCGTGCTCTGTTGTTCCCCTTACAAAATCCTTTGCAAGTTGTCGCCCCCTCCAACATTTTCAATAACTCACGGAACATCCTAATTTTTTTTCTACATAACTCTTCACTCCACTAGGTGAGAGTCCTTCCCCTTTGACAAACTGTTCTTTGACGCATTCTTCTATGAGATTGGCCGATGCTTGGCCATGTTGGCCTGATATATGATCCAACCTACATGTGTGCTCACTAATGTATTTCTTGATAATAAATTTCTCCGAATTCATATACTTACAACAACGAATCCACCACTTGCATGTTGGGCTCACACATGCTACAACATATAATGATTTGTTTGATCTTTTGACGGAATACTCAAACTTTGCTTTCACAGCAATGAGTTGAATTTTTCTTACTACTTCGGCTTTGTTATTAAACAAACACCCCACTTGAAACTCCGACCTATCATCAAACGCATGCCGTGATTGAATTCCTATGACGCTCCTTCCCATCCCATCCGAAACATGTTCTCTATACATGGGTTCTTCTGCGACATCAAAATCCACTTCATGTAGTTCTTGAGTCATATTGACATCTTCGTGGACCATAACATCATTGTGAAAAAGTTCCTCTGTGTACTGCTCCTCCACATTGTCATTATCACCAATTGATGTACAACCAAATATTGGATTTTCATTGTTGAAATAATTGTCATTATTGTAAAAGTTGAAACCATCAATATTAGACTTGAACACAGACACTTTTAGAAACATCAGTAAAGTATATCTTCAAATCATCGTCTGACTTTATTTCAGCTGGATGTATTATGTGTGGTGGAGGAGGTGCCTTTGTTATCATATACTTCATATTAACATCAGCCCGTGAACAACTTAGTTGCCCCTTCTCAATAATTTTATCAATCAAGCTATTGAAAGAAATTTCTTTAGTAACAAGAAGTGTCGTTACTTTGCATTTCCCTGTCCACTTAAAACAAGCCTCTTCTTCTACCCACTCGCAAATTCAACACCTACAACAAATTCTTCCGCCATATTTGCTGCCAATATACCTATATTATAAGATAACAGAAATGCAAAATTATCACGAGCGCCAAAAAAAATAATAATAATAATAATGATCGATCGACAGACAACAAAAGATCGATTAATAGATATAATGTGGTCGATTAATCGATCGAAAGACAAAAACAATCGATTAATCGATATAGTATGGTCGATTAATCGATCGAAAGACAAGAAGATCGATTAATCGATATAGCATGGTCGATTAATCGATCACAAATACATCGATTAATCGATATCATATGGTCGATTAAGCGATCGACCATTCACACAAGATCGCTTAATCGATATCACATAGTCGATCAAGCGATCACATGCATCAAGAGATCTCTTAATCGATAAGATATGGTCGATCAATCGATCACACAAGGTTTAACTGTTTCACTTCACTGTACACGGAATCGCTATTAATGGTGGGTTCTCGAAAACCCACCAGCACAACTGTCGAATTAATGGTTATTTCCAAAACCCATTATGAAATGATGCATTAATAGTGCTCTATATAGAATGTACTACTCAAATCTAGTATAAAAATCACAAAAAATGGGTTCTTACCTTGAGTAGTTACGTCTTTTTTGTAAAGAAACTCTTGTACAGTTTGTCTTCCTCTGGCAATGAATCACTTCAAGTTTATATAACAAACTATTCTATCAATATTCGACTACAAAGTGGAAAGAAAAATACTATCCAAAGAAATCGCAGGTTGTCAGAGAAATGAGAAAAGGGTTTTGATCGTAGGTTGCAATATTCTTAGTTTTAGGGGTTAAAATATAAAGTCTAAAAGTTAGATGATTATTTATCTAAATCTCATTTAATTAGAGTTAATAAACAAAAAGACTATCTAGCTAAAGATTAAAACTTGAGGGCTATTTAATTAAAAAGAAAACTTGAAAAGGCTATTTAACAAAAACGCCCGACCATAGCCACTAGCTCGAAATTGATTTTTCAATTTTTTTCGGAACCGAAACAGAAAGAGAGAGAGGGTTTTTTTTTATAACTATTTTCAAGAATTAAAAATCATCATTCACTTTTTACACCAATTTTCATTTTGGTCCTCCATTAGAAGAAGTGTAACGTCCATAGATTTCTATTTCTCATTTTAATTTTGAATTCTTTAATTCGATTCAATAAATAAATTGTAAAACATAAGTATTTAATTTAAAACTAGCAAAATTAAGTAAATTTTAATTCTAAACTTTTGGTGTTACATATAGAAATTGGCATTTGATCTTTGAAATGAATGTTAAACTGACGATCATCTCACCAATTTTTTTCATCTATCTATCTATATTATTATATATTTGAGAGCGGTTCGTTGATTGCAATTGAGCGATTTCTATTGAGTAGAGCCTTTTTCTAATTTCAAATTATTTTATTAAATTTAGAAATTGTTGTTGGTTGATATTTAAATTATTTTCCATTATAAAAAATATATAAATGATAAATTGCACAAACTACACCACTATCACGTAATTTCCCTTTATTTGAAAACTCCTCCACTACTCCATTATTTGGAATTTTTATAGGATGGACTAATATCTAGTTTTTGTACTGAAAATTTATTTGACTATGGAGCAAGACGAAGAATGAATCGGAACACATTTATCACAGCGAGGTTTTCTCTATTCTATATTTCATTCTTTAAAGATTTTTTGTGTTTATTGATTGTTTATTAGTGTGATTTGGAAAAAATGCATTTGATATTTATGTAATTTGATTTGAACATAAAATATTTCGCTTAGAGATATTGAATCATGGAAAAAAAAATTTGCTTTTACCTATTTTTGGAATGAAAATTATCAAAATACCCGTCCTTTTGAATTTTTTTTTAACCCTCGGTCGCGGTTGCCAGCCGCGACCAATATTTCCCCATCACGGACCACGAGACAAACAAGATTGACCGACGTGACAAGACTGACAATGAACAGTAAGGTCATGTCTGCCTCCTGCGGCCTTACTGTTCATGACTGACACGAAACAGTAAGGCCACAGTTGGCAAGCGCGACCTTACTGTTCATGACTATTTCCTATCAGGCATGCGCGGCCTGCATGCTTGTGACCTGCTCTGCATTACCTTAGGTCGCGCATGCCTATGACCTACTTTGCATTACCCGTTCTAGTGAAATTTGAAATTCACCCATCCTTTGCCAAACCTTTTGCAGTGATCCTTTCACTCATCCAAGCTCTATATATAGCACTCCTCGTTATTTTAACACATTATCAGTGCATGAAGTGTTGAGGTTTTATAGTCTATTAATTTTTTTTTTCTTTGTGTTGTAGTTGTTGTAATGGTCTTTTTTTTTGAGATGTTATAATTTTTTTTTAATATTTTGCAAGTGTTGTTTATTACATTGTGTTCGCTCAACGTGTTAAATATTGAATATCATTTGTAGCCAATTGAAGGTATGTTACACTAATCTTTTACTCTTTAACATTAGTAGAATTTTCATGATGTAATTATGTTATATATGTATGTGTAGTATAATTTCAGAAACATAATTTTGATATGTGGTAGTAATTTGTTTTAATTTAAGTTTATTTAACTATTATTAATTTAAATAATTTAGTTTAGTTTAGTTTATTTAACTGTTATATGAATATATGAATAATGTTGATTTAAGTTTATTTAACTGTTATATGAATATATGAATAACGTAATAGTTTAGTTTATTCATTAATTCCATATATTTTACCTAAATATGTGGTGTTTAAAAATTGTTAATTATATTGATACATCAATAAAGTCCTCTTAAGCTCTAACTTCCGTCAAATTGAACCTGTTCTAACTTTAGGATAACATTGCTCCCTTATCATGCAAAGTCCCATACTCATGTTATACTATTTTATTTATTTTGTAATTGACTTAATTATAAATCATTAAGTTATATTTCATGATGCTATTACAATTTTATTGAAGATATTACTAATTACTAGAGCAAAAATACATGTTCTTAATCTTTAATTAAAGGGCTCTTTTGATTTATAGTAATACATTGTAATACAAGAAATAATCCAATTAAAATTCCATATTTGATTGAAAATAATTTCATGTATTGGAATGCTCCAATCCATGACACCATGGATTGGAGCCATGCTTTGTTGTTGAATTGAGTCTCTAGGGGGGTGGTGAGATTGAGGAAGTTAAAATTTGTTGGTTAATATCATTGGATTGAATTTACTAAATTATGCTTACTATAAAATGCTCAAAAAACCAATGAAAAATAATTTTATGGGCAAAATGGAATTTTTACTAATAATCCAATGTAGTTCACACAATCAAATAAGGTTGATAATTCCATTGAAATTTGAGTCATGGATTAAATCATACAAATCAAATATGGTGGTTTAATTACATTTATCCAACCTAACATCTACATAAATACTATATGCACATCAATCCAATATGCAAAATCAAAAGAGTTTAGCGTTTACCAATATATATATATATACACACACACACACACGTGGATTTTAGCTATTTGGGCTTCGTTAGATTCATTGTAATACATTGTAATACCTATCCTAGTCCGATGAATCAACCATGTTTGATTTGTTGTTTTGGCATGTACTAAAATATCTCAATCCATATTGAAATATACTAGATACATGTTTTAGAGATAGATTCAATATCATATGGGGAGGGGGGGGGGGGGTTATTATTATGGGAGTTGAGTTTGGTAGATTGAATATACTAGGCTTCATTTGATTTGGAGGATTGAATTCACATCCCTTAATTTGATTTTAGGGTGTTGGGCCGTATTATGGGAATTAAACTACATATTTGATTTGTAAGTTTGTGTATTCATGAAATATGTATTATGAAATAATGATGTAATTTGATTTAAGATATTGGGTCGTATTGGTTGTGTATCTATTATTTTATCCTTGAGCTTGATAATTTTGAATAAAATTAAAAGGGTAAAAATATAAATACACAACCAATATATTCAATTCACAAACATAACTCCCATAATAACACCCCCCATGAGATTGAATACATCATTAAACTATGTGTTCAATCTATGTGATCATGGATTGAGGCATTTTAGTACATATCAATACCATAAGTCAAACATGGTTATTCAATGAATTAATATTTGTATTACAATGTATTATCTTCAATCAAATGAAGCCTTATATTTTACATTTTTGTCCTTATTACTCCATTCGTAATTACCAAATTTAAGGGCAAAATAGTATATAAACAAGCAACACAAACCAATATGCTAAATAAAACTACATCTTTAATCCATGATATATACCTCGTGTCTACACATATTCACAAAACAAAAGGGCAACCTAAATTCCAAAATATGATCTAATTCCACAAAAAAAGTTAAGAATGGTGAATCCAATCCTCTGAAACAAATAAAGCCTTGGACTATACTTTCCTTGCTATACACAGTGCACTTGTAGTTGTATGTGTAATTTTTTTTTATTGATTTATGTTATGTATCGATTTATGGTGTGTAGATATTACATGGCATAATTGTATTGTGTATGTATGTGTAGTATAATTTTGGGGAATGTAATTTGATTTAAATCAATATAGCAAGTCGTGGTCAGCTGTGCGGACCCAAGAGTTTGGATGTGCTATATGACCAGGATAGCCATAGGTCTGAACTAGTGACAATAGACGATGATATAAGGCCATTAGAGGTTAGAGTATTACACCAAAAATTCTGGAATATTGTTGAACAATACCCACTTCATGTTAGTGTGTTGCGGGTATTGCATATGATGGGTTTCTATGGCTTATTTACGTTTGGTCATTTCGAAAAAGACCACGTCTAGCTGAGTATGTTCAGATGTGGAATAACGTACATGCATACATAATTAACATGCCTCTGATCACTACTGGGATCCTGCATACCGAGCAAGGTTATATGGAGTGGTATGCGTGGCATACCATGCAACAAATCACACTCCCCTCAAGGTTGTACGCACAGTAGGAGTTATCAACCTTCTAATCAGTCAGCATGACGTGCTATGGTTAGTTTATTTTCGCAATAGTTGTATTGTTTTTGTTGAATACAATGATTTCATATCTTCATGAATTTTGTTGTAATAGTTTCTATGATTTTTGTTATCTTGACAGATGGAGGGTCTGCAACGTATACAACTGCAGGCACTGGCGGAGCTTAATGGAGACAAGTGGGAACCATGGCTCCCCCAAGGTTGAAAAATCATACAAGTACCCTATTAATTATCATATATGTGTATAATTTATATAGATGCCAGCCCTTTTCCCTTGAAAAAAAATTAATAATTAAAATCAAATGTTAATGGCCCTTTACAATTAAAAAACCATCACAACTTAAAAAGCCCATTCCATTATCCAAGACCCAACACACACACACACACACACACATACACACACACACAGAGAAATTGTGTAAAAATTTGATCTATTTTTGCCCCAGGACAATTAAGAAACCCTTCACAATTTCTACTCATAATCCACATATACATTGAAAAAGAGTAAAAACTTTGTCTAATTTTTGATTGCAAAGTAAAAATTTACAATTCCGATTTTTTGTTGCATAAGTATGCTACGTCTTCTTTTACACTTATCAATATACACAATGTGTATCGTTGGATGGTTAAGATAACAAATTATTTTTGAAAAAAAAAATTGATCAACCATTTTAATGAAAAAAAAAAAGAAAAAGTCCCATCGGATACTCTCAAATTTTCTATGACTCTCTCACTCTCACTTAATATAAGACTTTTCGAATAAATTCCACACTAAATTAATTCCCCCCCCCCCCTCCCAATAATTTTAGTCAAGATCCGCCACTGACTGCAGGCTACAGAGATTAATGCTCCACATATTGTAGCCAATGCTAGGATGTTGGCAAACATCGCCTGCCAACAAATAGGATTAACTGGTCAAGATGTGGAAGATGTTCCTGAGTTTGTAGCTGCACCACATGATCCATCTCATTGGTATCGCAGGACACGTCGTGTTATGCCCACTGAGGCTAGACCGTCTAATGTACACGCAGACTGAACCAGGGCCTTTTACTTCGCATGCAAATGAAGGAGGTTCGTTCTATGTGCCACAAAGTCAATTCTGGCCTTCTTCTTCCAGCATCCCCTCGAATGTGTATATTCTAATGCCCGTGCAGTTTGACATATTACCTAACGAACCAATCCGTACTGATGCTATGTTGTTATGAATGCGTTTGAAGATAAATTCAACACACCATATACCCAATTTATCAACATATATGGCACCATCGGATCAAACAATCCCACCTAATTATGGTGGAGTTGGGTCTATATTTGTAGATGTTGATGAGCAACACAGATTTAATGTTTCGCCCGTACCTTTCAGAGTGTTGACAACTCCAAGGGCGGAAGTACCCTACAGTAGTTCGAGCGATCATTTGTCAGATTCACATGGCTCATGCAGTCTGAGGAGGAACAATCTCGACGAGGAAGGCAACAGATTAGGCATCCACGTGGATGTGGTACTGGTAAGGAGGGCAACGGGGCGGGTATAGGGTAGGTTTGGCCAAACTCGGGACTCGCCCCCGCTGAAATTTTTTAGACCCGGACCTGGACCTGCCCCAAACCTGTCGGGTCTGGGTCCAACCCAGTAGACCTGGTTCAATATTTTAAAATAATTAAAAGAATTATTTTTTTAAAAAAAGTATATATTATCATATATTTTTAATCATGAAAAATAATACTATTACCAAAGTACTAATTATTTATAAGTTTCTATGAATATTTTAAATTTTGAAAAATTAATATCTTTATCGTATATTTATTTGCACATATTTTGAAATTATAACTTAACTACTAATGTTAGATAATTATTTTTACATATAGGAATATCATATTTATTTTTTAATGTGACTATTTATATAATATATACTTTTGTATATAAAGTATAGATACATATTACATAAATTTATATAAAATAATAAATAAAAAATATATTTAAAATTCTAGCGAGGCGAGTCTAGATTTTAAAATGAAGACCGGGGACCTACCCTAGACTCGATTGGAGGTCTTAAATCCCATCCCTAATGGGGCGGGTTCGAGTTTGGGTCCAACCCGAACCCATTGCCATTCCTAGGCACTGGAGGCCATTTGAGTCGACATTTGTATGATTTGGTAGGTAGTGTGTATGTAAACTTTATGTATAAGATGTATCCTTTACTCTAAATTCTACTATTTGGTTTAGCTAAAAAGTAATTTTTAGTTATTTATATTTAATACAAACAACAAATTTCATTACAAAACATAAGGGGATGCTACATACAAATTAAAAATTTACATAAACATTACTTACACACAATCTATCCACCTTCTGCAAGACAAAGCCAAAAATAATTTATTTTTATGAAGTATTTTGATATGTACTTTATTGAATCTGCAAACAAATTGGTGTTAGCATTCTCCCAACACAACGTTAGCTGAACAAATAAAAAAACCTATGTTGGTTGCGGCATGCGCCTGCGGCCAACATAAAAAATATATTAAATGAACAGTAAGGCCGCGTTCCCCAACTGCGGCCTTACTATTCCGTGCTAGTCATGAACAGTAAGGCCGCAGTAGGTAGGCGCGACCTTAATGTTCATGATTAGCCTTCTTGCGTTGGTTAGTCTCGTTTGTCTCGTGGTCCGTGAAGGGGAAATATTGGCCGCGGTTGTCAATCGTGGCCAAGGGTAAAAAAAATGGTTTTAAAAAAGACGGGTATTTTGATCATTTTCATTCCAAAAAAGGGCAAAATAATTTTTTTTTTCTTGAATCATGATGCTATAGTGATGATAGCATTAATGTCGAGCATCCCGAGGTTGCACTTTAGTAAGTTTTGATATTCGAATTCTTTTTTCGTTGTGAACCCTCTACTTTTGAGAGTAAATTTTCATTTTTTGTTTTCCATTTTGTAAGTTCATTTTTTCTTTATCTTTTCAACAATATGATAATTTATTGTACCATTTTTGTTTTGAGTTTCTTTTTTCTTTTTTTTCCGTACTCTCTCTACTCTTACAATTCAACTTGGTTGGTCTTTTGATTCGTCTCAATTGGTTCTTTGATTGTATCAACAACCACACACACAATATTAAAGTACGTGTAGGACACGATTTTTATTAATTCAATTATGTTTTCATCTTTTCGATTGTCATCGAAGGGTTGAGTTTTTCTTGGTATATATTTTTCGTATATACTTCTCACATTCTCGATCCTCCAACAATACAACTCTTTGGTTGATATTTTAATTTCGTCTCAATAAATTCTTAAGAAGAATTGCAATCTGTACTAATGTATTATTTGTGAGAGAACATCTATCTTAATGATGCATAATCATTGAAATGATTTTAATTGTTGTGATTCAGGTAAATTGTAGAGAGATAAATTTATTATTGATCCAAATATTTCAAATAAAAAAATTTATATCCGTCTGGCAATTTATAATCATTTCAAGCCAATGACTATTAGTTAGACCCCTCTGATTATAGCATTGTATTAATTATCTCCTTAGTTTGGCAGAATGGAGTATTGTGTATGCTCCTATTATGGTGTTTTTGCATTCTTATAATCCTTTTGAGAAAATTCAAGAGTCAATTATTTATCTACAAACTTGAGAACTTTTAAATTGAGTAAGATGCACAAATATCTCGATTAATTTATTGTCTCCTCTAAATAGAAAACCATCCTATTCAAAATGCATGATATATCGGACTTTGATTTGTAAAATAACTGCACATCTTAATCTTTGTTGCCGTGATAAATCCTCTCCGTCGTTTGCAGCACGAAACAACAACAACGTTTTTTAGCATTGGTGAACCTTTAATCTTCTCCTTATATTCTTGGTTCGATTTGTGATTCGATTTTTGCTCTAAATTTGTGAGCTTGTTGAGGTGTAATTTGTTGTACATTTGGTCATATTATAGTGGAGATTTGTTTGGGTCTCGTAGACCTCATGGTTTTTATCCTTCACATTGAAAGAGTTTTCCACGTTAAAAATTCTTGTGTTTTTGTTCGTGCGATTTCTTTTATTTCTCATGCAGTTTGGATTTTGATTATGTTTGTTGGTTTAGCATCGATTTGAATTGTGAAGAATTTGGATTCCCGCTGCGTACTTGTTTTCATGATAAATCCAGTGCATAACAATCTTTTCTGTGAATATTTTATCCACTCCTACATGGGTTCACTCCAACTTTTCTCAACCTCTACTTTCACCATAAAGGTTGATCTACTTTCACGTATTTGTTTTTTTTTTTTTCAAATTTAAATTCTATATATTATCAAGCTATTGCTTATTTCATTGAACACTGAAACTTAGTAATACCTTTTATTTTAAATGCTTCCCTCTTTAGGCTTTGTTTTTCTTTCTATAAACTAAAACCAAAACAAAAGAAGATTGCAATTGATACGTTGGGCGACTATGGGAATTGAATATTCCACAAGGAGTTTTTTCTTTTTCAAAATGTGTTTTTCATTCAAATTTGGAATATTTTGGCTAATATTTTACAAAGAGATAAGAAAAACTTAATTCAAAATTGAAAATTCCATAATGAGTTTTTCATTACCAAAATATGTACTTATCCAAATTTGAACTCTAAATATCCTAAGTTGAGCCTTTAAATATGAAAACTTGATAATCAAATTGTTATATCTAAATATCCAAAGTGGCTCTGTTTTTCATTTTGAGGAATATTTGTTATATCTCGAAAATTTTAATTTATTCAAAGAGATTTAAACTAATGATTATTTCTGTAATATAATGATTGGCAAAATAATATCTGTATATAGACAGAAATTAACATAAAAATGAAACTTAGACTCTCTCTCACATTTCATAAAGAAAATTTCTCTTTATTTCGGCATCAGGAATAGATTTCAAAATTATTTCCTTAGTTCCTTTTTAAGTTCCTACCTGCGTATATTTTGGCAAATAAAGGATAGCTTTGGTGGAGAAATAAAGCAGTGGTGTATTTTGTTTTTCTAATTAGATCAATAAGTATCCTCTATGAAATTGAAGGGGAAAAAATTACTCTTATACCCTCTTGCAAAGTATTCTTCATCCCGCTATAAGAAAAATTAATATTATTGAAAAGATTTAAAAGTGATAACATAAAAATTGTTATAAATTATTGTATTAAATGACAATACTTTATATTTTGTCACTAGCGACAACAATTTTTATGTTTTCACAATATCACTCAATGGTGACAAAAAATAATATTTTAGATGTCACCATTAATAATTAGTGACATACCTATAATGATAACTTGGTGATAATAAAAATTTTGATTAAGAATTTGTGACAAGATTCCATTGTCACTAAGTTGTCACAATAGGTATGTCACTAATTATCAATTTTTATACTATATTATCACAATAAGTGCGTCACTAATTAAAAATTCTATTAAATTTTATTTTTCTCTTCTATTTCGATTAAAACACTAAAAATCCTATTATAAATTTTCTTCTCTTACAAACCCTATAGTATTCAACTTTTTCTTCAAAAGCAATGTGCAAGAAGGTATTGTGTGCTAAGTTTGGAATATATACATTTATTTTTATTCTTTTTTTTTTAATTGATTTTTGTGTAGATATTTGAATCTTAGGTTTGTTGATATGAATGTTGATAGTTGTTTAATATTAAACTCAATGAATCTTGATGAACTTGAATGAAGCTTACTAATTTGAGATTTCATGTTTAATTGGGAGTTATTTGGGGAATGTGATGGTGGAGAAAAAAGAAAAAATATTTTTTGAGATTTGAATATATTTTTTGATTGTGAAGATAATGAGAGAAAAAAAATCTATTTTAATAGTTTTTGAGTTTTGATTATATATCATTATGTCAATATTCTGAAAACTGTATCGGACATAGAATCGGCCGCCTTACTGGTTATTGGTTCAATCGGCTCCACCATCTGTTTGATGTTACTGAGATAATATACTAATTATTATAAAATATATTTAATATTATATATGTAGATAAATTGTTATAGATATTTTAAAAAATAGTACAATTAATATATAAAGAAAACATTAAAAAAAGTTTTCAATTTTTAATAATTTTTTTAAACTCCTGTTGATAAATTTCATTTCACATTAAATGTCCAATCAAATTCTGAAAATATTAATCGAAACGAATAACAAACTCTACCATCAAGTTTACAAGTATTTCTGAATCACAAAGTTCTAATACATAAAATCATCTTTCAAAATCTATTACATAACAAAAATATTCAATCATCATCTTTATTAATGAATTAATTCCTTTATTGTTTTAAAAGATGATTAATTTCACCATAGCTTGAAGCTATAGTAACAAATTTTAACAAATTCAAATTATTATTATTTATATTAATTTGACCTAAGTAACTTGATTAAATTAAAGTTATGCAATTTTAAAGAGGAAAAAACACTTTAAGTATTTTGAAACTTAAGTTAAAAAAATAAGGTTTTCATCTTTTTGCAGGACACAAAAATTTACTGAAGTGCACAGCAAAATCAAACAGATACCATTAGTAAATTAAGAGTGCATTTAAAGTAAAATTATTCATCTCCTTTATTGCACATCAGATAAGATGCAAATGTGATTTTCTATGCCAAAGAGCTTTATATATAGGTTTGGGTTCTAACTCGAGAATCTTTAACCAATTACAAAAAAATTAACAAGATAAACTAGTTATAACAAAAAAAAAAAAAAAAAACCAAAAAAGCTTCTTTGATCGATCATTAAGGAGTAATTTTTTTTTTTTTTTAAAAATGAAGTAGAGAGAGAGAGCGTACCAAAAAAATCAAGATTTGGTTGATCTTGTATTTTATAGAATATTTTGTTGTTTGTTAAACAAATAATTTTTTTTCCCAAGAAAAGTGACCTAATGGCTCAAGTGGTCGAACCAACACCGATTAAATTGGTTATTAGCCAGTTCAGGCCGGTTCACATTGGGTCAATTGGGGGTGTTTTTTTGAGGTTAATCGTACCGGACATGCCTCTGATTCCCAATTGTACTGGTTGAACCTACCGATCTGGTCTGGGTTTCAAAACATTGCATTATGTGGGTATATTTCAATATTGTTGAGTATTGTTAAAAAATTCTTTTAAAAGAAATTTATTATCCACTATATTTGTTTCTTTTGAAATAGAGAATAGCTTAATATTTTTTTCAATGTCATTTGTTATATACTGTTTTGATTGTAACACTTACATATATATATATATATATATATTGTAGCACTTCTACTTGGTCATCAATTTTTGTTATTTTATATGTTAATATTATATATAACCCTTATATTTATACATTTTAATAACTAATTATCTCAAAAAAATTTCACCTCCCAATGAACTGATTTGACGGCAAACTCCATAGCAAAGGCAACGATCTCTGTCGGATCCCACCAAGTGTCATTCGACCACTTCTTATTTCTGTTCATCCAAATAACCCACAACAGAGTAAGAAAGAATGGTACTTGCACCCTTTCCAGATTACTAAACAGCCCTTCCATCCAACTCAATTGATCGATGTCCCAATTGTTAATAAATGACCACCTGAAAGGCCCAATTGAAGAAAATTGTGTTTTTGAGTTTCCTCCGACTCCCCACAAATATGGGCAAGCAAAAGAACCCCCACTCCTTCGCTTAGTGAGATTCGAAGTCGTCGGCAAAATATTTTTCAAAAATCGCCACAGGAATACCTTGATCTTCGGAACGACGTTCACATTCCATGCTTTTCTGAGCAGCTCGGTCTTACTCCTAGAAGAGGAAGATGCACTATTGCCTGTGATGTATTGCACAGCTACTTGATAAGCACTCCTGGTAGTGAACTTTCCATTCTTCTCGTAGTGCCAAATCAAGACATTCGGAGTCCCTATGTTCCCTAACGGCAGTCCAAGGACTAGAGCAGCATCCTCAGGCCAAAAAACTTGGTGAACCAAGGCCTCATTCCACTCCCCAAGCCCATTATTTAGTTGACTCACCCATACCAGCTCCTGATGAGCTATAGAAAGTCGCAGCGATCGGAAGGAGATTGGTCTAGGCAGCCATCGATCCTCCCAAATGTGAATGCCTACACCAGAGCCCACTCTCCAACGAGAACCCCGTTTGATGATGGGTACAACCTTTAGGATACTACGCCATGTCAAAGACGCAGCTCTGCTCTTCCTTGCTTCAAGCACCTCCGTATTTGGGAAATAACGACTCTTAAGCACCTATGACAACAAACAATCTGGTCTTGTAATAATGCGCCACACTTGCTTAGCCAGCAACGCCAGATTAAATGCCCTAAGGTTTCGGGAATCCCATCCCACCATCAATTTTCGGCACACAAATTTTGTCCCGTGATATCCAGTGCGTTCAGTTAGTTGATACGCTGTCCTACCAGAACCGAGCTACCATACTATCAATTTCTCGCACGAAGGTGACTGGTAAGAGGAAACATCTCATTGCGTATGTTGGGATTGCCTAGAGTACAGTGTTAACAAGAATCTCCCTCCCTGCTGCTGATAGCTTCTTTTCCGACCACCCCTTCAGCCTCTCCTGGATGCGGCTCCGAATATTCATGAATACAATTTTTTTGGATTTTCCTATGACAACTGGCATTCCCAAGTACAAATCATGCTTCTGACTGATAGACACCCCTAACACGTTTGCTAGTCCTTCCTGAACCTGTCGTGGGACATTATGACTGAAAATAATTGCGGATTTCTGAAAGTTCACCATTTGGCCCAACACCAAAGCATACCGTTCAAGAATCTGATGGATACTCTCAGCTGCCACCTCTGTTGCTTGACAACAAATAATGGTGTCGTCAGCAAATAGAAGATGTGAGATGCTCGGCGTAGATGGCGTTATTTGAACCCCCTGCAATCGACCTGTTCTCTCCTCATTCGTCAACATGCAACTCAATACCTCTGCACATAACATAAGCAAGTAAGGGGAAAGAGGGTCTCCTTGATGAAACCCTCTTCCCGGCGCAAGTTATCGAAACTGTTTGCCACTCAACATGAACGAATAGGTAACGGATGTGATGCGTTGCATGATCATATCAACAACTCGACGGTGAAACCTTAATTTAAGCAGTACCCTCTTGACAAAGCACCACTCAACTCTATCATAAGCTTTAGACACATTGAGTTTTAATGAGAAAAACCCCTCCTTGCCTCTCGTTTTGTTATTCAGGAAGTGATTAACCTCAAATGCAACTAATATATTATCAGCAATAAGTCTACCGGGAACAAACGTAGATTGAGTAGGGCTAATAAGACGGGAAAGAAGCGGCTCTAATCTATTAGCAATAGTTTTAGAAGCCAACTTATACACAACATTACACAAACTAATAGGTCGGAACTGTGTAATATCTCAGGATTCGGGCATTTTGGGATCAACACGATATGCGTGAAATTCATCAGATTATTAAAGTAACCCTCATTAAAAAAAGCCAAAATACAATCCACTACACTTTTTCTAACAACCCCCCAGTATTTTTGAAAAAAGACAGGAGGAAAACCATCTAGGCTGGGAGATTTCAAAGGGGATATAAGAGAAAGGGAATGGGATACGTCATTGACTGTGAACGGAGCAAGCAACACCCTGTTCGCTTGCATCATCCACTCGAGCCCCTACCACCTCCAGAACCTTATCTATCTCATGACTTGCTGGCCCCTCGGATGTAAAAGTTTTCGAGAAGTAACTCTGAATAATACCCTGAACCTCCTCCTCGGTCTCACAAATGCGCCCAGCCTCATTTCTTAATCTCTCAATATGATTTACCCGATATCGTTTCGAAGCATAAGCATGAAAATATGCCGAATTCCAGTCCCCTTTCACGTAACCAATGTAACTTACTGCACTGCTTCCACTTAATCTCTTCCAACAAGCTAAGCTCCTCTGCCCTAACCCGGAGCAAACGCTCCTTATTCTGACTTTCTTCTGTTCGCGACATATCTTTAACAAGTCTTAACTCAGCCTCGATGCCCTGTAACTCACTCTTAGCTTCATTTAACCATTTACTCCACTGTACAAGCCCCAATCTACACTCCTGCAATCTGCCCCATACATCGTTGGCTGGCTCGTCCACCTCTCATTTCTCTCACCCTTTGTGAATCACGCTTTGATCCATACAGCTTCAAATCAAAACGGGCACCGACGCGAACCTCTACCCCGCCTTCTCGGAACCAATTCTAGCAAAATGGGGCTATGATCCGAGCATGACATCTCCAAGTACACAACGCGACAGCTCGGGAACATGTACACAAATGATTGACAAGTGCATTCTCGATCCAGTCGTACTCGAACTGTAGCTTGTTCTAGACGATTGTTACACCGCGTGAACTTGGCCCCAATATAACCCAAGTCCATAAGACCCGTCTTAGCCATCACGTCCTGAAAAGCCTGCATTTGAGCTTCTGGTCTCGGCCCTCCACCTAATTTCTCATCCAAGTGTGTAATTTCGTTGAAATCGCCAAGACAAACCCAAGGCCTTCTCGATTGATTCCCTAGCTGCCTGAGCAACCTCCAACTTTGCCATCTATTCCGTGACGCGGGCTCTCCATAGAAACCTGTAAATCTCCACTTCTGCCCATCGACGCCTTGTACAGTGGCATCAATATGATTCCTAGAATAGTTCTGAACTATTACATCCACTCGCTTATCCTATAGCAGTGCTAAGCCTCCACTTTTGCCAACCGAATCAACACACACCCTAAACCAATTAAGCCTGCTCTTGAGTCTCTCAATTTTAGCATGCCGACACCTACTCTCTGAGAGAAAGACTAGAGAGGGGGTGACCTTATAAATAAGGTCAACCAAATACCGAACTGTCCAGGACCCCCCAAGCCCTGGCAGTTCAAGTGATGACATTCATAATGATTGGCGAGACTGCGATGCAGTCTCCGTTGTTGGTTCAGGACTTTCATCGAGCAGTTGGAAGGCTGGGTTTTGTGGAGCAGGAGAGGAGAGAGAAGAGGAATTTAGGAGTTTAGGAATATTGTGGGTTGTTTTGCATTTGCATATTTTTGGGTCAGATTTCAGGGAGCTAGTCGACTTGTTCTTGATTCGGGAAGAGATGGGGAGAGATTGATGAGGATAGTGATTGGGTGATTGGAGAGCTCCAGAAGCATTGCGTGATATCTCTAATATTCTGGACTCTGGAATAGGTGCTGATTGTATTTGACTAATTGAGGGAGTAGTAGGAATAATATGGGTTAAACTATATAGGCTAGAGGAAATTTAGTTGAGTGCCATGAGATTTGGGCCAGAAGACTTAGACAGCCCAAGTGGGTGGGCATTGAGAGCTTGGCAGGTAAGTGGGCTGCGAGAAATAGGCCGGATAATAGTTGTGCTGGAACTAATGTAGGAATTTGGGCTAAGAGCGTTAAAGAGATCTAGGAGAGTTGGATTTGGTACAGAAAGTGGTTCTAAATATGCATAATCAGATCGTTGTCTAGAGGCCAAGGATTTTGCGACATTATTGGGTGGATTGAAGGGAGGTCTATCATCCCGGAACATAGATGTCAAGTTCCGCAGAGTAAGGGATTCTGCAAAATTGTTTTCCAGAGGATCACGCCAATTAGCCGCAACTCTCGGCGGACTGCCATTTCGGACTCCATCCACAATCGCCCCAGCAACTGATCTGAAAGACGATGAGCCTGAGTTCCGTCCTCCCTGTTGAGACTGTTCCTGGAGCCACTACCCAAACGGGTAGTTGGGCGCCGGATCCACAAACCCCTCTTCAAGCTGTCGTTTACAGTGTCGCTCAATATGGTCATATAAGCCACAGATGTAGCAGAAATTCTGCAGCCTCTCGTTCGAAAAGTGTACCATGAGCTCCTCCCCTCCTTGGCTTCGAATTTTCAGGCACCACTTCAAAGGTTGGGATAAATTGATAGCAACCCTGATCCGTATAGTATCGGCCCTCGATCTACCGGGCCAATCGAACTCTGCATCGATAAACTTCCCAATGCGACCACCGATGAAAGTAGCCATCTCTTTCGTCATCTTGCTGAAGGGGAGCCCGTGAACATGGATAAAAAAATGGACACCATTCCAGATTCGCATCCATCGGATTGGCTCCATCTTCCAAACGTTCCAACACAAGAACAAACTTCTCAAAGGACCATGGGGAATCTGCCAAAGTCCTATTCATGTCAAAACGATGTTGAAAGCTCAAAATAAACCTCCCCAGAGCCACCTTTTGGATCTCCATCCCTCGTAACGGGCTGATGGCTTTAAACATCGTATTCTGGAATGCCTCGAAATTTACCGGTCTTTTAGAACAAATCTGCCCGATTAGCCGAAACTTTTCCTCCGCTGGTTTATCTGACCAAACCGTTCTCGGTGCCAACTCACCCTCCGCTTCCTCCTCTATCAAAACCAGTGCCCTCCTCAATAGATCCGCCTCCTCCTCCATACTCTCTTTGTAGTCCGCTTGCAGAACTGGAGCTCAGGCGGATGATACAGAAAAACAGAAGTCTGGAGCTCTTGACAACTTGTGAGAAAAGAAAAAACAAAGCGAAAGGAAATTAGAGAAACAAGGGATTAGAACCACAAAGCCAAGATGAGAATGGAAGGAACTCTCATTCGAGGGGAGAAAACTCTCATGGGAGTGGAGAATTGTCTTCGTTTGTCATAATTCAAGAGGAGAATTAGAGCAGTATTTGATTTTAATTTAGTTAATTTTGACTAAGTACTCAATTTTCAAAATTTAGAGTTTTTTAATTGAAAAGAAAATTTTTAATTAGCCATTTTTTCAAAATAATAATTATAAAAGAACTTTCCCCACTTATCAACTTCTCACTCCACAAACAAAAGTAACTTTCCACCATTCCCACTTTTCTACAATTACAATTTGCAATGAGTCCTACGTATGTCAACTTCTTTGCCCCATTCACTAGAGCATAAATCCACACGAAAAAGTGACATAGAGAAATGAGCAACGATATTCATCGAAAAATAAAAAAGCTGAAATTAACTTTTTTTTTTCTTCTTTTTCTAGATTTTTGTATAAATACGTACAAATTAGACTATTATATCATATATCAAATTATATCATTTACAAATCAAATAATTATATCATAAACAAGCAAACAAACTATTATTAAAATAAAATAATAAACTACCATTAAGTAGGAATAAAGCCCCACAATTCTATCATAAATAAGCGCACAAACTACTATCAAAATATAACAATAAATTGTCATTAAATAAAAATAAAGACCAATACATGAATCGATGGGGAATCGAAATCAAGGCCTTGCCTTTGTGATTGATTATTTTGTTGTTGCTTTGTGTCTTTTTCATCGAATTTCTATAAATATTTTATGGGTTATCTCAAACATCATGGGAAATTGATCACTGAGTTATTGTTTGGAATTATATCTCTATTTTTCTTTGGTTGGTTTGTATTTCTTTTTATTACGGTGACATCCTTTGACATATTGAATTTTAGCTATCTTTTTCTAATTTTTGTTTTGCACCCTGTCAAACTGAATTAGGTGCTTAATTACCTACTATTTCTATAAAAGAGGTAGCCCTTTTAGTAACTATCTTTGATCTCTCTTTTATTTTGATCTGGTAGTTTTTTTAATTTTAATTTATTTTCTATTTTCTCTGCCCTCTCTCTTTCCATGTCTATTTTACTCTTCCTTTCTCTCCTTTTTTTCCCTCCCACTTTTTCATATTTTTCTTTTCTTTTTTGCATTGCTTTTTATTAGTTTTATCTTGCTTTACCTTTAATTTATTATTAATTTATATGTGACATTCTTTTCTTTTAAATTAATTTAAATTTCATTATTCTACAGGATTGAAGAAGTTTATTATGTTTAATAATCATAGGTTTTCTTTTAATAGTTGATAGAGTTTGTTGTCCAGTTTTTATTTTTGTTTAAATTTTCTCCTCTTATTGCTCCCCCTTTTTTTAACTAATGATTTTATTCAGCTTATTCATTTTATTTTGTTTTTCATATTTAAATTTAACTTTTGCTCATCTATTTTTATATTTTTTGGATTGGAGATATTTAGTGATTTTATTAATATTTTATAGTTCTTTTTTTATTCTTGACCATTATTGATATATTATATCTTTTTCTTCTATTTATTTAATATTAGATTTTAGTATATATTTTCTATGATCTTACTTTAGGGATATCTTTTTACTAATTTTCATATGTTCCAATTTGTTTCTTTTTCATTACTATATTCTTTGAGTTCTTTGTTTTTTGTTTTTTAATTTTTTTTATAGATATTGGCAAACCAGTGGAGAAAGTGCAACATAATATCGCAGCTTGCCATGATGAGTTCTCAAACTGGAGTAAGCTCAAATTCCACAATCCAAGGAAACGCATTAAGACCTTGGACCAGCAGATTGCAAAATTGAGAGGGGCGGGGTCAAATCACAGAGGAGTCTATGCTATGTTTGGAACAAGAATTTTGGTGAGGAAAAATGGGAGGAAAATAGAAAGAATCAAAAATGAAAGCATAGAGTATTATCATTTGAAGCAAAGAAAAAATTTACCATCCTATTTTCCTTACCAAAATCCAAGAACCAAACGGAGGGTAAGAGTCGGTGGCGTATTTTATAGGTAGAACCCCGAGTGACTTCTGAGATGAATGAGGCGCTTAAGACATCCTTCACAGCAGGGGAGGTTTGCAAAGCTCTTTTTCGGATGTATCCCTTTAAGTCTTCTGGTCCCAATGGTGTGCCCCCAGTTTTCGTCCATTCTTTTTGGAGTACTATTGATCCGGACATTGATTTTAATCACACTCACATCGATCGTTTTACTCCTTGAATGTCCCTCCCCTGAATCTAGGTCTCAATTTGGTCCTTTTTCCTTGTGTAACGTTGTTTATAAGATTGTGTCTAGGGCTATTGCAAATAGGATGAAACCTTTTCTTGATCATCTTATCTCTCCAGTTCAATCTGCTTCTATTACAAGCAGATTAATTATTGATAATGTTTTTTGTCTTTTGAGACGAATCATTATTTGAAAAATAAAAAGAGGAGAAAAAAGGGTTCCATGGCAATTAAACTAAATATGAGCAAAGCTTATAATCGAATCGAGTTGCACATTAGTACATATGAAAATTAATATAAAAACCAATAACCATATTTTTCCTACAAATAAAAAAATAAATAAAAAAAAAAAAGAACGAGAATGAACACACAACCATTTTTTCTGGATGGAAAAAGTGTTTTTATACATTGAAAATTATGCACAATCCTATTGTGGAACATGTTCAAAAGGTGACTGAAAACATCCAAGAACAAGCTTATTCAAATTTCAAAAGCACTATCATCGAATGCACTATGCACAATATGGAGTCCAATACCAGAATTACCAGTATTGTATACAAATTGATCCATCACATGCTTGCACGAGGTATGTTAACCCTACGTTTGGACATCAAATTTCAGCAACGATTTTTGTTTTTTTTTTTTTCTTTCTCCACATTAGAATGATGTAACTTCGTACTAGTTTTTTTTCCCTCGCCGAAGTCTTCAATCCAAACACAGCCTAAATGATCACCATCAACGAAGAGTTCCGAGGGGCTTTTTGGAAGAGGGGCTTTTTGTAAGTGTACCACTTCGCGACCAAGAGAAAGACCCCTAAATTCAACACACTCAACACGGCCAATAGCCAATAGAAGTAATCAAGGTGGCCGTAGTTAAGATTATCCGGTATCCACCCGAGTTTCCCATGGCGGGTACTGATTTTAGTAACTATAGTCACGAGCAACGTGCTCAAGTAGTTCCCGAGAGCAACCGTGGTTAGCTGAAGAGCCGAGCACAAGCTTCTCATGGCATCGGGCGCTTGTTCATAGAAAAACTCCAATTGTCCGATGAACATGAAAACCTCCGCGCATCCTATGATGAAGTATTGCGGGACCTGCCAGAAGATGGACATCGGTATTTCTTTTTGTTGGTAGGAGTCATGCCTTCTGACGTACCTGAGCCTGATGAGCTCGAGTACCCCGGCCGAGAGCATGGAGAATATAGAGATGAAGAGGCCCGTCCCCATTCTCTGGAGTTGGGTCAGCCCGTTTTTGTGGCCCGTGAACTTCCGGGCAACAGGTACGATGATCCGGTCGTAAATTGGGACCCAGAAAATCACACTGAGCGTGTCAAAGATGCCGAGGGATGCTGCAGGGATTCTGAAGGTGGAGTTCCCAACACGGGGATCCATGGTTAGGCCTTGTAACACGAACAGGGTACTCATTTGACCATAAACGGTAGCGAAAATGATGCCCGTGGCCCATACGGGGAGCAAGCGTATGATGGCTTTGAGCTCCTCTACCTGAGTCACCGTGCATAGTCTCCACGGGTCCACCGAGCCTTTTATGTGGTCCAATTGTGTCTCGACTGCAGCCTTGTCGAAGAATCTGCATTGCACAGATTAACATACTCAGTTCTCCATTGAAATTTTGTTCGGCTTTCTACACCGTCTTTAAAGGTGTGGGACTATAGTGCCAAGGATTGAAACCTGGCAGTGTGTGCGGGCGTGTTATTTTAAAAAAAAAAAAAAGATACAGAGGTGGGCAGCCTAGGATTAGCATTTGAGACGTTTATTCAAATTTAAATGATGATATGATTAAACTTAAGTGTACTGACAAACAGAAGGAACTGCAAAGATAAGTTACAACAGAAGTGAAGAATAATTTTTGAAAACAAGAGGGGAGGTTCTCGTAATTGCACAGAGTTACAGGGGAGGGCCTTGCAATAATTTCCTTTTTTTTCCTTAATATAAGAAAGATAAATAATTCGTTAAGAGTTTAAAAAAATACTACTGGTGACTTGATTTCAAACTAGGAGTGTAAGATGAATTGAGTTGGCTCAAGAGCTCAATGAGTTGCCTTGCGTTAGGCTCGACTCAAGCTCGATTGGTCAATCAATAGAACGACAAACCCATTAATCGGACATTTACCGAAGATCTTTCGTATGTTCAAGCTTGCGGCTTCCTTTGATAACCGACTCGGCATCTGTGGTCTCAAACAACAAAGATTCATCAGCAGGAACTTCAACCTTATACTTCCTACACGACGCCACCACCACTTGACACACACGCGTGAGTGGGCTGCCTCCAGGTTTCTGATTACGGTACAAACGAGTGCCTGAAAAGAAAAACGCCACGGCTATTGCCATTGCCACAGTCGGTATCCCGAATCCCCACTGCCAACCGACGTTTGTTTGTACCCAGACAAGCACAGAAGAGGCGATCAGAGCGCCGATATTGATGGAGAAGTAGAACCAATTGAAGAAAGAACTCTTATGCTTCTTCTCAATCTCATCGGTATCATCAAACTGGTCTGCCCCGAAGGACGAGACGCACGGCTTGATCCCGCCTGTCCCAAGGGCAATTAGGTAAAGAGCCACGAAGCAAACTGCAGCCTGCCAGGTTGTTGCGTGGCACGAGTCTTTCTCGTGGCATGTGGGTTTTATGCCGGGGATTGATGCCGATAATGTCAATAATGTCATTCCCTGAATAAGATTGCAAGACTCTTGTTAAAATTATATTTCATTCAAAAAAAATTTTCCCATCAGAGGATTTCAAGTGAACGAAAAACCAGGAACGAGCATGAAGCATATAGTAGCTGAGCATATGTTAATTATGTCATCCTCTTGGGTTAATTATATGTCATTACACAAACTTCTTTTCTCGAATTTGAAATTACAAATACTCCCCGTTTCACCATTCAAATTCAATTCAATCTGACCAAAATTTTACTAGGAAACCAGACTAATATAATCCAAATTTTATAGGGGAGGTTGCTGTAATTATTGCTTTATGAAAAATTGTATCAAATTGTAAGGAGAAAGAAAGCATAAAATTGAGCCTATACATACCAACTCTGTATCTTCAAATGTCTTTCGTTCCCTATTTATTAGTTACTAAACATCAGTTTAGATCAATATTCCAATAATGTTTCATGACCCATTATATTTCACAGATACACGCCGAGTGTACATAAAGTATTTACTTAACAAAAACTCGACTATAGATCACACACACTTGATGTGTGTTTGTGAAATGTAACAGAGAATAAAACAGCATTTGAAACTGGGGATCCGCCATGTATATATGGTCACGCATGATAAAGCTGACTAATCTTCGTCTCAAACAAGTAACAAACAAACCGGACGAAATTAAATTCGCTAGTCGACTTGTTTCATTTTAAATATAGAACACAATACTCGCAATTAAAAACTTACAATGACATAAATGATCGAGAAAGTTGCTATGGTCCAATATCTCCCGAGATACGCATCGGCAACAAAGGCCCCGATAAGCGGTGTGATGTAGCACGTCCCCGACCAGTTGGAGACGTTGTTGGAAGCAGTGGTGTTGTGTTGGCGGAGACGCTCCTTGAAATAAACCACGAGATTCGAGCTCATTCCATAGTATGCCAATCTTTCGCAGCATTCGTTCCCTGTCACCACGAATATGTTAATCAAACATAGAGACACAAGAGTGATTGTACTAATTTTCAAAACTCATTCTTTTCATTTTCCAACTATTTCATTCACCCCCCCAAAAACAAAAATAATAGGAATTTCTTTTATGGTTTGTAAAAATTCAATTTCATTAACCAAAGAAAATTTTCTGGCTCCGTCCTAATCCCACCTTCCATACTAACATGTTATCTATCAAATTGGCCACAAATTACTCCAAACTATTAAATTATACAAATATATGATAGAAAAGAAGTCTTTATACATACATACACATGCGCGCAAGCGCACATGTGTGTATGTATATATATATATATATATATATATATATATCATCACAAAACCAAATATATCTTCATCTCTAAACCCAAAAATCAATAATTTCACCCGAAAATCCAACATATTTATCATATTTTCGCCAAAAAATATCTAAAAGCAACTGAAAATATAGCCAACTAAGCAACCTTCTGGCCCAAAGGAACAAGAAATTATCCTTCTGCTAAGAACAGACTAATCAAATTCCCCAGCTCATTCCATAAATCAATGCACCATAATCGAAAAGCACAAAATATGCTAAAGAATAAAGAAATATAATTATAAACACCTAAAATAAAAGGGCAAGCTCTCCATGTTCCAGTTTTGTCCCTCCTTGCAGGGTTATTTTGGTAATCCACTGTCCCATCTTTAGTATACAAATCATCTTCAGCCATAGCTTCAAATCCCCCCAAGAACTGATAAATCAGCTGCCTGTTTTTGGTTTACGAATATGAAAATACTCTCACTCACTAGCCCACGATCTGTAATATATAGAAATCAAGAATTTTAATATCAAGAATACTGTTTAAGAGACAGCAAAAATGGACAAATAACAAGGGGGACAAGAAGAAAACTACAAAGAAATAACAATATTGCCGAATACAGAATATATATACGTGTATTTATAATGATAACTAAATAAATGAAACACTTAAAAATGCATCGACAATATAAGGTATGACGGCAGAAAATGAAAGAAATATGGATAAAAAGTCAACTCAAGAACAAGGTTTTCTACCGCTAGATGAGAGAGAGAGAGAGAGAGAGAGTGATGAGACAGAGTGTCGCCATTGTAGGAATACTAGGTGCTGTGTTTTACGTGTTTCAAGAAAACTATCCACTGATCCAGTTGCAACAAGGTTCCATGATGTAATTTTATACTAATAAGTTAATGGGCTCATGAGAGCGAAAGAGAGAGAGAGAGAGAGAGAGAGAGAGAGAGAGAGAGAGAATGATGTGAGAGTCGAAGAAGGCGTGTCGTCAGTAGTGAGAGTGTGAACGCAGAATTCCCGTGATGGGGAAATCAAAGAGAAGCCCGGCACTCCACACCAGCTGGAGCCTGGACCATTTGGTCTTGAATCTTTTGGTGGACCCCACCATTTTAATGATCATTCTTTGAAATAAAAAAATGGGCTTGTAATAATTCACACGAAGTCTTTAGGAGTTACTAATTACTAATGGTCTATCGGAATAAAATGCTAAATTTATTACACAATAATTAGAGTTTGAATCTTGATATTATGAATGCAATAATTGAATTGAAAAGATCATCGAACTTTTGTAATACTCTATTCGAATTAATTAATTAATAAATTAAAGAATGGTTAAGATTAAAAAATAAATAAATAAAAATTGAAGTCTTCAGGAGTGCAATTATGATAAATTAAAAGGAAGGAAAATGATTAAGTGTTTCGCAAAAAGCTAGATATGGATCCGACGACATAAATACGGCTTGATGACATAATAACTTCTACACTTGGGATCTTTGGGCCATGCATCTTTTTATTCAAACTATAATTCGTTTTATATTTGTGATAAATTTAAGATAAATATATTTAAAATATTAAGATATTCTCATGATAATATTAATATGTAATTACTTTTTCAATTACTAGCATTCATCGCATGTGGTTTTCGCGCGCATATAAATTAAAATATCTATTCTTTATAATAAGTTATTAAGTATCTGTTTTTTTAATTATAGCGTGATATTTTTTATTATTTTTTTTAATCATATAGCTATCTTATTTGATTTTTTTTCACATATTATAAAATTGCAAAAATTTAAGTAACTCTAACTTGAAGGTTTGAGTTTTTTGCTGCACATAACTTTTCTAGCTTAATTAAGCCCTCGTTTTGTTTTATAAATATATATATATATATATATATATAGAGAGAGAGAGAGAGAGAGAGAATATATATATATACATTAAATTAAAATAGGTGGACTTTTTTTGCAGTGCAAAATACCAAAACAATTATAGTATTTTTATTACTAATTTTACTTTTAAGTAAATTGCATTCAATAGATAAATTAGATAACTTTTGCTTTTAAACATCTAGTTTGTTCAAATGTCATCAATTGTATAGTAGTTTTAATCCCATAATTTGGGTTTTCCTCAAAATATGGATTAAGTTTAGTGTTGTGTGTTACGTTTTTAACCTTACTTCATACATAGTGTGGAAGATATTGAAGGGTAATTTTTGGAATTATAAAAATTGGTATCCAACTTGATGATAATATGTTGAGAATGTTCAATTTTGCCCGTCGTATTATAATTATGTTGTGATTTCACTAAACATTAAAGGGCTAAAATCGTAAAATGCAAGAAATAACTGCTATTTTAGATACAAAAGTGGCTTTCTTTTTATAATAGTATAGATTCTACTGATCAAAGTATAATTTCATTTTATATTTGTAATCTATTTACTTTTTTATATTATCTTTTATAAATTTATAGTAATCAAATTTAATATATATTAATAAAATTTTGATGATATTTGGTATTTATTTTAGAGAAAATGAAGCCAAACACTATCATAAATATTTAACTTGCAGTACTTTGGGACAAATAAATACTAAAATAAGGGAATTTGTGTTCACTTTTATGAAATGCAATTGTCAACTTACCTAAATCATAAGTGAAAAGCCTCCCCTACTAAGCTGTTAAAATAAAGTCATTTTTCAGACTTATTATAAAAGTAGGTGTCTATACTATTGGATTTAACTATGTGTCTTAAAGTCCGTTTGGATAGGCTTAAAAAAATATTTTTCGAACGGTGCTTTTTATAGTAGAATTTTTTTAAGCCAAACACTTTTGCATTTGGATACAGTAACTAAAAGTGTTTTAAAATATACTTTTATTGGAAGCTATTTTTGGGTAGCTTATAAAAAAATTCTTTTTTTCTAGCTTCTACTTTTTTAAAAAAACTTATCAAAATACAATTTTTTTCTCTAAAGTGTTTTTTTTCAAAATATAAATGTTTCTCTAATAAAACACCCATCCAAACGGGCTCTAAGATGTTAAAATAAAGCCATTTTTTCACACTTATATAAAAAGTAGGTGTCTATATTATTTGATTTAAGGGCAAATTCCACGTTACCCTCTCCTGTTTTGACCTAGTCTCATTTTATTTTCTGACACTTTCAATTGCATCACTTTACCCCTTTGTACTTTTATTTTTGCTTCAATTGTTATATTTCCTTAAATATCCATTTATATATTTTGCGAAAATTGTATTAACCTCCCCCAAATTTTTTCTTATGAGCAAGTGCCCCACAAAATTTAAAAATTTGGCATAAAGCCCCATTTAATTTTTTTTTTCAAAAATATAAAATTACTCATTAACAATATTTTATATTATGAAAAGGACAATTATTTTACTTGGCGTATCATTTTTTTAAATAATTTTTATTTTTAAGAATTATGATTTCTGTAATTTTTAATTTGATTAACGAGAATATTGGACTACATGCATATCGATATGCAAAATAAGTAATTTATTTCATTGATATGTACCACCAATGCATGTTTTGAGTTCAAATAAGTTTTGGTCAAAAATATTTTTATTGATGTGGTCTATTAATTTCTTTTGTATTTCTTTTTTTTTTTTTGTTTTTTTGCTTCATATTTAAAATTTTCAATAACATTGCTAATAATTTTTTTTTTTAGTTTTGATGTGGTCTAGTTTTCCTCAAGAGCCACGTCATCTTTTTACAGGAGGAATAACACCAAGTATGAGGATAAATATCCTCGAAAGAGGTTTAAGCCATGGACTCCCTCAAAAATAGCACTATAGGAAAATGCGCAAAATTTGGCGGAATTTCCGCCTGAAAATGCAAATTACAGCGGAAATTCGGCGGGAATGTGTCCGCCGGAAAAAACCGCGCAGGAACACCATTTTCTACCGGAGTTTCGCTGGTGGGCTGGTTCGGCGGAAATTTTCGTCGGAGTTCTGCTTGACCACCAGAGCCGCCGTCGCCGTCTCCATCCACTGGGCCCCCACCGCTACCAGTCACCGCTGGATTAATATCCCCAAAATATGCAAATTTTTGTAGTTGGGAGGATTTGAACTCATAACTTCAAGCTTATTTGTCAAGTCCTCAACTACCAAGCTATTGCAAAAGTTGTGACATTTTTTGTTTTGTTTTATATTTATTGCATATTTGTTTGATTATTCTTATTTTAATTTATTAATATATTATTTTGTTTTATACATGTTACATATTTTTATTTTGTTAACTTATTTTAATTTTTTAATATATTATTTATACTTATTACATATTCGTATTTTGTTAACTTATTTATATTCTTATTCGTGTCTGTTTAAAGCGAATATTATCCGTATTCATTTATAGATATCTAATTATAAATGGATATAGATATAGTAATTGGATATTCGATCCATTTAATATCCGCTTCGAATATATATTTGTTTATATATCCAATTATTTGTAATTTAGTTGTATCTATTAATTATATCCAATGAATGATGTTTGAAAAAATAACTTATATGTATAATAAAATTTTTATGTGCTTTTAATAATATTTTATTTTTAAATTAATTGATGTTTTTTGGTACAAGTTTGTAAAATTCAATTGTTGCTAATAGTTTTAAAAGATTATATTAATTTTTAATAATCACATGCATTATGTTTCATATATTATAAGATATATGGAAATAAAAATAAACAATTCATATTATGCGAATGATAAATAATAAATTATTGATTCAAATAAAACACATGAATTTTTATAACTCGCAAAGATATAAAAATAGTAAATAAATAAACTTATGTGAACTTTAGGTGTTATTAATAAAAAATACGATACCTATGCATATGTGTGTGTGTATAAATTTCTTTTGTAAATAAGTAGATTATGTGTTAAAAAAAATGACTAAATTGTATGCATAAATTCCAATATTCAATTAATTACAATTAATGGATTGTTCTGGGATAAATTTGTTATAACGACATACATTGCCATTTATTTTGATAATACATTGAACCTAGGACCTCTTGGATGAAAATGTAATGCTTTGCCACTAAATTAGTTCCACGTTTGTTTATTGATTTTTTATTTTGAAATATATAGTATTATTATTATTATTATATACTAGAATAAAGTTGTTAATTTTACTTCCTTTAAAAAAATTAAAAAATTCTCAATGTATTTATATTGTACCATGATAAGCATTTTTTTGTTGGAAAATATGAGAGAGAGGTTGATTGCAACGCACAAAGAACTTAATAAAATTAAATATATATATATATATATATATGATATATACTAAGTAAAATCCCCTTTTATTTTATAATTTTTCATAAATATATTATAAATAAGTAAAACATAGTATAAATAATAATAGTTAATAAGAATATGGATTTACATATAGAAATTTGCAAAAAAAGAATTTTAAAAAATTAAAATTATTTTTCATCCAAATAAATTTGAACCTTGGACATTTGGGATAGGAGAGTTATAGCATTACCATTAAGCTATGCTTAAACATGTTTAAACATTTTTTTAATCAAGCATAAATATGTAATTCAGCTGAATTTCAAGGAAAAAAAAAACCCAGCAGAATTATTTTGCCAGAGTTCCCCTAGAATTCGGGGGAATATTCCCTCGATTTTTTTTTTTGTAAAAAACTGAAGTTGCTTTGCATTGAACCTTTGACCTTTGGGATGGGAGAGCTATAGCCTTACTATTAGGCTATGCTTAAACTTTTTAAAAAAATTTGTAATTAAAAATACATATGTAATTCGGCCGAAATTAAAAAAAATAAATTCAGGCAAAATTTCGGCCAGAATTTTTTTATGTTTTTTTTTGGATTTTTCGGAGAAAAATTCAGCTAGAATTCCCCCATAATATATTTTATTTTTTTTGTTTTTCCGGGAGAAATTTTCGCCGAAATTCCCCTGTATTTTTTTTTTAATTTTCAATGGAAATTTCCGCCAAAATTCTGCCAAATTATTTCGGCGGAAATTATTCCTCCGGAAGTATTGGGCAAATTATTTCCGCTAGCGTTTTGCCGGATTTTTTTCTGGCTGAACTTTTTCTGCAAGATTTTCCCCCCAAAAAATGCGTGTTTTCCTGTAGGTCACATCGTTACTTTGTTAAGGGAAAAGTGTGAGGACTAGTGTCCTTGATAACTAAAGTTGCCCTCGAGAGAGGTATACGAATCCCACAAAGGGCCATGTTAGTGTTTTCTGGAGGATAACAAATGCAAGGACTAATATGCTCGTATAATCTAAGCTGCCCTCAGAAGACATATAAGCTTATGTTGGGAGGCTTTCGATTAGGATGAAGCTCACAAGACGGAATTATTCCCCGAGTCTATCCAAATAAGTCCAAAAAAAGATGTCCTCGATGGAGGGTTGTATGAGATTCTCGAGGGACCCCGATTACTGGGTTGATTCCTAAGCGCAATGAGTTCCCTCGAAAACAGCCTATGAGGCAGCGGAGCATCAAAGAAAGGTGACCTATTCGAGGACACGAATCAAGGGTCCTTGGCAACACATATTCATTGGTGTGCCCGTGAAGATACCCCAACAACTCTATTAAATGTGGATAAGCGCTGCCACCTAACATGCACTAGCAGGACCTGCCGTCTCCCTCAGTCCCAGGTGCCATAAATGCTCCATTAGAAGTGCAATCCTAATCATTAAATGCCCAAGATATGCATTAAATACAAAAATCAAACCCCATTAATAAAGTAGTAGCCTAGCCATCATTAGGGGTACTAGTAGGAAAAAAAAGCATGTCTACTTGTACTATGGCTGTCAATCAATAGACCAACCCCCATCAATCACGTCACATCAAAGCTCCACTCATATAAAAAGGCCTCCCAACCTCAAAAGGAAAGGTAACACTTTCACAACTAAGCTATTTATAACTAAAAAGAGTGAGCATTATTCATCTTCATTCTCCTTACCTAAAAAATAGCTTGATTTGCTAACTTGAGCATCAGAGAACCTACGTAAGGGCAAAACGGCTAGTCTCACATTTGCTCCTCCCTCTTGACAAGTGGGCTGCTAGCATATCAATTGGAGCCACGAAGCTTTGCCACATGGTCTTACCAAAAAGGCCTGCATTGTTTTGGCGCTAGAGGAAGGGTCCTTAATTTGGTCAAAAATGTGACCTTATTTTCTTGAAAGAAGAAGAGAATGGTAAACACGTGAAGAATGCATGTTTTTGAAGCAACATCTGGGAGAGGGGGACCAAGATCTCCCAGAGGCAACACATGAGGAGAAAGAGAGTAATGTAAATTGATAGACAAAGATAAAGGTCATAGCACCCCCTTACTCCCCGTAGGGCACGGAGGAGGACTATCCAACCTACCTCCACCGGTTGTAAGGGCGGACACATAGCTGGTGGGGCAGACGGTGACTCTTCCCGTCAGTAGGGTGAGATAACTATTGGGGGCATGTGATGACCAAACACTTATACGCCTTCTCTCTGGCGATCTCTCCTGTTCGATTAATGAGCTGAATGCTTCGGTCCATTCCTAGTGGCATGAGCACCTGATGACTTCTCATGGCAACTCCCGTGCCCAAGAGAGTCACTGCCCTACCTTCTATGAAGAAGTAGCAGAGTCGAATCAAGAGGATCACGTGGCCCGATTTGTAGCCACCGGTACTTACAAACACATCCAAAGGGAGCCAGGAGAAGACGAGATAGCTTGGATGTGTCGCTAGATCAGCTAGTTGCATTCGGATATGGAGTGCCTTTCTAGGTGCAAAGATAGAATGAGGCAAGAGAGTGGGGCCCACGAAGGATCCTCATGCCGTTTTCCGCCTTACAATCCCATGTTAGAGTGATCCCCGTTTATTTTGGAGATTGTTGTGTCATGCCTAGCCCTGGAAGAGCGTATGCCCACAAGCCTACCCAGGTATGATGGCTCAATGGACCCTAACGACATCTCAGTCACTGTGAGAATGTGGTAGGGGTTGCCACCAACAACCTAAATGTGTGGGCTCGCCTGTTCTCAACCAACCTCCAGGGGATTACATTGTCATGGTTTGAGAAACTGGAGCCGCAATCCATCCAGTCGTATGAGGAACTAGCCGATAAGTTTCTCAACCACTTTGCGGCAATGACGTCTACAGAGCTATCCCATACACACCTTTATGGGATCAAGCAGCAAGAGGGGGAAATCCTCAAGCGTTTTTTATGGAACGCTACAACAGTAAACTCCTGAAAGTTGAAGACACTAGTATTAAGTTTATCAGGCATGCACGCGACCAAGCATTGAGAAATGAGAGCTATGCCGAGGCCATAATCATGCAGGCCCCATGCACCATTGCTGGAATCTAGTACCTAGTCTCCAAGTACATAGAAGTCGAGGAGCTCAACCTCATGAAGCACAAGCCAAAACCTAAAATTGAAGGAAGGAGTAAGCCCTACAAAGAGGAGAAGTCTAATAGCAAGGATAGAAATGATCCGCCCCCAATAAAGTACAGAGACTATGTTGCCCCAAGACACCCGCGAAGATCTTTTTCCTCATGGGGAGCCATGCATTTCCTATGCCTAAGAGGATCCTCGAGAAAAAACGGGTCAAGAAAAGTGAAAAATATTGTGCCTATCATAAGTACAACATGTATAATAGTGAAGATTATTACAATCTTCAAGATGAAATGAGGCATTGATTTGGGGAAGAATTTGTGAAAAAAATTGGAGTATTTTGACTCCCAAGTCTCATCAATCCATTGCGAGAGGTCACGCTTACCCTAAAGACAAGAGTCCCAAAAAGGACAAGACTCCTCAAAAAAGGCTGGTAAAAAGCCGATGAATAGAAACCAACCTACTCGAGGGGTTACCTGCATGATCATTGGAGGACTATCAAGAGGGGACACAAGATTCTCATAAAGAAGAGAAGCTCTGATATGATCAGTTTGCCCTTGAAGAACCTGAGAGGCCAGAACAAATATTTGTCACAAGGAAGGGTGCCATTGAGTTCACAGAGAGTGATAGGGTCCCCGTACAAAATCCTGAGGGATTGATTAAGCAACCCGATTATCCAATGGTAGTCACCGCAGATGTAGCAAACTTTGCCATCACCAAGACCTTGATTGATAATGGGAGCTCTGCCAATGTCATTTCCTACTCAACACCGAGGAAGATGGACATAGGTAAGTTGGACCTTGAGCTCGTGAGAGCCCCGCTTATTGATTTTGAAGGATCGCAAATCATTCCCCTCAGGCAGATAATGTTGCCAACATCCATCGGAGAGGAGCCAACGAGGCAAACCCTAATGTTTAGTTATCCAGTAGTGGACGCCCCCTTCATATATAACATGATATTAAGGCGACTAGCGCTGAATGCATTTCGAGCTGTGGTATGAACTTACCACCTGACGATAAAGCTCCCAACAGAGGCCAGGGTTGAGCAGGTCCAATGCGATGTTGTTAGCACATGGACTTGTTGCTCCATCTTGTTAGGTATGAAGTCAATATCATAAAAAAGAAGATCTCTCGAATTAAGCTCAGATAGTGAATCAGACGATCCAGTAGGCCCCTCATTGAAGAAGATAAAACTCGAGGACAACCTGGCTAAGCCTATTGGCGAGTTCAAAGCTATTGAGTTAGAACTGGGAAATCCCAAGAAGATCATGAGGATTAAAACAACTCAGTCGAAGGAAGCACTATAGAAAGCAAGAAAAAGGTTAGCTTCAGTGAAAACCCTCAGAATTAGGGAAGTGACTCATACTAAGGTGCTCGAATGAGCCCGGCTCACTAGAAGCCCTCGAGAATCCGCAAGCGCTGAGGATGTCCTCATTCAGTTAACGACATGACACACATCTTGCCCTCTTTGGCCAGATCCTTAGGCTTGCCCTTATCAAAAATCGGCTCCTCGTGCCAATAATCGCGGTGAAGGTTAGGTAGCGACTTCTATTTTGAGAGCATCCCTAGCTATCCATTGCCCCTCACAAATATGAACTTCCTTTTCCACTTGGTCCCATAAGAAGTGGGGAACCTCTTGAAGATTTTCACCATCGGGGATTAGCTTGAGAAATAAAGAAACTTGGGTTCTACTTTGTTGGTCTTAATTAGCCCAGACCTGACTAACTCATTCAAGAAAAAGAACCTCAGAAAATTGGTCAGACTTCCCTTAGCACTTCATCAATACCACAAAGGTAATGATGATCCAAATAGAGTTAGGCACTAGTTGGCTAGGGTACACCCCAATAAACTAAAAGAGCATGTGTACCTCTAGGGGGGATGGAATCCAAAGCCCGACCATAAATTGATTAAAATTAAAGGTCGTATACCTGGGAAGGGGCTCCATTATGTTGTCATTGGGGTTTGAAATCCTCAAGAGGAGGGTAACCTTGTAGGCATTCTTGATCTGGTCTAACTCTCCCGCCTTAATGTTGCAGGAAATATCTTTGGAAAGAGTGGAGGTCTGGTACCTGCCCATTTCTTTTCGCCATGCCCTAGGGTTTTCATTTATGGTACCAACGGCACTGGAACTGTCCTTGGTTCTCTTCTTTGACTTTCATTAGGAGGAACCCTCCATTTTATTGCCCGATTCATCCTAGGGACGGTTTGGCTGATTAGTCGGAGCAGGCCGGGGAGAGCTACCCCCTATAGAGAAACTAGTCACCGCCACCTTGTGGGATGGCAGGATAGGAAGACGAACCTCTCTTTTCGCCTCAATTTCTTCAGGGATGGGATTTGTTTCATCGATCAGCCTTTATTTTAAGGCTATGGTCAAGGCGTTCTACCCTCTCCACGAGTTAATGAACAGTGAAAAAAAAAAGGAAGAAGAAGAAGAAGAAGAAAAAGAAGATAAATAGAAAATGCAAGAAAAAGGATAAACTGATCACCTGTTTCTAAAAAGTAAGTCACCGGGAAACTATGAAAGGTCTTGGAAATTCTTGGTCTCTCTCTCTCTATGAAAAATAGGCAGCGTCTGAGAATTATAAAGGAGAATATGGCTGAAGAAGTAACCTATTTATAGGAGAGAGACATCTTCACGGCAGGTAAAACGTCACTTGCCATCATTACAATATGTAATAATGGCAGGTTGCGTGCCTTGCCAAGATGAAGAGATACGCCGTCAGGACTGATACACGCCAGAGACACTTCACAGACCCTAAAAGGCACTTAAGCCGTTAGATGGTCGACATTCACTATTAGAAAAACTACATATAGCCACAGAAAAAATCCGTGGCTAATAGCCATGGATTTAAATAAAAAATAAAAAAAACTTAGCCAAGGATTAGCCACAGCCAATCCGTGGCTATTTTTGGTGGCTAAAATTAGTGCGAAATTTGGCGCCAATTTTTAGCCACGGATTAGACTGTGGCTAAAAATCCATGGCCAATTTTTTCTTTTTTTAGCACCAGGCATGATTTGAACTTTTAACCTCTTAGTTGAAGTTAGAATATTAAACTACTACACCATTTTAACTTTTTGTTTAATAATTAATTTTTGCTATACTTAAGTAATATATGTATATTATATATATTGATATGTATAATAAATTATTCGATATATTACATACATATAAGATTAGATATACTTATATATATATATGTGTGTGTATTTATATATAATTAGATGTATGTATATTAGATATAGATGTACATGTACAACATATATTAGATATATAATACACTGATATATGTTTATTTCATATAGATGATTGATAAATAGTACATATGATTAGATATATAGATATATATATTAGATCGATATATACGTACACTACATTTATCACATGTATTAGATATGTTATATATAGATATATAGTTATATAGTTATATCATATAGACTATATATAGAGGATTATAATGTACATATAATATATTAATATATATGGGATACACATTGACATATACATATATTGATACATGTATATATGATATATATATACTTGGACATATATATATACACATACATTGATATATATACTTAAACATATATATATATATATATATTGATACATATATACTTGACTTTTTATATATATACATACATATATATATATCCAAGTATATATGTATATATATATAAATCTATATGTGGGGCAAAAAGTAAAAAAAAATGAAAAAAAATAATTAGCCACGGCCAGTCCGTGGCTATTTTTTTTTTGATTTTTTCGGTTTTTTCCACTATAGTAAATTTTTGTTATAATTTTTGTTATTGATATTTTAATTATCTAAATATAAATTATCTAAATTTAAATTATCTATACATACTTGGAAATATATATATATATATATACACACACTTGGGCATATATATATATATATTGATACATATATACTTGGACATATATTGATACATATATATACATACTGGGCATATATATATATTGATACATATATACTTGGACATATATATAGATACATATATTGATATACATATTATGATATGTATACTTGACATATATATATAATACCACACATATACTAAGATATTGGCAAATGATCACAAATTAAAGTTGCTATTATCTAAATATAAATTATATAAATAGATTTTTGTTTTTGATATATTAATTTATTAAATATTTGTCATAAAAAGAAAAGCTGAATATTGAAGGATAAAGTCAAAGGTAAATATCTTTAATTTAAAAAAAATAATTGCTTAATAATTTATAAAAAAATACTAAAATTAAATTACAAAAATTGAAAAAACTAATGAAATTTATTAGATAGTTTAAATTTAACATACTGAAAAAATATATTTTAAGTATAAAAAAAATCATTCAATAACCAAAGAATTCCTTTGGGGTAACACATAGACATAAAATCTGATTATTTGTTTTATAGATATAAGGAACACATAGGTTACAAATAATCATGCTCTTGTGCGATTAGTTAGATTAATTAGCGAGGACTTTTTAACTAACACAATTCTTATGCGCAAAAGGCCTAGGGATCCGTATGTGACCATGAAAGTAGACACATAGCATTCCTTGGTACGTTTGTTTTTCTTTCAAAAGAAGACTACAAATATTTTCGTGAGCACTACTAGAAAACAAGGATTTGACCACAGATTTTGGCAAAAATCCGTGGCAAAAAAAAAATGCCCACGGATTTGGCCACGGAAAAATTCCGTGGCCAAATTTGGCATTGCTAAACAAGGCCACGGACACTGGCCACGGATTTTTTCACTTTGCCCACGGATTTAACCGTGGCCAAAAATAAAAGTTTAAAAAAAAATTTAAATCTAGCCACGGATTTATCCTTGGCCAAAATTAATATTATTAAAAAAATAAATAAATTTAGCCACGGATAAATCCGTGGCCAAAAATAAATAATTTTAAAAAATGATATATATGGCCACAGAAAAATCCGTGGCCAAAAATAAAAAATTTTAAAAAAATGATAAATTTGGCTACGGATATTTCCGTGGCCAACAATTTTTCTTTTTTAAAAAATTTACATTTAGCCACGAATTTATCCGTGGCTAAGATAAAAAAAATATTTTAAACAAATTAAATCTAGCCACGGATAAATCCGTGGCTAAAAAAAATTATTAAGAATAAAAAAAAGAAAACTGGACCTAGCCCAACTACGCCCACAGCAAGCCCAACCCACACGCCTACCAGCCCAACGGTGCGACCTGGCCCAGCTCGGTGTGCCCATTTTAATTAATCGAATTTCACCGTTACCAGTGGGACTCAAACTCGAGACCTCTTGGTATATTGCCAAGAGACTTACCACCAGGCTATGATGAAGTTCTTGATGAAGATGGCATGCCACGATTATTTATATACATTTATATATTAAATTTTGTTATCAAATTTTACTAATTTATGTTTATATGTGAATATATTTTATTAATTCATACTTATTATGATTTAATTAAGAAATATTAAATCGTACGAATTATAATTCTTTCTAATTTTATTTTATCCACAGATAATTTTGGAAAATTTGAAGTGATCTTATTCATTGTGAGCTTATAAAAATTTGAAATTTTCATCGATTATTTTGACTCAATTTAAGAAATTAAAGTGATCTTATTCATTGTATGTCAAACTATCAATTTAGTTACTTAAATTTAGTGTAATTGACGAAATAAAATCAATCGAATTTGAAAATACAGTGCCATCGTTAGATCAAATACTTTCAAAATACAATTGACCGATTAACTATTAAGAGAATATAAAACAAAATATTCGACTAGTATGTTTAAATAAATTGATTAAATTATCAAATTATATAGTATTACAATTATACATAATTGACTAATTGAATTGATTGAAAGGATTAAATGTTTAAATAAATTGATTAAATTTGAAGTCATTCGTATATATCACCGAAAGAGGAAAAATGTATTCTCGCTAAGCAAACTGTAATTTTTAACACATAAGATGGGAAAATATAATAACCGTGATGAAAATAATATGATTTTAAAATGACTCGAACCTTTTAGTGCCTCGTAATGTCGGATAATTCAACTTCAACACTAATCAATCTGCTTGAAGTCCATTTTTTTGATAATTCCTATACAAGTTAACTGACGTCAGCATACATTGACACTGAACTACGAAGTTATTCGTATATGTCACCGAAAGAGGAAAAATGTATTCTCGCTAAGTAAACTGTAATTTTCAACGCATAAGATGGGAAAATATAATAACCGTGATGAAAATAATATGATTTTGAAATGACTCGAACCTTTTAGTGCCCCGTAATGTCGGATCGGGTGATTTAAGCGAGTCATTCAAAATTTAAAAAAATTAAATTTATTTATTGGCCACGGATTTATCCGTGGCCAAGTCCAAATTTAAAAAAAAAAATTATTTATTGGTCACGGATTGGTCAAAACTTCATGTTGACTTTTGCCCAATCATGCGTTTTCGTTAATTAGGTTAGACGAAACCGTACGATTGGAGCAATACAATTTCAACATTAATCAATCTGCTTGAAAGGCTATTTTTTTTTATAATTCCTATACAAGTTAACTGACGTTAGCATATAATGACACCGGACTACGAAATCATTCGTATATATCACCGAAAGAGGAAAAATGTATTCTTGCTAAGCAATCTTTAATTTTCAACGCATAAGACGGGAAAATATAATAACCGCGATGAAAATAATCTGATTTTGGAATGACTCGAACCTTTTGGTGCTCCGTAATGTCGGATCGGGCGATTTAAGCGAGTCATTTAAAATAAAAAAAAATTAAAATTATTTATTGGTCACGGATAAATCCGTGGCCAAGTCCAAATATAAAAAAAATTAAATTTATTTATTGGCCACGGATAAATCCGTGGCCAAGTCCAAATTTTAAAAAAAAATTAAATTTATTTATTGGCCACGGATAAATCCGTGGCCAAGTCCAAATTAAAAAAAAATTTAAATTTATTTATTGGCCACGGATAAATCCGTGGCCAAGTCCAAATTTAAAAAAATATATATATTTATTTATTGGCCACGGATTTATCCGTGGCCAAGTCCAATTTTTTTTTAAAAAAATAAATTTATTTATTTATGTTTTTCTTTTAAATAAATTGAAATGGCCACGGAATTGTGGATATGGCCACGATTTGTTTTCGTTTTTTTTTTATATCTGTGGCCATTTCTGTAGCTATTGGCAACCGATTTCATCCATGGCTAAAAATCCGAGGCCAAAACCGCATTTTCTAGTAGTGGAGGTGGATCGTAGGATGATAAAAAGTCAAAACCTTGGATTGTTTGAATAATTATTTGAAAGGATTTGATTGATGAAAGATAGGCTTTAGTTTTTCATACTCGTTTCTTTTCTTTCTTCACTTACTTGAGTTTTTATTTTACTTTTCTAATTTTTCATCAAAAGTTCGAAGTCTAAACAATAAAGAATTTACAAAGTCGGTACCTGATAACCCTATTCCTTGTGGCAACAATACTCTACTCACTTCTTTATTACTTGCGCGACCCTACACTTGCAGAAGAATTCGCAACAAGTTCTTGGCATTGTTGCCGAGGAACAGTGATTATCAATATCGATTGAGTAAAAGTATTTATTGATTTTGACACAAATTTTATTTTTATTCATATTTACTTATGAAAAAAAAGAAAAAAAAAAAGAGTGAATTTGACTATTTTTGTTGGGTGAAAGATTAACTTGATCTTTTACTTAGTAACTTTGATCAAATTAATGTGAATAATAATTTTTCTAATCCATATTTTGTTTGTAATTTTTGTGGTGGTGTACACTCCTCTTACGAGTGTCAAGCATGGAATGCATCGGGACAAAGCTTCATCAATCAAGAGTAGTGTGCCTACAATATGCCTCAAAATACTCAACAGTACTATAATCAGAGTTCAAGTTGGTGTTATAATCCTAATATGCCATTGGAAGACAATTGTATTTATGGAGGATATACCAACCAAGAACCCCAAGTTGGGAGTTATGGTTTGCAAGAACATCTAGAGTGGGTGTCATCATCGGAAGTCACATGTGAAAAGTTTTTAAATTTTGCTATGGAAAGTTTTGAGGACTTCAAGGCCAAAGTTGAGAACTTTGAGGCCAGATTAGACAAAGTCGAAAGGCATAGGCGATACTTGGAGACACAATTAATTCTTTCCACTTTAACAGTGAAGGTGATTCCCCGAGACATAGTGGAGTTGATCTAATGGAACAACACATGGAAATTACCTTAAAAAGTGATGGACAAGTGGACGATGCATGTGCGGAGATAGAGGTGAATGGGGTAGAAGATAAAGCTATTCTTCAAGAGACCATCATAGATAAACAAGACAAGGAGGATGAAAGGGACTAACAAGAAAACACAATTTATTTGTTGAAAATTAAAAATAACTCATCCTTCGAAACTAAATCCAAACTCTTTGAAGCATACGAGGTGGAAGGTGCAAGTGCTAAGGACATGTTCAAGGATATATTTATCGCAACTCCTACACCAAAAGTTCCACCAGATATTCACTTTTACAAAAAGCTAAAGTTCGAAGAGTTTGGCAAAGAAGAGATAGGCCTGCCAAGTGAAGTCAATCTATTGTCTATAAATTAGAACTATTTCTCTTCCCTTTTCTTTAACTTTACTTTATTATTTTTAGTTTACTTCTTTAGTTAACTTCTATTACTTTTATTTTGTAGGAATTTGGGCTTGAGGTTATTGGAGTTGGAAAACACACTACACTCTATAAGGGAGTAATTCTGACTTTTGTTACTCTTGCTTGTCAAATTTTTATCCAATTTCTAGTAGGTGTTGTAGCCATGAGGACATTGATTAATTTAAGTGTGGGGTATGAGCTTTAACTGTGCAATTTTTGAACATTTTTGTTGGTGTTTTGAAAAATTTTAAGCTTAAAATTTGTGCTATTTTTGAAATAGTGATCTTGTACCTTAAACGTAAAAAGAAAAACATCCGTAACGTTAGTTTTGAGCTTGCTGGCAATTTTTAAACTTGTCAATATTATATGCAAATAAGAGATTGTTCGTTTCCTTGCTTTACTTGTGAAATTTGGATAGAAATATGTGTTCAAGGAGTTTTAATTGTATGTGTTGAGAATTGGTTATTGAATTGAGTGTGAAAACTTTTGACTTATAAAGAAAATGAATCAAGGACAAGTAATCTTTCCATGCCTAGTTCGAAAACGTTTTAAGTGATTAGACTTGTTCTTTCTTGATTGTTTCGTGCTAAATTTCTTAGTGGGTTCTCAAGTTTTAAGGGTTGTCAAAAAGGGGGGGGGGTTGTCTATTTATACATTGATTGAGTAACTGGGTACATACATCAGGAATATTCATCTTTTCTTTGCTCGAGGACGAGTAAAATTTTAAGTGTGGAGGAGTTTGATAAGCCTAAAATTTATATATTTTTATGTGCTTAATTGTTATACTTTTTATTAAATATTAATAAAGTTTAATGATTATATTGTTAAATTTTAATTAAGTGTAATTAAATTTTATTTTTAATAAAAAGTATTGAAAGTCTTGAAAATTTCCTATTTGATGACATATTTCCTTTTTGATTAGGATTCGACCAACTATCTTCCCACACATATAAATACAACTCTTCCCCACATTATTCCATGAACTTGAATGGTAGATTGACGAGAAGAATTCAATGGGAGCATGACAACCACGAAGATTCAAGTCCTAATTGCCGGAAAAGCTCTATATTAGTTTGTTTTACATTTTCTTTTATGTTTTTGTTTTTTTAGTCAATTTTATTTTTATTATGCTTAGATAATTTACGTTCTAAGGGCTTTAGATGGATTCATGGGATGATTTTCTTGTAATTTATTTGAACGTCCTTGGTACTTGAGTTTTTATCTATCTTACCTATATTTCAAGCGTTTAATTACTTGTGAAATTTTGGCCAACTTTTGCAAGATTTGAGATTTTATATTCGACTACGAAAGGGTGTGTATAAAATCTGACTATTTGGTTTATAGACATAAGGAACACATAAGTTACACATAATCATGCTCTTGTGTGACCAGTTAGATTAATTAGTGAGGACTTTTTAACTAACGCAATTCTTGTGCGCAAAGGGCCAAGGGATCCGTATGTGATCATGAAGTAGACACATAACATTCCTTGGTACGTTTGTTTTACTTTCGAAAGGAGACTACAAATATTTTCGTGAGGGGGATCGTGGGATGATAAAAAGTCAAAACCTAGGATTGTTTGAATAATTATTTGAAAGGATTTGATTGATGAAACATAGGCCTTAGTTTTTCATACTCGTTTCTTTTCTTTCTTTACTTGAGTTTTTATTTTACTTTTCTAATTTTTCATCAAAAGTTCGAAGTCTAAACAATAAAGAATTTACAAAGTCGGTACTTGATAATCTTGTTCCTAATGGGAACAATACTCTACTCACTTCTTTATTACTTGGGCAACCCGTACACTTGCGAAAAAATTCATAGTAGACATGGATCAATGGTCCTTGGGAGCACATAGCCGTTGGTGTGCTAGCTAAGATACCCCAATAACTTTGTCAGATGCGGACAGGCGTTGCCGTCTAACATGCACTGGTAGGACCTACTGTCTGCCTCAGTCCCAGGTGTCGTAAATGCTCTCTCTTAAGTGTAATTCCAAGCATTAAATGCTCAAGATATGCACTAATGTAAAAGTCAAGCCCCATTGATCAAGTAGCGGCCTAGCCGTCATTGGGGGTACTTAGTAGGACAAAAAGCATTTCACTTTTAACATGGCTTTCAATCAACAGATCAACCCTCATCAATCAAGTCATATTAGAGTCCCACTCATATAAAGAGGCCAACCAACCTCAAAAGGAAAGGTAACCCTTTGACAACTAAGCTCTTTATAACTAAAAAGAGTGAGCACTATTCATCCAGCTAAAAAATAGCTTGATTTGCTAACTTGAGCATTGGAAAGCCTATGTCATAGCAAAATTAGCTAGCCTCACATTTGCTCCTCCCTCTTGACAGGTAGGCCACCAACATATCAATCGAAGCAATGAAACTTCGCCACATGGTCTTACCAAAAAAGACCCGCATCAAGTTCATCAAAACTAATTCTCGTTATTTTTTTAATTTCTTTTGTTTTTAAAGTGATAAAAAATATTTTTCCTTGAAAATTAATAAATTAGCATAGTATTTTTAAATGAATTTTTTAATGACAATTTTTATATATAATAATTAAAATCTCAAAATATTTAATGAATTTTAAAGATTTTTTAATTGTGAAAAAGTATATATATGACAAAAAAGAAACTTTTGTGAAGAAATTTGGTTACCAAAAATAAATAAACTTCAACAATGCAACAAAAATAATTCATGAAAACAAAATTACATGTCACACATGCAAATATGTGTGAGATCGTTTATCGTTCTGCCTATCAAATTCAAAAATATAAATTATCGATCTTTTAGAAAATAAAAATCATGAGATATATGAAAATGATAAATCAAATGGAATAATTAACCTTTGTGTAATACTAATATTGGTCATTAGCATTGTTACAAGTAAATATAGTTATATTAAAGAAAAACCACAAATGACACAATAGCTGTTTGTATCAATTTTTTTAAATATTAGGGGATGCTTGTAGACGAAAAAAGTTTAGAGGTTGTTAATATAATTTTGAGTAATATAAATAGATAAGTCTTCAATGGAATATAACAACTGAAGCAAAATAGAAGTATAAGGGGGTAAAATAATACAAGTAAGAGTATGAAAGAGTAAAATGAATTTGAGTTACAGTACACGGGGGTAAAGTGAACTTTTCCCTTATTTTTATTCAGCATTCTCTTCCTTCTTCTCTCTCTCCCCATGTGATTTTTCTTTCTTTTTTCTTTTTGGTCGAAATATGTATTTTTTTTTTAGTGTTAATATATGTTTTCATATTTTCAAATCATTATGATTACGAATGATAATAATTTACATACACAGATTTGAAGTTTTGATTTGTAAGTCAATATTGTCTTTTATTTTTTTAAAAAAAAATATACATTCTTTATATTGCTTTTCTTGTAGTTCGAACTAATACTTTGTTATTGTTATCACAAGATTTTTTTTGTTAGTTTTATTCTAAATTGATAACATAGTTTTCATACCAACAGAAATATATCATTAAGAAATGAAAATGTATTTTAGGAATTTTGTTCAAGATATAGAGAATAAAAAATTGCACCCCCCCCCCTCCATTTTTGTAGATTTAATGTGCATGTTCTTTCATGTCATGTACAATTTTATTTGGTTGATAACATTACACTACTTTTATATTATATGTATTATTATTATTATTATTATTATAACACCCTCTTGTTAAAACGGACTAATACGATCAATGTTTCATTGGGTAATCATACAAAGTGCCCTTATATCAACGATTATTGTCATCAAATTGTCGTCATAGGAGTCACTATTTAAGCACAATTTTTGTCCCTAGTGACATTGCCCAAATTATTTTTTTACAAAATAAATTCTTTTTATATCTTATTGTATATAATTTGTGACAATTTTAATATTATTACTCATTATTTCGTCACTTTATTATTAATTTGTGTGTGTGTGTGTGTTTTGAGGGTGGGGGGTGGTGGTGGTGGTGGTGGTGTTTGAGCTGAATGAAAATTACACTACTGTTGAACTGAAAAATAGTTGTTGCTTTATAACTTTCCCGATTATTTGTGTGTGTGTATATATATATAGCTATCATACGCCCGTACATTGTCTTCTTACTCTATTTGCAAATGTAAACAAGAAGGTGGTCTCCTAGTAGATAACTTAAGCCCCCAAACTTTTTCAGTAAGGGTAAAGCTTTTCTGTTATGTATTACTTCTGTAGGATTTTAATTATGGCAATGTATTGATGCTAGGTTCCTTTCAATTTCCCATTTTGTTTCTTATTATATATGGCACATAAAATTCAAGAAACTTTTGAGGTGATTTTGATAATGTAAAAAATAAAGTTGGCCAAATGTCATGTCACATACATGTGTAAGATTCTTGATGGCCCATTGAATTACATCATTGAAAGGTTATCTTTATGGCTACTCATTTTTTGTTTAATTTCAAAAATTTTGAGAAAAAAGTTATTAGTTTTAAAACTTTGGATCTTTGAAAATAAATATTGCTCAAAATTTAATATAGAAAACAACAAATTGATGACAATACAGTAAGTGGTAATATAAAATTGTCGATCATTATATACTTTTAACTGCAAAAAATATTATTTTTGTCATAAAAATGATCTCTACAGTGTCAATAGTAACTATATTTGTTTAAATTATCACAGCAGTCACAAATTTAAATTAACAAATTCTTTGTTATGATAGGAGTGTCACTAGTTGTAAAAAGTGACAACTTAAAATAATAAATGCTATCAATATAAAAATTATTTTAACTAAATAGATTTAGTTAATTAGTAACAATGTATACACCGTCATTTGATATATATTATTGACAATTTTCACGTGTTGCATTATATTTTGTCACTAATATTATTTTTTTCATGGTGATGATTTATTTTTTATTTTTTATTTTTTATTTTTTTGAGATAAAAGCTACAAGCTGCTAAAAATTGGGTTGGGGCACTTCTAATTAGTTTTTGTACCCATTTTTGTTCCAAAAAAGAGATATTCTTCAACTGCAATGAAAAATAACAAAAATAAAATAAAATCACACCCTTTAAGCTTTTCCCAACAGCCCCAAGTCTATTTTATACTGGGGCATGATTGGTGGAAATGCCTAGTTTCAGAATGCTAATTAATTTTGCTACAAAACTTTTTCTATGTTTCACACGTTGACCAACTAAGTCTTGGAGTGCGCACAAATACACACACAGAATGCCAAATTAATTTTGTTCCCTCGGACAAATCCGTCTCCCCACCTCGCTAGGCAAAGTTCCTAGAAGAAGAAACTTGATGGTCAACTACCTCTTAGTCGATGCCCTCATTGCATATAATATGGTACTTGGGAGACCGGTGCTGAACTCCTTCCAGACTATTGTCTCGACGTATCATCTCAAAATGAAGTTTCTGACCCCGACTGAGGTGGGGGAAATTGCCTGTTGAATTTTAGATGCACAGAAATGCTACTCAATTTTAGTCAAGGAGAGGAGAGCCATTTCACCGCGACCAGCACAAACCACGTTGCCGCACATTCACATCCCTAAATGCTCAGAGCCTGACCTAATTACGAGAAAACAATGAATGGAAGAGATGAAAATAGCTCTGATCGAGGTGTACAAGACCTTAGAACTTGAGGAGGGCAATCCAACCAAGACCACATGGATTGGCTCTCACCTCGACCCCCATAAGGAGATTAAGCCCTTGCAATTCCTTCACGAAAATGTGGATGTATTAGCGTGGAAGGCATTGAACTTCCCTCAGATAGATCCTGAGGTCATTGTCCACCGGTTGAATGTGGACCCTTCGTTCAAGCAGGTGAGATAGCAAAAAAGGGTATTCTGCAAGAAAAGGAATAGGATAATAGAGGAAGAGGTTAACAAATTGAGCGAGGCCGGTTATATCGTGGAAGTTCATTACACTGACTGGTTATGCAACGTGGTGATTTTTTTTGAAAGGTGATGGGCAATGGAGAATTCGTAATGATTTCATGAATTTAAACAAGGCCTGCTCCAAAGATCTGTACCACCCACCTCAAATTGATCAACTCGTGGACTCCACAAACCAATGTGAGATGATGAGCATGACGAATGCTTTTCAGGGCTATTACCAAATCTACATGGCACGCGGGAACAAGAATAAGACGTCGTTCATGGTGCCATTTGGTGTCAATTGCTTCCTCGTACATGGAAGTTTATGTTAACGATATGATTGTTAAGAGCAAGAGAGAAAAGGATTACCTCGAGCACCTGGCTCGAACATTTTCTATGTTGAGGAAATTGTGTTTATAATTGAACCCTTCAAAGTGCACAATTGGTGTTCGAGGAGGAAAATTTTTAGGCTACCTAGTGAGCTAAGGGGGCATTGAAGCTAACCCTAGGAAGATCACAGATGTTCTAGTTATAGAGCACCCCCATCCCCCGGGACGATCAACAATGTCCAGTGGCTTGTAGAGAGAGTTATAGCATTAAATTGCTTTATTTCGAGATGAGTTAATAGAACGAAGGTGAAGGATTTCAAGTGGACTGATCAATGCCAGCGGGCCTTTTGCGATTTGAAGAATTACCTCGCTTTGCCGCTGCTCCTGTCCAAACTAGTTCAGGGACAACCCTTGTATTTATATCTCGCGTGTTTGGGTCTCCGTGTTCGGCAATGGATTTGGACATCATGCACCATTTGTAAAAATGATGGTTCTGTGGCTCTTCCCAAGTCCCTCAATTGGGGGGCTGATGATAATGTCATATTCTTATCTCACATCGAAAGAAGTCCCTCCCTCACACTTTGTAAGACGTCTTTTATCAAAGGATAAAATCATACCATCTCAAGGTGTGGGACAATACCTCGCAGGATCGGGCCTCCATGATAGACGATAGATTTGGGTATCATAACACACACACACATATATAGCGAGAGAGTGAGAGCGAGAGCTTTTGGAAACCATGGCCAATGAAGACATCTACACCAAATATAGGACTGCGGACTACAAGAACAAGCCTGCTGATAAGAAGACAACAGGACCTTGCAAGGCCCGCCCCTTCATTCTGGGTACAGATTCTCTCTCTCTCTCTCTCTCTCTCTCTCTCATATTATTATTATTATTCCAATTGAAAATTTTACCTTTTAAGTTTTGTATTAATTCTTTATGAAAAAAAAAATCTTTGAAGTGGACAATCTTTTACTTTTGGCTCCGTTTAAAATTTTACCTTTTAAATTTTGCATTAATTCTTTTTGGAAAAAAAAAATTCCTTGAAATAGAACAATCTTACTTTTGGCTCCATCATTAAAGGGTTGTTTGCATTCATCGAAACAAATTATTTTGGAGCTTTAACTTTGACAAAATAGATGAGAAGTGTTCAGTGCCTCTGTTTCTTCTGAATAAGAAAAAAAAGTTAAAATAAATTAAAAATTAGAAGTACCCTTGATTTTAGGGGTGCTGTTTCCACCTTATAGTTACTTTTTAAAATTCAAACCACCCTTGTCACTAAAAATCCGACGAAAGTTAATTGAGGAGTGAAATTGAGATAATTAGGGAGATACAATATATGCAATATGGAACAATCATTACTACAAGAAAGCATCCCTTTCACTAATAAAAATTTTGTGATGGAGAGATTTTGTCATAAATTTAAGGTATCTATGATGGAGTAATAATAGAATTTAATATAAACAGAAGTATAGAGCTAAGGAAACAAACAATGACGAGGCATTTAGCAACGAAATTGTTATAAACTAAATCTATTATAGGAACTAAATTTATATTATATTGGTTCATCATTGAAGGGAATGTATTCTTATAGTGGATATTTGTATTCGGTTAGGCCAAAATTGGATAAAACTTGATATACGAGACCAAAAATGATATTATCCGCATGGAAAATGTTTGTGCAAGGAACGAATGTTGCGAGAGATCAGCATACTACGGCATGAGCAGCAACCTCTTCAATTACTTCACGATTCAACTCAGTCAACACAATGCTACTGCTTCAAAAAATCTGTTGAATTGGTCAGGAACATGCTACATGACGCCGTTGGTTAGAGCATTTCTCGTTGATGCATATCTTGGGAGATACTAGATTATTGCAAAGAAAACTACCCCAACTTTTCTCTATTAAGCGTATTCTATTTGTGAGACACGTGGCAGCAATACAAAATATATAACAGGAGATAAAACAACGATACATTATGGGAGAACTCATTCGACTTCCATGTATAAACCTATCAAGCCTATTTCAAATTAGTTGTTGTCTATTGTTAGATAAGGGTGGAAAACATTTACTATCAGGTACCTCGTTTTATTAGAATATCTGTAATCTATTCTATTGGTTAAATTTACATGATACATACTATACATGTTCTAATTACCCGTCACATGTTATTTACTTACAAGCTAAATTATAATAACATATGTTAGGTGCATTATGCCAAATTCATCCTATCCATTCATCATTCCACATTAGTTTCTATTAAAATACTTTTTATTTGATAAATATGTGTGTGTGTGTGTGTATATATAAATGATTACTTATGAATTATTAAAATTAACTTATATGAATTTTAACCCATTCCTCATTATAGTAGTCGAAATTAATAATTTACTCAAAAAGGTTAAATTAAAAATTAATATACTTTATGTAGAAAATTAAAAAAATTAAAAACATGTTTGTAATTAAAATAATTAAATAAAAATATTGTGTAATACATCGTATGATGTATAATATCCAAGTAAAGGTGTATATATCTTTAAACTTAAGTATAAATGAACTCTAGTGTAATTCGAATCAGCTCAGTCAGTATACATTATTTGCAATATTTTATACCTAATCAACCATGTTATATGTGTTTCATACAAACCTATAATCATGAAAATAGAATTGAAATCTAATAAGATTTAAAATGCTATGTCCATTATTGTTACGATGTATAATTAACCATAAATTAATATCCAAAATTGTAATGCATTGGTTCAATATTCCACATCAATATGCATTAGTAATTAATTTATGTTGAAATAATGAAATTATAAATTAAAATTTCTCAACCCCCATAAATCAATAGCTCCTACAATATTGACTTATATGGCTAATCATGCATAAAGAATATTTATAATTCTATTGTTCACACAAAATTTCGTATTTTGTAAATACAAATTACAAGTCAAGAAAAATATGTGACAAATATTTGAAAATAATATGAATTAGTAGAAAATAATCTCTAAAGATTAATCCACTCATTCTTTTCTCCAAATTTGATTTGATATTCCAATAACGTGATTCGTGGGCTGAGTAGCTTGATCACGAATCAAACATCGAAAACTTTGATGAACACCATGAAGAATGCCATGAACACCGTGGATTTGACTTGACTTTGACTTGAAGGAAAAAAACGATGATTCGCTGGTTTAACACCTTGATTGCAGATCAAACGCTTTATTTGGATTATTTCTGCGAAGAACGCCTTGAACGTCGCCTTAATCACCGGGGATTTGAGTTGGGAAAAACGCCAAAACGCGGGGCTAACACCTTGATCGCAGTTTGAACGCCTTGATTTGATGATTTTCACGAAGAACGCCGGGAATTTTGCCTTTGGTCTTCACGAATCTTCTTGGCTTCTCTTGCTCTTGAAAACTTCTTAATCCTTTTGGCTCTTGAAGACTTCTTGATCCCTTTTGAACCCCAAATGACCCCTATTTATAAGTGTTTGTATAGGGTGTTCGGATTGCTAGCAATTTCTTCGATATTTATCTCTTGAATATGAATTATTTTTAAAGAGAAAAATATCATTTACGTGTCATTTGATTGATCCGCGCAACCAAATGCGCCACTTGTCACTATTTGATTGATTTTTGGACTTTTGGGCTGCAAGACTTGATTTAATTGGCCGTGACAATTTATATTGACACTTGGCGATCTCTTATTCATTTGTGAAATAAATGTTAAAATATTAATTAAAATTAACTATTTAATATAGGAATTAAATTTAGTAAATTTCAAAATATAAAATAGAAAATTTAATTAATATTTAATATTTTAATTTACACTTGTCAATTTTTAATTAGGCAAAATTTAATCGCCAACATTTACTATTCTTAATTTTACACTTGTGAAATAGCTTTTGGCTTATTTGTTTGTATAAAATCATTGGTAATATGTTTAAGGAAAAATAACTTATTAATCTTTTCTTTTAATAAAATATTATAACATACAAAAAATATAATTTTCTTCTTGCAAGTATTTTTTGACATAATAATAAAATAAAAAATCAATCTCAACTAAATTAAACAATTGAATCATTTAATTATAATTAATTTTTTTGTATTGTTCATTCTATAAATATCATTCTTGGCATCATCTTCATTACATTAATTTTGAAGAGAGAGAGAGAGAGAGAGAGATCAAGTTAAGTGAGTTATATATGTTTAGTTAAATTTTTTGATAGTTTTCATGTATATAATTTTCCTACAGACTGAGTATGTCGCCATGACTGATTAGTAATTTGAGCATACTTAGTAAGAACCTGTAGCATTGGTTAGGAGATTTCAAATTTTTTTTTTTTGAAGAATAAAAGCAGAACTGGCTTCGGCCAGGATAACATCGGCTACAAAGCTAGGGAGAACCGACAACTCCACACAATTAAAAGAAGAGTTGCTAGCTAGACGGTGGGCAACCATGTTGCCGTTTCAACAAACAAAGGAAAAAGTAACCCGGGAGAAGGAACCGCACTTTCGGTGGATGTCATCAACTATTGCACCAACGGAAGAATGATCCGGCTGCTGACTTGTAAACCTCTGAATCAGAATACTAGAGTCCCCCTCAATGATCAACACACCATTTGTTATTCTCGAGGCCAGATTAATAGCTTCCAAGGCTGCCAGGACTTCAGCGTGGAGTGCGTCCCCTGGAATGCGGACCCGTTTGGAACACCAAGCAATGCAGCATCCCTCGTGGTCACGTGCAACGACGCCAAGGCCTATAGACTGCTCATGGGCAAACACTGCACCATCAAAGTTGAGTTTGAGGACACCAGCAGGCGGTTTCCTCCACTGATCAGGCTCCAGCTCACGCCGACTTGCCGCCCAGGTGCTTGGAATGGAGCACGCTGAATCGAACCACTTCAAATGTTCACGGGCTGAAAGAACGACATGTAGCGGCTCCCGAATTGGACCCTCCATCAGACGTTTACACCTGCTGAACCAAATGGACCAAACTAGACAAAGAAAGAGACGAAACTCGTCCGCTGTTAATTTCATATGCATAAAACGAACCCACTCTTCCGAAGAAGAATCCCAAGAAGAAATAAAAGTCCACGGTAAACTTGAGAGTGCCCACACCTGACGAGAATAGGAGCACTCAAGAAAAGTGTGTCGGGTGTTTTCCGAACTATATGAACAAAAGGGGCAACCATCATGAACGTGAACACCTCGACGATGTAGATTATCGACTGTCGGGATCGCCTCTTTACATAATCGCCAGACCATTACCTTTACCTTATTCGCCACTTTGGAGCCCCAAATGAAACTGCCAAGAGGCAGTCGCACTCAAACAACCTGGCTGATCATGCATCTCAAGCATCCCGGTAAGGTGGTATGCACTCTTAGTTGAGAATAATCCATTACGCTTGAAGTGCCACACAAGGATATCACTATTAGACAAGTCACCAACAGGGATGGAACGGACAAGAGATACATCAATATGTACCAACATATCATTCAACTTCAGGGACATCCCGAACCCCCACCATTCGGTAGCAGCAGTTCCGAAACCCTCAAATCCGGATGATGATCCAAGCGAGGCGAAACCAGCCGGTAACTAAACGGTCGAGGCACCCACTTATCGTCCCAAACATTGATAGACTGACCCGAGCCTACTCTCCAGCTACAACCAGCTAAGACCAGGTGCATCGTGCCCATGATACCACGCCACGTAAAGCTTGGGTTACCCCTGAGTTTGAAATCGAAAGGCCTAGATGAATTACTATACTTGGCTCGAAAGACTTGGCTAAGCAAAGAGTCTTGGAGCATAACAATATGCCAAAGTTGCTTTGCGAGCAAAGCCTCATTGAATAACCCCATCGCGCGAAATCCCAGACCGCCCACCTCTTTGCGACTACATAATTTAGACCATGCGAGCCAATGCATTTTCCGAACTCCCTTGTTGTGCCACCAGAAGTCCGCAAAGTAGCCCTCCAGTTGAGATAAAAAGGAGATTTCAATTACTAAATAATGCACTAATTTTTAACCCGCGCAATTATTACTTTGTTATAATATTTTATTTTACTTTAACTAATCATATAAGAAAATACGTTTTGCTTAATATATAAATTAGAATTTGAGTACCTGCCATGACATTGTATTTTTTAGCTTTAATTAAAATCAAAAATTGATTTACTGACTTTGTTTAAAATTTTAAAACTTCAATTTGTTTGTTCTTTAATCGGAAAATCAATAGTATTTCCTTACTTTATTGAAGTAAGAGATAAAAAAACTTATGCTTATATTAGAATTACCTTTTATGAATTAATCATAAGAATTTATATAGCTTATATATATTTGATCTTTCAATACGAAAAAGATATTCAAAATTTTACCAAAAATATATTTTAGTAATAAAGCGTATATCTTTCAAAAAAAAAAAAAGAGTAATAAAGCATATGGCTCTATCAAGAATAATTCATCTTTTTTCATATTAGATATAACAAAATGTGGATTTAGGTAGAATACATGTTATGAGAAATTATTGAAAATACCAAAAAAAAAAAATTATATTATAAACTTAAAATCAATGATTCAACAAATCGAAAAACTAATTTTATCAACTTTTAAGTCCAAAAAGTAAAATAGTCAATTTGCTGAGTTTTTTTCCCTTTAATATAGCAATTATCTTTATAAGTAATTTTGGGTGAATTTTCCTAAAATAATATGAGGGTATGGGTCTTAGTAATTTATATCACCATTTATACCTAAAATTTGAGAATCTATTTGGACTGAAAAAAGAATTGTATGTTTTTTAAAATATTTATGGTTACACTGGTTACGCGAAGGGGATCGGAATTCGGCGTATTTTCATGCTTATGCCTCGAGACGATTTCGGGTTAATCATATCGACAAGTTAAGAAATGACGAGGGGCACCACTGCGAATCCGAGGAGGAGATTCAAGAGATTATTCAAAGTTATTTCGAGAATATCTTTACTTCCGTGCGGCCGGAAGACCATGAGATCGAATCGGTTCTAGAGGCGGTGGGGACTCGCGTGGATGATGCGGCGAACAGGGTGTTGCTGGCTCCGTTCACAGCCGATAAGGTATCCCATTCCCTTTCTCTTATGTCCCCTTTGAAGTCCCCTGGACCTGATGGTTTTCCTCCTGTCTTTTTTCAGAAATTTTGGGGGGTAGTTGGCAGTAGTATTGTGGATTGTGTTTTGGCGTTTTTGAATGAAGGTCGGTTTAATCATCTGTTGAATTTCACGCACATTGTGTTGATTCCGAAATGCCCGAATCCTGAGCTGGTTACTCAGTTCAGACCTATTAGTCTATGTAATGTTGTGTATAAATTGGCTTCCAAAACTATTGCTAACAGATTAAAACCTCTTATGTCCAGCCTTATTAGCCCAACTCAATCTGCATTTGTACCCGGGCGACTAATCGCAGATAATATTTTGGTTGCATTTGAGGTTAATCACTTCCTAAATAATAAAAAGAGTGGTAGGGAGGGGTTTTTCTCTTTAAAACTCGATATGTCCAAAGCGTATGATAGAGTTGAGTGGTGTTTTGTGGAGAAGGTTTTGCTTAAATTGGGGTTCCACCGTCGAGTGGTTGATTTGATTTTGCGATGCATCACATCTGTCTCCTATTCATTTATGCTGAGTGGCAAGCAGTTTGGACATATTGCGCCGGGAAGAGGGCTCCGTCAAGGAGACCCTCTCTCCCCTTACTTGTTTCTGTTATGTGCAGAGGTCTTGAGCTGTATGTTGGCGAACGAAGAAAACCTAGGCCGGCTGCGGGGGGTTCGGATAGCACCGACTGCGCCAAGCATCTCCCATCCTCTGTTTGCTGACGATACCCTTATTTGTTGTCAAGCAACAGAGGGGGCGGTGGAGAGTATCCATCAGGTTCTTGAACGGTATGCGCGGGTGTCGGGCCAAAAGGTGAACTTCCAGAAGTCCGCAATTGTTTTCAGTCGCAATGTCCCGCAGCAGGTGCAGGAAGGGATTGCAAGCGTGTTAGGGGTGCCTATCATTCCGAAGCATGATTTGTACTTGGGAATGCCGACGGTTATTGGTAGATCCAAGAAAAGTGTATTCGCGAATATTCGTAGCCGTATTCAAGAGAGGCTGAAAGGGTGGTCAGAAAAGAAGCTGTCAGCAGCGGGGAGGGGGATTCTTATTAAAGTTGTTCTTCAGGCGATACCTACATACGCAATGGGGTGCTTCCTTTTACCAGTCACATTTGTGCGGGATATTGAAAGTATGGTGGCGCGGTTCTGGTGGGACAGCGTTTCGACAAACCGAACGCATTGGCTATCTTGGGACAAAATTTGTGTGCCAAAGTCCGAGGGCGGGATGGGCTTCCGTAGTCTGAGGGCATTTAATTTGGCATTACTAGCCAAGCAGGTGTGGCGTATTATCACAAGACCAGATTGTCTTTTGACTCGAGTGCTGAAGAGTCAGTATTTCCCACACACGGAGGTGTTTGATGCAGCGAGAGGTAGAGCGGCGTCTTTCGCTTGGCGAAGTATTTTAGAGGTTGTACCCATCATTATTCGGGGCTCTCGTTGGAGAGTGGGAACAGGGGTGGGCATTCGTATTTGGGACGATCGATGGCTGCCCCAAACCTGTCTCTTTCCAGCTGCTACGATGCAATTCAGCTCCCCCGAATGTGGTCTGGGTCAGTCAACTGCACAATGGGTTGGGAGAGTGGAATGAGCCCTTGGTTCGCCAAGTTTTTTGGCCCGAGGATGCCGCTTTAGTTCTTGGATTGCCATTGGGGAATTTGGGGACTCCAGATGTTTTGATTTGGCACTTTGAGAAGCATGGTAAGTTTACGACCCGGAGTGCTTATCAAGTTGCGGTGCAACTCAGCTTGGGCATTCATGCAGCTTCCTCTTCTGGGAATCGAACCAGGCTATTCGGGAAAATCTGGACCTTAAACGTGGCTCCAAAGATCAAGGTTTTCCTGTGGCGGTTCTTGAGGGATATTTTGCCAACGGCTTCGAATCTCACTAAGCGAAGGAGTGGGGGCTCGTCTGGCTGTCCTTTTTGTGGGGAGTTTGAAGAAACTGTTAAGCACACTTTTCTTCTATGCACTTTTGTCAGACAGGTTTGGGCTTGTGCGCCGTTTCCGTGGTCCTTTATTAGTAGCTGGCATAGCGATCGGTTGGGATGGCTCGAGGGGCTGTTGGAGAAGCTGGAAAGGGCACAAGTTCCTATCTTGGTGACACTGTTGTGGGCTATTTGGTTGAATCGGAACAAGAAGTGGACGGAGGGCTCTTGGTGGGATCCGGCGAAGGTAGTTTCTTTTGCTTTTGACTTTGCTGTCAAGGCAGCTGACGCTACAGCGCCATCGTCGACAGTGCAACAGGTGTCTTCTAGAGCTCCATGGTCTCCGCCTATTCCAGGGGTTGTCAAATTAAATTGCGATGGAGCAAAGTCTAGCGACGGGTGTATGGCCAGCGTTGGGGTGGTGGCGCGTAACTCAAGTGGAGAGGTTGTGGGCTGGTGTTCGCGGCGTAAGGTTGGGTCTTTTGAACCAGAACACATGGAGCTTTTGGCGGTCTTGGAAGCATTACGGTTGGCGGCTGAGAAGGGGTGGTCTTGCTTATTGGTGGAGCTTAATTGCAAGTCTGCTGTTTCCAGGCTTTCTTCACGGGAGGCTGATTTTTCCAACTTGGGTGCTTTGGTTGAATCTATTAAACAGAAGTCTCTGGAATTTGAAGCTTGTAATTTTCAGTTTGTTAGACGGATTGGTAATAGGGCTGCTCATACTTTGGCTAAATGTGCTTTAGGATCTACGATGAGGCTGCTGGAGATGCCTCACTTGGTTTTGGATGTTGTATCGGAAGATATCCCGTCTTGATTGATTTCAATAATATTCCTTTTTTTTGTCAAAAAAAATATATATATATGGATCTTATCTCATGATTGAAGACTTCACTTTTTCTTGTAAATTTATCCTTGTTTGTTACAACAACGAAGAAAAGATAGTTAGAAGTAAATATGAATATTGTATAAATTCTCAAGAAAATTAAAAAATTATTACTAGCTAAAAGATGGCATATATCGATGATAGGACAGAGATGAAGAAAAAAGATTACAAATTTAATTTATCTATACTTGTGTAAACATGTTTTTGTCTTGTTTTTAGTATAAACAAAATTCGTGGATCTACAGTTGAATCCAATAAATTCAATTAATTATAATTTAATTTGAAAAATTAAGTTTATCAAAACAAACCACTAAAATTATCAACCACACAATCTATGTGCACCATTTACGTATTTTATGGTTTCAAATATATCTCAATTACATGTGCAAGATAAGATTGAATATATTAATGGTACGTGTGTGTGTATATATATATATATATATATATATATATGCACTCACACACACGCACACAGAAAAAGAGTATATATATCCAAATTAGAAGTCATATAGCCCATGCTTTTTCACAAATAATTCTTTTTCTAGTATAAAAATAATTTTCACATAAAATGGATATCACCTTCGTTTTATTAAAAGAAATATAAAAGCACAAAAGGTATATGTAATGAAATCGTTAATAATTAATTCAAAACGTGTGTTTATGACTTAAAGAAAACATAAAAGAATATAAACTATGAAAATATAAAAAAAATGGATCACAACCATGTTTTTAAAAAATTAATTTGAAAAGCAATTTTCTATAATAGCGGCATACTTATAGATCCAATTTGAGAATATACTTTTTAAAGCAAACAAAACTCATCATTAGTTGTAAATGCATTTGTAATAACAGAGGGGAAATGCCTTTTACGTCATAAAATAATTCAAATATTACTAAACAACAATAAAAAAATCAATCATCTAATAATCTCACAAAAAAAAATCAATATATTTATGGGAAATTTAAGCTAATTATAGTTATAAATCTAGACATGGATTAAATCTAAAAATGATGTGTCTTGTTAAATAAAAATTGGGATAAAATTAATTTAAAACTTAATTAATGAAAAAAATAAGGAACAACAAAATAAAATTTATTTCGATTTTAAATAATCAAATTTCGATAAAATAATCAATGATCGAGAAATCTATGAAGATAGAATTAGGTCTCAACAAACAAATTAGTGTTTTACGACCAATCACAAGCTTCATGTTGGACGCAGTACATTCTAAAATTATTTGCCTTTAAGAAAAATAAATCGCAACTTACCTAGAGAACGGTGGCTTAAAGATGGAGAAATAGGAGAATGTAGGTTGTTTCATTTATCTATACTATTATAAAAAGAAAGTCATTTTTGTCTCACAAATGATGGTTATTTATGTGATTTTACAAAAAATGCACTTTAATTTTATGTGGAATAAATAGAGATATGTAAAATTGTGGCTAAAATTGAAAATTAATATAAAATCGATTCAATTCGGATACCAAATTTTGATGTGCCAATTTTAACCTTTTAATTAGTAAACACATGCAATAAATAAGCAAATATAAAGGTCAATATTGTAATATTACATCCAATTTAAAAAATCCATGTTCTCAACCCACAAATCACTTTCTCTAATTACAATTACTTGGTTTTTTTTGCTTTTTTTGTTTATTCTTTATCATGTAATTTTATTTCGTATAATTATTTTAATTTTGAATTATTATAATTTAATAAATTATTTCAAATAATTCTTAAAAAAGCATTCTAATAAAAGAAATTTAATAATATATTTATATTTTCATCCTAAAAAAATTAAGTACTAAATTGAAATATATATTTTTTATATTTTGTACACAAGTAGAGTGTGCGATGTTGCTAGTTTATATATATATATATATATATATATATGTGAATGTATGTTTAACATATGGTTATTATAATTTAGTTTTAGGGTCTTGTGCCTAACTTAAGGAATTAAATTACTAGTAGTTTAATTTAATCAAAAAATTAAATTAGCAATAATATGTGTTCAGGGTTTGCAATAGTATGATTATAGAATTAATGATCCAATATCATTGACATGGGTTATAATGGAATTAATGGAAATGCAATCAATGGAAATATTGATATGATTGGGCTAAAACCAAGGAATTGAAAAAGTTGAACTAGTAATTAGGTAAATACAAAATTGGGCCAAAATCAAAGAATTAAAAAAGAATTAAAAAAAAAGTAAAATAGTAATTAAGATAATGAATTTAATGACTTAAAACTTACATAAAAAATTATTCATGCAACATCAGCCCAACACACACCCCACTTCGCAAGTCAATCCACTCTCAACAGCCCAGTTTACATATTGAGCCCAACATAGAATACCTTACCCTACTCTTTACCAGCCCAACCCGCGTAATATCTCCTCCACAACCCACCTCTTGAATTGTCCAATTCAGCCCCAATTACCGCTACCCACTAATAATCTCACTCCGTACCAACCTCCATCCACACCCAACAATGAAAAATCATTTGGTGTCTCAAACCCATGTATCTTTGCCCTCCACAACTCCTTCAACATCTATCCCTTGTTGACTTTCCGATCCCTACCCCCGATTAGCACCACCAAACCTTACTCCCATAAGCCTACTTGAGCCACAAAACCGAAACTAAGTCACAAGAAACAAGCTACCAATCGAAAGCCTCTTTTGGAAATCAACAGCAACATGGCACATGCAACGTATCTTAGTAAAAGAAAGATAGTCAGTGCGCGTGAAACTCATCTTGTTGATGTTGAGGTTTAGGTGGTCAAACGTATGCATTTTTCCTCGAGTGGTGACATGGATTTCCAACTACAAGTGGCAGATTCTACGTTGCAGGGCCACCGAGAACAATGATCGCTCTAGCCTGGAACTGTCGGGGTTTGGTGACACCTCGACTAGTTCATTTTCTCGGACGACTTATTCGGGAGGTCCGTCCCCACTTAGTTTTCCTCTCCGAAACTAAGTGCAAAGGTCTTCAGTTCAATAGACTTAAGGAGAGCCTAAATTTGTATGGCATCTGGGTCAAGACAGTCGGTTGCAAGGGTGGGCTCGACGTGCTTTGGCGAAAAGACACAAATATTACGCTCCAAAACTTTTCCAATTATCATATTGATGTTACGGTCGATCTGAGGACGGAGAGACTATATGGCGCTTCATTGGGTTCTATGGGGAGCCAAATGTCGGACAAAGAAAGTATACATGGGATCTTTTTCATATATTAAAATGATAATTGGTTTGCCCATGGCTTTGCATGGGGGACTTCAATGAAATTCTTTCATAGGACGAGAAGTAGGGGGGTTTGGCCTGTCCTCAATCCCAAATTCGAGAATTTCGTACCGCTCTTGATAGTTGCAATATGTTTGATTTGGGCTTTGTAGGCGATCCATTCACACGGTCTAACAACCTGATTGAGTTTGTGTATAGTGATGAAATGACTAGATAGAGGTTGTACCACACCCGACTGGATTAATCTTTACCCAAACAATCGAGTCACTCACTTGTCAGGTATCTATTTAGTTCATAAGCTAATCCAGATCTCAACGGACGGTAGTGATAGCTAGAGGAGACACATGAATAGGCTATTTCAATTTGAGGCGAATTGGCTTCGGGATTCAAAATGTCGGGACATTTTGAGCTCTCACTGGGGCGAGGCCATCGAGGAAAACAATATGGATACAGTTTGTGGGAAAATCAAAAATAGCGCGACAAGTTTTATAGCTTGGAGCAAGAACAAGTTTGGCAATCCAAGGCATAAAATGAAGGAGTTGGAGGAACAGATTGAACACCTTCGGTACGATTTCATCATTGATGGTTCAAAAGCTAGGGAGATGGAGCTTAGAAATGAAATGAGAAAGAGGGACGGGATTGCTTGGAAACAACACAACAAGGTTTAGTGGCTTCGGGAAGGAGATCGTAACACGACTCATTTCCATGGGGTTGTATCGATTCGTTTTAAAAATAATAGTATTGTTCGCATTAGAGATGGGGACGGTAACTGGGTAGACAATGAACAAGGGACTCAGGATGTTATCACGGAGTACTTTTCAACAATCTTCACCTCACAGCAACCTACGGAGAGGAACCTAAATGAGGCAATATTGTCAGTCGCACCTCGGCTGACCCCTGCTACGAACATGGCCTTGCTGGAGCCCTTTACAAAAGAGGAGGTAGCGGTATCCTTATCTCAAATGTATCCTTATAAATCCCTAGGCCCCGATGGTATGTCTCCAATCTTTTTTCAGTTTTTCTGAGATGTTGGTTTTGATATTCTCTATGTGGGCCTGATTTCCTCAATAACCATCGTACTAATAATGAGTTTAATCATACTCATATTGTCCTAATACCTAAATGCAAGGTACCGAAGTTGAATGTCTCAATTTCGTCCCATTGCTTTGTGTAATATCATATATAAGCTGGCACCTAAAACCATAGTAAATAGGCTAAAACCTATCTTAAATCAGCTAATTTCCCCATCTCAATCAGCTTTTGTACTTGGTTGACTGATTACGGATAATGTACTTTTAGCCCATGAGACCACCCACTTTCTCAAACACGAAAGAGGCAAAACTGGGCTCATTGCAATTAAACTTGATATGAGCAAAGCTTATGACTGGGTGGAATGGCGCTTTCTCGAGTCTACTTTACTTAGATTAGGTTTCCATCCTCATTTTGTTGATACCATTATGTTATGTGTTTCTTCGGTTACACATTCTTTTGTATTAAGTAGCTTTGTCTTTGGTTTTATTCGCCCACAGCGGGGTCTTCGTTAAGGAGACCCGCTGTCCTCGTACCTATTCTTGTTTTGTGCAGAGGTCTTTAGTATGTTACTGCAGGAGGAGGAACACATGGGCAATTTAAAAGGAATTGCCATTTGCCGAGCAGCTCCAAGTATTTCCCACCTATTTTTTGCGGATGATACACTTATCTTTTGTCAAGCCAAGGTGGGAGCAATGGAGAGCATTCTAAAGGTCCTTAACGTATATGGGAGAGCTTCGGGTCAACTCATTAGTAAAGCTAAATCTTTAGTGGTTTTCAGTCGCAATATTTATATAGACAATCGTGCCATGATCGCCCAATTAGGACAATTGCAGGTGGTTTCAAGTCATGAAAAATACTTGGGACTACCCAACTTAGAGGGTCGCAAAAGAAAAAAAAGAAGTCTTTTCATCCATTAGGGAGCGTATCTGGCGGAAAATTCAGGGATGGAATAAGCGAAATTTGTCTCAAGCAGGGGAAAAGGTACTCATTAAATCAGTTTTACAAGCAATTCTTTTTTATAGTATGTCTTATTTCCTTTTGCCAATGTCTTTTATTCAAGAGATTGAGAGTTTACTAGCTAATTTCTGGTGGCATAATAAAGGGAGCGGCAAAATACATTGGTTGGCTTGGATAAACTCTGTCTTAGTAAGAAAGATTGGGGTTTAGGCTTTCATTCACTTCGGCATTTTAATCTTGCATTATTAGCCAAACAATTCTGGAGGATTGGCACTTGTAAATCCTCCCTTGTAAGTCAGATCTTAATGTCGAACTACTAGTCTTTGGAGGAGCTTTTTGCTGTGAAACTCGTATCCACTCTGTCTCTTACTTGGAGGGGAATTTTTAATGCCAGAGAAATAGTTCAAACAGGTAGTCGATAGAGAGTTAGTTCGGGACAAAACATCAAGATTTGGGGTTCACGCTAGATTCCAAGGCCTGTTATGCTCATGATACAATCACCTCCATGTGAGGCGATGCGTAAAAGTAAGGGACTTGCTGTACCCTATTGAAGGGGGGTGGAACACTGCACTTTTAGACGAGTTGTTTCTTAAAATTGATGTTGATGCTATCTTATCGAATCCGTTGGGTCAGGGCTCATAATAAAGATATTGTTGTGTGGTATTACAATAAAAATGGTCGATTCTTGAGAAAGAGTGCTTATTATCTATTGAAGGCGATTGCAAGCACACGGGAACCAAGTTCGTCGGCTCATCGGTAGGACTAGAACTTTATATGGAGCTCGATTGTGGTGAAATAAGATTAAGCTATTCATTTGGCACTTATGTAAAGGAGCTCATGCGATGACCAAGAATTTAGAAAAGTGGGGACTCCCCTTGGTCGAAGGTTGTTCGCTGGGTTATGCTTCTGAAGAGGATTCTAAGCATATCTTCTTGAACTATCCTTTTGCTAGACAGACCTAGGCCCGTGGACTTGAGTTCGGAATGGCAAGGGGATACTCACTACTAAAAAATAGGGATTTAGCCACGGGTTTGGCCACGGATAAAAAATGTGTCGTGGCTAAGCTTAGCTATGGACCATGGCCACGGATTATTAGCCAAGGATTTGGCCACGGATTTATCCATGGCTAACATTATATTTGGCCACGGATATTTCCGTGGTCAACCTTTTTTATTTTTTATAAAAAAAATTACATTTAGCCACTAATAGTAATCAATAGTTTCTTTTAATTTTTTCAATTTAGCCACGGATTAGTATTTAATATTTTTTTAATTTTTCATCTTAGCCACGGAAAAATCCGTGGCTAACAAAATTAAAATTAAAAAAAAAATCAAACCAGCGCGAGCTACAACGCCCAAGCACACCGCGCCAGCAGCTGCCCCTAGCCCACTGTGCCAAACTCCATAATTTGGATTTCAGCGTAACTTGAGGGATTCGAACTCGAGACCTCTTGGTTAATTGCCTAGCATGCTACCGCTAGGCTATGTAGTGTTTGTTTGTCCAATTAGATTGTCAATCACTTATATGCAATTATATATTTTACTAATTTATACCTATTAAGTGACTATATTTTATTAATTCATACTTATTACAATTTAATTAAGAAATAATAAATTGTGCAAATTATAATTCTTTCTAATTTAACTTTTACCCACAAAAAAATTTGTGATAAAAAAATCAAAATTAAAAAAATTTAACGTTGACCTTATCAAAATGTCCCGTTGACTTTTTTCGAATCGTGCGTTTTCTAACCTTTTGAAAATATAATAATTGTGATGAAAATAATACGATTTTGAAACCGCTCAAACCATTTTGTGCCCTATAATATCAGATCAGACGATTTAAGTGAGTCATTTAAAATTATAAAAAATTAAAAGTTTGGCTTGGCCATGGATCAAGACCAATTTTTTTTTAAAAATTAAAATTATTTATTGGCCACGGATAAATCCATGGCCAAGTCCAATTTTTTTTTTTAAAATATTAAATTTATTTGTTGGCCACTGATAAATCCGTGGCCAAGTCCAATTTTTTTTTTAAAAAATAAATTTATTTTATGGCCACGGATTTATCTGTGGCCAATAGTCAAATGTCCCATTGACTTTTTCCGAATCGTGAATTTTCGTTAATTAGGTTAGACGGACGCATACAATTGGAATAATACAACTTCGAAACAAATCAATCTGTTTCAAAGTCGTATTTTTTGATAATTCCTATATAAGTTAATTGACGTTAGCAAACATTGACACCGGACTACGAAATCATTCGTATATATCAGTGAAAGAGAAAAACGTATTCTCGTGAAGCAAATTATAATTTTTAACGCATAAGATGGGAAAATATAATAATCGTGATGAAAATAATACGATTTTGAAATGGCTCAAACCTTTTTGTGCCTCGTAATGTCGGATCGGGCGATTTAAGTGAGTCATTTAAAATTATAAAAAAATTAAAAAATTGGCTTGGCCCGGATAAATCCCTGGCCAAGACCAATTTTTTTTTTAAAAAAAATTAAAATTATTTATTGGCCACGGATTTCTTTTTTTTTTTTAAAAAATTAAATTTATTTGTTGGCCACGGATAAATCCGTGGCCAAGTCCCATTTTATTTTTTTAAAAATTAAATTTATTTGATGGCCACGGATTTATTCGTGGCCAATAGTCAAAATGTCCCATTGATTTTTTTCGAATCGTGCGTTTTCGTTAACTAGGTTAGATGGAACCGTACGATTGGAGCAATACAACCTCAACACTAATCAATCTGCTCTAAAGTCCATTTTTTTGATAATTCCTACATAAGTTAATTGACGTTAGCGTACATTGACACCGGAGTACGAAGTCATTCGTATATATCACTGAAGAGCAAAACGTATTCTCGTTGATCAAACTGCAATTTTCAACGCATAAGAAGGAAAAATATAAGAACCATGACGAGAATTTGACGATTTTGGAATGGCTCAAACCTTTTAATGCCCCGTAATGTCGGGCTGCGCGATTTATGCAAGCCATTTAAAATTTTGAAAAAAAATAAATTTATTTATTGGCCACGGATAAATCCGTGGCCAATATGCAATTTTTTTTTAAAAAATAATTTTATTTCATGGCCACGGATAAATCCGTGGCCACTATGCATTTAAAAATAAATAAATAAATTTATTTCTTGGCCACGGATAAATCCGTGGCCAAGCCCAACTTTTTAAAAAAAAAATTTAATTTATTATTGCTAAAATGTAAATTTAAAATAATTTTTTTTTTTAAATTTATGGCCACGGATTTATCCGTGGCCAAAAACATTTATGTTTTTTTATTTAAAAAAATTATATAGCCTCGGAATTTTGTGTATTTAGCCACAGAAAAATCCATGGCCATATGTTTTCGTTTTTTTCCTGAATCCGTGGCAATTTCCGTAGCTACTGGCAACCGATTCGTCTGTAGCTAAAAATCCGTGGCTAAATCTTTATTTTCTGGTAGTGACTACTAAGTGGATTACAAACCTCCATGGTAAGCTCTCTAGCATGGAATTCGATTTGCTCATTACTATCTTATGGTCTCTGTGGTTTAATCGGAACAAAAAAACGATGGAAAATGTGGACCACTTCCCACGGGCTCATTAAATTGAGGATAGTTTTTCAAAATATTCATCAAATTTGATCATTTTCAGTGATAGTCATTAAAATTTAATGGCAAGGCGCACGTGCTCCTCATGTGAGTCACGTGCTCCGCATAGGCGACTAACGGCACATATGTGCCTTGCCGTTAATTTTTAACGTCTGTCACTGAAAAAGGGCAAATTTGATGAAAATTTTGAAAATTTGTCCTCATTTTGATGAGCCTGTAAAATTAGGGCCAAAAATTGGAAAAATACCATAAAATTTGGGACCATATCTGATTTTATACCTATTTTGGAAGCCCCTACATAATTTTTAGTATTTGAGAGTTTCTCTTCAAAAAAAAAAAATATTCATGCAACACAATTAAAGAAATAAGTAAATTTGTCCACATAAAAAAGAGATGGACGCATAAAGTGGATATCATTTTAAATACATATATTAGATTAGATTAGATTAGATTTGCTACTCAAATTTGTAAAAACATTATTGGTCAAAAATATTTAAACAATAATCTGACTACTATAGTGCGTAGTATATCCTAATTGGATTGAAACAAATATTCCACTTACTAAAAGCTATTCAAACGTATTTCCATTTCCAGCAATTTATTTCATTTTAATTAAAAAAAATGATATGTTTACCTACCTACTCATAGTTGTCATATCGCGAGAAAGAAAATCAATTATACATTAATTCCTTCTTAAACAATATTAATGTGATTACACTAATTCAACATAAATGCATTCCCCACCCCCATCCCCTATAAATAATCCGGCCACACATGATGTCCAAGTCACACCATTGCAGCAGAGGTAAAACACTAAACAAATAAAAATATGGCACTCAATTCTCGTTCAATTCTATTTGCAATTCTCTCAATTTTGTTGGCTTTGAATTTTCTCGAATCCGCCGTCGTCGGTGATCCTTGGGAACCAATTCAAGACCTGAAAGATCCGCATCTGGTGAAGCTTGCAAAAGATGCAGCGTCGATAAACAACGTTGAGTTTGTAAGCATTGTCGAGGCTGAGACTAGAAAAACTGACATCAGTGCTATTTATAAACTGCTGATCTCAGCCAAGGATCCCACATTCGCCTCGCTCGATAAATACGAAGTAATTCTTGCAAGAAGCAAAATCTTTAAAGAAGGGCTGGTGATCTATCTCTTCGAAAAACTTATTCAACATTAAATAAGGTATACGATCACAATGCTTTGATGAGGTTTAGTAACTCAACACAATATAATAATGTTAGTTTCGTTAATGTGAAAAAAAAGTCTGTTAACGGAGTGAACCTTTTGAACGTGAAATAAACATTTGCTTTTATTTACAACCTACGTTATCATTTTTAATCATATTCGTGTTGTTAATATTTCTTTTGATCGAATGTTGGTGACAATTACTAAACGTCTGTGCTTGTGTAAATTGCGAATGGGGTCTTTTGACGTTAATTGTTCGATTTTGACTGAATACTTGATTCTTAAAATTTTGATATTTTTTTTCTTCAAAAGATTTTCATTGATCGTGTGTGTTTATGTCTTGCAATCACTCAAAATCTTTGCCATATAAAATTCCTTAAATTTAGTCTATAATTTGTACTATTATATAATTAAAAGCGGTCTTGCATCGTAAATGTGTAATTTTGACTCAAATGAAATTTTTTGATAATTTTGAAATTTTAATTAAAGACAAAAACATTTATTGGTTAATTGTTCACTCACAAAAAAAAAAAAAAAAAAAAAAAACAGAAGAAGAAGAAGAAGGAAAGCCTAAAACCATAATACACAACTTCTCATTAATTTGTAATGAGAAATGTAAATGTTGTTTATGAATTTAGCATATTTAACTATATTAATCGCACTCATATAAAAAAATATATTAATCACGAATTGTATTATCCGGCACCTCCAAAAGAAAAATATCAAGTTATCATTAAGTATGATGCACAATTTTGGCAAATGTAAATAATCATGACATTAATTTGTTAGACAAAGCATATTTTGATTGTTATAATCCAGAATCATATCCGTGGTAAGAATTGATCATGCTACAATCACAATAATCCTAGCAAGTGTAAATAATTGGGTGAATACTTTGTATGATTCATGCATTCATGTTGGATAAGAAATTATAGAACAAAAAACGAAATCTTTTGGTGGCCAAATTAGAGAAAATTGCATTTTTCGTCCCATAAGTTGACGCACTTTTAATTTTCGTCCCATTCTTTTCACTTTACAAACATTCTTTTAATTTCAGTCCCATCAAAGGGGCTGCCGTTAGCATTGGACGGAATTTGTCATTTTGCTGTTAAGTATTGCTACAGTAAAAAGAGGCAGGAGAGATTACTACAGTATTGTATTGTGGTGGGAAAATTATTGAAGGGCCCCCTATATGATAAACCTAGAACCACCATTGCTGGAAAGGAAACCCTGAAAAAATCTCTTTATCGCGGAGCATTTCTCGCTAATGCATATCTCGGGAGATATTGGACTATTGCAAAGAAAATTGCCCCAACTTTTCTCGGTTAAGCGTATTCCATTTGTGAGACACAGGGCAGCAATCCAGAATACATAACAGGAGATAAAACAAGGATATCTCATTCGATTTCCAAGTATAAACCTATCAAACCTATTACAAATTAGTGGTTGCCTATTGTTAGATAAGGATGTAAAAACATTTAATATTAGGTACCTCATTTTATTAGAGTATTTGTAATCTATTCTATTGGTTAAATTTGCACGATACATGTTATACATGTTCTTATTACCCGCCACATGTTATTTACTTACAAGCTAGATTTTAGTAACATATGTTAGATGCATTATGCCAAATACATCCTATTCATTCATCATTCCACATTGGTTTCTATTAAAATACTTTTTATTTGATATATATGAATTTTAACCCATTCCTCATTATAGAAGTCGAAATTAATAATATACTTAAAAAGGTTAAATTAAAAATTGTGATACTTTAAGTAGAAAATTAAAAAAAATTAAACTATGTTTGTAATTAAAGTAATTAAATAAAAATATTGTGTAATACATCATATGATATATAATATCTAAGTAAAGTGTATATATCTTTAAACTTAAGTATAAATGACTTCTAGTGTAATTAGAATCAGATCAGCCAATAGACATTATTTGAAATATTTTATACCTAATCAACCATGTTATATATGTTTTCATACAAACGTATAATCATGAAATATAGAACTGAAATCTAACAAGATTTAAAATGTTATATCCATTATTATTACTTTAGATGTATAATTAACCTTAAATTAATATCCAAAATTGTAATGCATATCTTAATTATAATTTTAGGGATAGTTTCTTTATCTTGTTACTTAAAATTATCTTTATTCAATGTTCCACATCAGCATTCATTAGTAATTAATTTATGTTGAAATAATGAAATTATAAATTGAAATTTCTCAAACCCCACAAATTAATAGCTTTTACGATATTGACTTATATGGCAAATCATGCATAAAGAATATTTATAATTCTACTATTCTTAATTTTACACTTGTGAAATAGCTTTTGGCTTATTTGTTTGTATAAAATTAATGGTAATATGTTTAAGAAAAAGTAACTTATTAATCTTTTCTTTTAATAAAATAATATAGCATATAAAATATATAATTTTCTTCTTACAAGTATTTTTTGATATAATAATAAAATAGAAAATCAATCTCAACTTAATTAAACAATTGAATCATTTAATTATAATTGATTTTTTTTTTTTTTGTGTTGTTCATTCTATAAATATCATTCTTGGCATCATCTTCATCACATAAATTTTATGATATTGATTATGATTCGCACTTATTTAATTTATTGACTAATAATTATGTTATGTCAACTTTAAGTTAATGCACCACTTAACAGTAAAGATTATTTTTTTTGAATGCATTTTTCTTCTAACAAAGGTATCGTTATTTTTTAAAGCTGGTGCATTTCAGATGGATTGGATTTTGATGACACCAGTGTTCATGATAGAATGATTTTTTACTTTCTATTTTTAAATGGGGCTAACAGAAATTTTGTAGAAGAATTTATAGAATGATAGTAATTATGTATTTTATTTAGATGGGCTAACAGAAATTTTAAAATGAGAAGCATTAATTAATACTAACAGGAAAAATCATTTTTCACTTTGTGATTTAAAAAAGAAAATTATTGAAATTACTCAACTTATTTGACGATTTTATTATAGTATCTAATTTACATACGCACCCATTTTCACTCATTTTTCATTGTTTTGCTATCCTTTATTACATTTTAAATAAGAACACTAATCATAAATGAAGAAAAAAAAAACAAAAAAGAAAAAAAAAATAGGCAATGATTATTACTTCTCCCCAATAAATCCCTAGAAGTGGGGAATTGGAAGAAGATAAGCACCAAATTTGTGATGAAATAGTTTAAAAAAATAAAAGGTAAATAATCATAAATTGGAAAGTAGGTTGTAGGTTAAAAAAATATTGAAACTTGCAAAAAATAAGTTTAAATACACATGGCAATTAATTAGGGTTATTCTCATACCTTAATTAATGTTAGATGATAATGTCCGATAGTAGTTGTAGTGGTATAAAGTGAAATTACTTCACGAAAGTTGATAGAATACCAAAATTGTAGTGTTGGCCTAGTTCGCTACGGGGTTTAAGATGCCACCTACTTGGGTTTATGCCAAAATGGTGTATTTGTCGTTGGACCTAAACATGATGATGTCAAAAGATGAAATTCTGATATCATCATGTTCAATCTAATAATGTATACATTAGTCAAGTATATACCCAAGTGGATGATATCTCATGTCCAATTGGGTACTATGGCTCTAGGAAAGTTATCTTTTGGACATTTTCATTAATGCTTATAAGGTCTTAAACCTTGAGGGGTATTTGTACTTTTTAAAATAAGATGGACTAATTTGTAATTATATCATTCCTCAAGGGGTTTAGATATAATTTAACCTAATTTTAATTTTTTTTATTTTTTTTAATTTTATTGGTTTTCTTGGTTGGATTCATTATTTGTTGATTAGAATTTCTCTTTATTTTTGTATCTTTTATTTCTGGTCATGCAATTATGCAAAAGGGAAAATATCAATTATGGTTCCGTAACTTTTCCTTAGTCAAATTTTGGTACCATGGTTTCAATTTGTCTCAATATTGATACCATAACTTTCAATTTGTATCAATGTCAATCCATAACCAAACTCCGTTAAGAATTTAACGGAGAAAACCATGTGACACATACGTGGACATTGAGTCTGACCTTTTGGAGGGATGATGGCACAACTAAACCATGAGATATACATTAAATATATCACCAAAACCCCATTACACCCTAATTTATCCACTTTGCCCAAATCAAAGAAAGAAAAACCCTAAAATCCCAAAATCAATTGCCTCCCTTCTCTCTTACAATAAGCGCATTTAGAATTCGTGTCTGTCTACAAACAAACAAAGATAAACAACCAAATAATACTTCATTAACACCATAACCCAAATAAATGCGTCATTAAATCTGCAAATTAGTAATGAAAATTCGAAAACTCTACAAATTTCCACCTTCATAACCAAACAATAAGCTAAGATATTGTTTCTTTTGAGCTTGGCCAACTTCATCTCCGCCTCATTCACCCTTCAAAGTAGCACAGGTATCATATCTCTTACCCATACACACACATTGGTGATCTTCCCATACAAAAAATCCACATCCACCCAATGCATTCGAGCATCGATGAAATCTTCTCATTTTTGTTTTTTTTTTTTTTTTTTGTGTACGCGTGAGCCACGAAGAGAAGTCATTCTCTTGCAAAAGCACATGATACTACCTTTTGTTGCTTCCATTATTTCTCTGTTTTTGGTGAAGCAGAAGAACCAATAAGCTTAGCCCTATAACTATTTCCTTCGAACTCTTGTTGGTGATATTGCCTAATTTACCAGTTATTTTCCCTCCCTTTTTGGTTGCACATGCGTTGGGCATGCCATTTTTCCCTCCAAAAGGTCAAACTCCACATCTACATGGGCATCACTTGTTTTTTCCGCTAATTTCTTAGTGATGTAAGCTGTGGAATGGGTTGAAATTGATACAATTAAAAGTTATAGTACCAACATTGTGACTAAGTAAAACAATGGCACATAAATTGGACTAAGGTAAAGTTATGATACCAAAATTGATAATTTCCTTATGCAAAATCATTAATTTTTTATTTTTCAAATTTATTTTACATTTTTATATTTTATATACACACATATGTGTATATGTGAAATCCATCTATTATTTTCGTTAATTATATGGTTATTTAATACATTTTAGTATCTTATTACTGAATGTAAAAAATACACATTTAATGTATATAAAAATAAATATATGCGCTTATAATGTACCATGTACGACACGGAGCACACACTAACACTAATATATATATATATATATATATATATATATATAATGAAATCCACCTTATGTGTCCATCCCTTACTTATGTGGACAATGAGGTATACAAGTTATCCTTTCAATATTTTGCCATGTAGGACATTTTTCATATTTATATTTTCAATCTTTAATTCAAACTAAAATCTTTCTACAATTAAAATTATCTAGTTTCATTAGTTTCAAGCATATTTATGTTTAATTCCTTAAATTACTCTTTATTACTTAATTATTTTTTTAAACATGATTTATACTTATATCCGTTGATTAGTTTTTCTATGATTAACTCTTTATCAATTATTGTAAATTTTTGAATTTTGTGTGTGTGTGTGTGTGTGTGTGTGTGTATATACATATATATTTTTCTTTTTCCTTGTCTATTTCTCCTTAATCAATTCTTGTTATTCCTATACATTATGTAGTATCTACCTATATATATAATGTTATATATATACATATATATATAAATCCAATTTTCTAATCTAATATATATACACATATATATATATATCCAATTTTCTAATCTAATATATATACATATATATATATATAATGATGTCCACCTTATGAGTGTATCTCTTGGTTATGTGGACAATGAGATTGGCAAGTTGTCTTTTCATTATTTTTTGATATAAGATGTTTTTCAAATGTACACTTTAAGACTCTAATGCACATTAAAATCTTTCTATAATTAAAATGATCTAATTCCACTATTTTTCAAGCATATTTATAATTACTTCCTTAAAAATTACTCCTTAAATTATTTTCTTAACTATAATTTATAATTATATCTATTGCTTAGTTTTTTTATTATTAACTCTAAATCAATTAGTGCAAATTTTTAGATTTTGTGTATATATATATATAATTATCTTTTACCTTTTTTTTGAAAGTAAAAATAAATCATAATATTACGAAACATCAGCTAAAACAAGGTTCGACACAGAAGTAGGAATATTCGCTGCCCCCTTAGAATTAGGAAGAGCGTTCCTAGCTAAACAATGAGCCACTTTATTGCCAAGTCGGTCAACGTGGCTAAACTTAAGAGAATGAAAAGAAATAAACAAACTCCGGATGTTAGAGACAATACCACCCACAAAAGAAAGATCTTCATCGCCACTATTCAAATGAGAAATCAAGAAAATAATTATCTCTTTCAATCCACACTTTAGACCATCCCCCACGTGAAGCAAACTCAACCTGCTTCCAAAGCCGCTAGGCATTTAGCATGAAGAGGATCCGAGACATCCCGCATTCGATTTGTCTGCCATCCCAAATAGCTACCCCTGGAATCCCGGCCAACTATCCCGATGCCCCCCTCTTTCGTAACACTAAATATCGCACCATTGAAATTTATCTTTATCACATCCGATTTGGGAGCGATCCAGAGTTGAGGCAACGCCAGAATTACCGACAAAGCTCGCATCACCCTACTGCCCATGGAAGCTGAATGGCAACATCGTGCTAACTGAGCTACCTCTTCCGGGGTCTTGTTACAATTTTCGTGGAGGCGACGGTTGCGGCTATGCCAGATCGCCTAGATAGTGCTAAAGAACAAACCAGCTTGATTCATATCCAGATCATCCAACACCAACTTGATCCATTGGCAAGGACTCCTCCCAGACCTTGAGATCGTACCCCAAGGTAGGTCCGATAGACCCCAAACCTGGCGGGCAAAATTGCAAGATATTAAAACGTGTGTTAGGTCCGATAAATAATAGCTGTCAAAAGCAGCTTTTCGTTTTACAAGATTTGTGGCCATCGGTAAGATATCACGGCACACTCGCCAAACAAAAATCTTAATCTTTGGCGGCACCCTTACTTTCCATATCGATTGCCACAAAGAAGATTCAAGCGCCACTAAGCTCTGCACCTGCTGCTCGCTATCCATAATGAGATGGTATGCGCTTTTGATTGAAAAATGTCCATCCCTACTGTAGTGCCATACCAATCTGTCCGGACAAGGAATACGAGGAACTGGAATACTAAGAATAAGTTTTGCATCGTCTGGCCAGAAAGTGGAGATAACATCATCCCGTCTCCAGGAGTTCATGTTTGCATCAATGAATTAATGTACCCACTCCCTTTCCTCTCCATTGAGTCGCGAAGTGAACGGTCTAAACAAAGTTGGCCTATTCAACCATCGATCATCCCAAACCTTCACTGTGTTACCATCTCCAATTCTCCACCTAGAACCCAGCTCAATAACTCGACGAGCATCCCAAATACTCCGCCAATTAAGCGACGGTCTAAATTCTAATTTGGCATGCAACAGGTCATTATGTTGGGTAATACCGCTGTTTGAGAACTTATGCCACGAGACTATCTGGGTTGTTGAGAAGTCTCCAAACCTGTTTGGCTAACAAGGCTGTGTTAAAAGCTTTAAGGCACCGAAAACCTAAGCCTCCCCTTCGCTTCCCTTGGCATACATTTTTCCATGAAAGCCAATGTATTTTTCTTTTCCCCCGATTGGCCCACCAAAATCTCACAATCGTCCCTTCAATCTCCGCAATGAACAAATGTGGGAGGTTGAAGCACACCACTGAATAAGTCGGAATTGATTGTAAAACAGCTTTCACTAGGACCTCCTTTCCCACTGTGGACAGATTCTTCTCATTCCACCCATGAATGCGATGCCAAATTTTATTGCGAATCGATGAGAACACTGACTTCTTGTTTCTCCCAACCACCGCTAGCAGCCCCAGATACAAATCATGTTTTGGATCCCATTTGACATCCAAAGGGTTGGCCAAAGCAATTTGGTCATCCCTCGTGAAATTCTTACTCAACACCACCAATGACTTCTGATGGTAGATCTCCTGGCCTGAAACATTGGCAAAACGCTCCAACACGCGTTTGATACATGCGACTACATCCTGAGATGCCTAGCAACACACTAAGTGTCGTCTGCAAACAAGAGGTGGGAAATCCTAGGACCATTCTTACTAAAAGCAATCTCTTGAATATTATTCTTCGCCTCCTCCGACTGTAACAACAAACTCAAAATTTCTACACAAAATAAATATAGATAAGGAGAGAGTGGGTCGCCTTGGCGAATCCCTCTCTGGGAGCGTAGCGAACCAAATTGTACACCATTAAGCATAAAAGAAAAGGACATCGTGGAAATACGGGACATAATCAACCCCACAAAGCTATTCGGAAAGCCCATCTTAACCATTATAGCTTTGAGAAAGGACCATTCTATTTTATCATACACTTTATAGATATCGAGTTTGAGTGCCATAAACCCCATTTGCCCTTTATTTTTGAATTTGAGGAAGTGGTTTATTTCGAAAGCAATCAACACGTTATCTGTAATGAGCCTCCCGAGAAAAAAAGCAAATTGAGCTTGGGAAATAATTTAAGGGAGGATTGGTTTAAGCCTATTAGTGATCATTTTGGACACAATTTTATATAGTACGTTACAAAGGCTAATTGGGCAAAATTGCATGAAAAATTCAGGTTTCGGCTCTTTAGGAATTAATACGAGGTGAGTAAAATTGATGCTATTGGGACCCACCCCATTATTCAAATAATCAAGGACATATGCAATCAAATCCGGACCAACAAGAGACCAAAATTTTTGAAAATATAATGGGGGCATACTGTTCGGGCCATTGGACCGGGCATCCGCGATACTCCCTCCACTTGCTCTTCATTACTCAAAATTTTGTTAAAATCACCAATACAAATCAAAGGAGTCGATTGAGTTCGGCTTAGGTGATGCAACAAATTCCATGAATGATGGTGGTTTTGGGTGAGAGGTTCCCCGTAAAACCCAGTGAATCGCCAATCCACTACTGCCATTACTAACAGAATTAGAGCATCAATATGATTTAGAGACAAGCTTAATAATGAAACCCTCAAATCACGCTTCCATAATAGAACATGACCCCCACTGCAACCTCTTGCTTCCACGCACACACCAAACATTCCAAGTCTAAACTTTAATCTCTCTATCCTCGATTTACCCTACCGGGTCTCGGATAAAAAGATCACTGAGGGGTTATGTTGTCGGACTATTTTTTCAAGTCCTTGAACTGTCTAGGGACCCCCCAGGCCCTGGCAGTTCCAGCTTAAGAGTTTCATTGCGATCGGCGGGACTGCATCGCAGTCTCCGCCGTTGACTCTGACATCTCTTGCAAAATTGCATGGGACCAGTTCTCCTTTTTTCTCAAAGCACTGGAAGAATCTTCTTTTTTATGCTTGTGAGGCTGATTTAGTCGACTATTGGTAGGGATATGTGGGCTTGCTTCCTCTGCAACACCAGGAGAGAACAACAAAGGTTGAAAATCCCCTGTCATGAAGGGCACGTTCATCATATGCAAAGGAAAAACTTCCTGATTGGGAACCATGGGCAGGAAGTTATGTTTCTGGGTAGCAATAGGGTGATTGGGCTGGGAAAAATGGGTTGAGAGGTAGCACTTTTTATTCTTTTCCTGGGCTGGTCGGACTCCAATGATAAGCTGTTGTGTTTTCGGTTCGTGGGGGCTAAGGGTTGAAGTGGGCTGGTTTTGGATTGGGGTTTAGGCTTCTCAATGGAAGGTTTGGGCTTTGGGGATGGGTTGATATTTTCTTTTTCGGTCTGGCATATTTCCATAGGGTTGGATTGTAGGCTAGAGGGGATAGGCAGAATATGAGGCCCACCTTCTTTTGGGTCGGCTTCCTTCAGGATGAGAATCGGATCAAGGGTTGGTGGGTATCTTGTGGTGCTAAGCGGTTTTGATGTAGGGATTTCTTTGTGGGAGGAATTGGTATTTGAAAGTTAATATGAACAATATGGCATGGGAATTATCCACCGATTCATCCACCGCATCTCCCGGAATCTACCGCTGATTTCTTAGTTTCCTTTCCTTTCCTCGCCACAAATTTCGTCATGTGCATTTTTTATTTATCATCGGAAAATAAGGCCATCCATCGGCTCCCTGAGCTTGAACCCGGTAATGCATGCAACCATGGTCCATACGGCGTCTCTGATCCTGGATCCGAAAACGATTCATCTAACTGCATTGGGCATAATTGGACTAGGTGGTCGCATTTCCCGCACCAATAATAGAAATTTTGAAGTCTCTCATAAGTGACTAACAATTCTTCCTCCGACAGGCCACGGAGTTTTAAAGCTCCTTTCAAGAGAAGATCGAGGTTCAGGCTTACTCAAATTCATAGAAAATCACCCAACATTTTACCAGCTAAATCAAAATCCACGTCCTTGAATCGCCCTATCCAATTGCTAATTTGAACCGCCATCTCCGGCGTCATCTTGCTAAGGGGCAAGTTGTGAATTCTCACATGGAAATCTCTCCATCCAATATCAATGGAGAAAGGATCGTCGTTGATATCCAACTCGTGAAGCACAACTAACTGTTTTTCAAAAGACCATGGTGTACTTTCTAGCACTCTCCGGGGATCCACCATGTGATTAAACCTCATGAGAAAGCTCCCCCTTTCTAGTTGTTTCATTCCATGCCCCGAAGAGGTTTGATAGTTCTCTCTATGGTGGTCTTGAAAAACTTAAAATTAAAATAAAAGTCAGCACCCTCCCAACTAGAAAAATGGAGTTCTTTGGTATCTCCCCTCCCTAGATCGTTGCCGATAGGTCTAGCCCCAACTCCTCATCCTCAGTTAGCGAGAGCGCCCTGTGCATTGTCTCCACCTTCTCTTCCATCCCTGTCTAAGAAGTTAATTGATGAAACTCAGGAATCACAGTTGTGGTTTAAAGAACAGAGATCGTAAGTTGTCCGATACTGCCTTCTTTGCAGGGGGTACCTACAGAAATGAAAGAAGCAAGGGTAAGAGGGCTATAGAAGAACTACTAAACCCTCAAAGGAGAGAAAAACCTTTCAACAGAAAGAAAAAAGGACTTTTATAGGAAAGAAAATGACTCTCATAAGAGAGAAATGTGATTTGTGGATAAACAATAAATTATCTCGCACATATAATTATCTTTTACCTTCACTACTTTTCCTTGATCAACATCTATTAATCCTATTATCATAATTACTATTTTAAACTCTTTGATTCCTTGACGTTGGCCCATATTCATGTTAGTCATTACACATGAATTTGGCCAAATTTTCCAACAACTTGTAATTATCAACTTTTACTAATATATATGTCTCTATAATAATAATGTTAGAGCGGTGCCTAGCAAGCTAATGAGACTGGAGATACTTTCAAATACTCTTTGTAATAAACAGTCTTTTTAATTTATAATAGAAATTAGAGTTGATACTTTTTAGTCACCTTCATCGTAATGTGTAAGTTATACTCAAGTATAATCTATACGCATATATTTGAAGCTCCTAGATCACATAAGGCTATCAGACTTGGTCTCGCATAGAGATGAAGATCTTGAAGTTGAAGAGTCTAACAAATACCAAGGGCATTAACATGACTCAGATTAAGACTTGTACTTAAGACATATCTCAAATAGTAGGATGTCTTGTTTAATAGACATTGAATGTTGAGACATTCATATGTATAAGTAGGTGCTCAATAGAGAATAAGTTCACTGAGGATCTTACCGAGAAGCACCTAAATGGGAGCATTAGTTGCACATCGAATATGTATTGTTTCTCAGCTTTTGGTGTGCATTAATTAGTTTTTAGACTTGAGGCTCCATAGTAATCTTGTACATGTGCATTTATACTTTGGCATAGATACCGACTCCATTGCGGGTCTTAAGGCGCCTACGTTGGGTATAGATCTCCTATGTATGAAGGCTTTTAAGAATCAATAAAGAATCCATTTACTCACCTCGTAAAGTAAGTGAATCACCTATGTGTTCTATTTTAACTAGTCTACAGAAATTTGTGGCCACAGTAGAGACAATGATTAGAAATGAGTTTTCTAGATTGATTGTTAAAAAGATTAATTACAAATATGAATCATAAAATTGAGCTTAAAAGAATTTTTGATAAATCCCATATCTAAACCTCAATTGAGGAGATTAGATAATGGAGGGAATGTATTAGCACGATAACCATAAGCGAACAAGTTCATGTAATATACTTCACCTATTGACTAGGCATCGTGGGCTTGTTGTTGGACATCGACCACGATAAATAGGTAGTATTGGATTAGAAAGAGTTATAATTCAAAAACGAGTTTAATTAATCAATTGATAAATTTGTCATCTAAAATATTGCAGCAAATTGCAGAACCATTTCTAATCGATTAGTGAACCTAAGGAGTCACACACAAATGAATGGATAAACTCTGAAACATATATAAAATATTTAATTGGATTAAATCAAAGTATTGATTAAATTTAATTAAGATAGAATATATTCGATTGATTAAGTTAATCAATTAATGATGGATTTAATTGAACCAATGTGTTGATTTAATTAACTTAAATTAAACAGTTAATTTAATTGGGCTTGAGGCTTGAATTAGAGAATTCAAGATTTGTATTTATTAAATAAATACGCAAATCTTTAAATTATGGGAAAATTTAAATTTTTACTTTTATTTTTGTTCATGTGATGAATGGGATGATCAAATCAGCCTAGACCTTTTATTTATGGTTAATTAATTTTTGATATGATTGGTTTTAATGATGTCTGCGTGTCTCTTACTTCTCTCCCTTTTATTCTTACTGTAAAATTCTTTTTACCTTCAAATGTGCTCCCCTTGAATATATTTAAGGTTTCTTACCTTAGATATGTAATGAGAGTAGGATGCTTAAGAGGTGATGATAGTTCATAGGTGATGGAGTTTTTCAAGAATGCAAGGAGCAAGAAGCATTTAAGGCCCATGAATGTATGGGATACATTCAATGAAATAAATAGAGATTTATGTTTGTTATTACTTGATTGCACACCCTAGATTGACCTTACGTCAATGATTAGCTCTCATGGACCGCTTAAGACAGGACCCTCGATAATCCGAGATTAGGAGCATGCTAGGTTTTATTTAGTATGCTTTATGTTATCTATTTTACAATGTATGTTGATACATGCATAGGATAGATAGACTAAATAAGATAATAAACTTGAATTTGATGAGGTCTTGCAAATATACCCGAGTAATTTACCCTTACTTGAATAGTTCAAATTATAATTTAATATTAAGTCAAAATGGACAAACATTGAAAGGGCATTTCAATGGTCCGTGCCTTCCACCAATAGGCAAATTTGTGAGTACTATCTTGATTATTACATTATCTTACGAGTCATGGAATGCAATAGCTAAGAAAAGCTGAGATTGATATCTAAGTATAGAGATATGTGTTTTTGCTATCTTGGTTATGACATGGTCTTATGAGTCGTGGCACGACCGTGATTAAGGTAACGAGAACTTGAATTGATGGGTTCGACTTAACATTTATTAGTATGGATGTCTCACAAGTCGTGGGTCCATGTGAAAAATGAGGTAAAATAAATCGAGAGTTGGACTCATGCGCAATTGGCAAAGTTGTTGCCTACCCAAAGGTTGTGATTGGATATCTCCCGAGTCGTGGGTCCAACTACAACGCTTTGGGATCTTGATACCACGAGAGAAAAATGTGTTTTTTTTGAATTCCTATGTGAGGGTCATGGGGTTTTGATAAAATAGTAGGAGGTAACTTATGAGAAAAGACTATATCATATTTATAATAATATTAATTGAATGTATGCTTATTTTTCTACTTGTATTTGCAAATATTGTTACTTTGCAAACATTTATTGATCCACCCATCATCTTACCTCGAAACTAGAATCGAATAGTTCCAATCATGCTCATGGCAAAAGGATTTTAAGAATGTCTTGAAACTTGCTAAAAATGACAAATTAGTTCTAATGATTGCCTCTATGACTTTTGAAGACTTATAACCAAATAGGAAAGATTCCTTTGAAGGCATGAAACTATTTTGACCAATGAATAGTCAGAAGTAGACCCATTGAGCACAAGATATATTTTTTAGGGATAATTGCTTTTTTTGTCCTCTACCTTTAGGGTGTTTTCAATTTTGCCTTCTCTGTTTCAATTTTATCAATTTTGCCCTTTTCGTTTATAAATTTTTCAATTTTGTCCTTTCCGATTATCAATGTTTCGATTGTCGTCCCATTTTGGACATAACTTCTTTCCGGTAATGACGTGGCGATTTTCTAGTCATTTATGGTGATGACCGAAAAATTACAATTTGCGGCTAGAAAATTGCCACATTATCACTGGCAAGAATTATGTCCAAAATCGGACGATGATAGAAACATTGATAATCGGAGAGGACAAAATTGAAAATTTTGAAACAGGGTGCAAAATAGAAAATAGGCTAAACCTAGAGGACATAAATTGCAATTATCCCTATTTTCTATTGTAAGAAGTATGGACATTGGATAAAGGAACTGCAAGTAGAGTTTTGCACTTCTCTCCAAAAGAAATGCTTGTCGAAATTAATCTTTTGACGAATAGTACTTTTTGGGCATTAGATACCTACTATAGCACTCATTACAACAATGTGTTGCAAAGATGACAAGAATACATGCGATGAGTTAATCTCATAATTAATGAACATCTCTATGGTATTTATTGTTGGTTAGAGTGAATATCTATGCAAATTGTTGCATAAGGCAACTAAGAAAGTTGTGAGAAATTAATCTTAAGATTAACCATATTTCTAAAGCTCATACATTTAAAGGGTTGCAAGTGATGATAAGAAGGAATACACTAACTGATGGAGAGTACGCCCTAAAGCTAAGAAGCAATGATTGCATCAATGGCTAATAGGAAAAGATTACTTAGTACCTAAGGACTATATTAGGATAAAAATTAAATAAACATCCCTTGACATTCCTAGATTGCTTTGAGTAATCAAATGGAATATTATGAAGTCAACTTTATCTAACTTGATCGTCAATGTATTATCCAGAAAGTTCAACAAGCAAACAAATACAAATAAAATGATCAACCCTCAGTTGATTTAAGACTTTTGACTTAGACATAATTCCAACGAATGGAACGCACAAACTGACTTTCTTATGATCTATCCTATAGATATATCTAGACGAATTGACAACTCGTGTATCCTGTCCGAAGGGAATAAATGACTAAAGTCAAAGTCAACATACCAAAGCATCCTTTGGATTATGATCTATAAGGATGTTAAAAGCTTACAAAAGTGTTAGTGTGCACGATAAGTGCCAAGACTTTATTACTTATAGCAATGACCTAGGTCATAATTGGCTTGTAGTTAATGAGGCACAAAGACTAAGGTCATTTTTGAATTGTTTAAAAAATTCAACAGGAATGAATTCCAAGGTCACCTTAAAGAGAATTGGATTCTCTCACAGTGAACTTGACAAAGAATAAACTATAGAAATATGGTGTACTTCTTAACATGCTTCATAGTTGTTCCTATTTCTTTCTAAGATTACATTCAAGAACCCTATGTGAGGACACTAAGAGCAACACTCACCAAGACAATGTCCAAACGTTACAATAGATGTGATAATAAAAGTCACCTTTATAATCTTACTTGAAGATTTAAAGTTTTTCACTTATTTTGAGAAGTTAGTGGAAGCCAAGTTGGATGTAAGATCCATCTTGTGACTAATTTGTGGGATATCTAAAATGTCTTTTAGATGTTATTTCTATAATCTATTAGAACAAAATGTTTGTTTTAGAAAAGGAGTTATGTCCCTCATAAGTGATTCTTTACTAAATAAAAATGGCAGAATCACAAATCTTGAAGGAGTTCAAGAAAAAGGCTTAGATCCCACAAACAATAGAAACACAATCACAAAAAAATAATGAGTTGTAGATGCATCTCTTTAGAGATTTGACAGGATTTCTAAATAAGCTTGAAACAAAAAGATTGTATTAGACATAAGCTCAGGGATATGGCTGTGAGCCATGCAAACCCAAATGGACTCTAGAGACTCCAAACAAATTATAGAGCTTGTTAGATCCACCTCAAAGAGTTGAGCTAGATGAATGCAAATCGATCTATAAGTGTAAACTTGGAGCAATTGGAGAGATAGTAACCTATAAGGCAAGATTGTTTCCTAAAGAATACCCATATGGGTGTAGTCACCAATCATGAGGCTTGAAATCATTTGGATTAACTATACCATTGTGAATAATTTGATTATCAAATTTGGCAAAGGATATGAAGATTGACTTCTCAATGGTAAAATTGATAAAGACATCCATTTATTGCAACCAAAATGGCTTCATATCCAGTAAGAGTAAGCAAAATAGTTTGTAAACTCCAGGTCTATTTTTTAGACCTAATCAGCCATCTCGGAGTCGTTTAATACAGTTTGATAGTCAAAATGTACTTGGCTCTGTCACAAGACATATATGAACCTTGCATTTATGTAAAGGCTAGTGGGAGGACCATTCTATTTTTAGTGTTGTAAATTGATGACATTCTTCTTTCTCATTTAAGATGATATAATGTTTTGAAATCAACCAGAACATAGTTGTTTGCTTAGTTCTGCAAATGGGATTTGAGAAGATGTCATTTGTTCGAAGGCCTATAGAAATAGATCTTGGAGAATATTGGCATTTTTCAATCCATGTGCATAGTCTTTGATACTAATGAGATTAAGTATGCAAGAATCAAAGTGAAGATATTCCAACTATAGAGACATGGGATCAAACTCTCTAAGTTAGAGTGTAGGCACTATAATAAGGATAGATAAAGGATGTCTCACATATCTAGTGCATCCATCTTCGAATGCATTTAGTATGTAATTATATGTACTTGACCAAAATTATGTACATTCTAAGCATAACCAATTGATTCTAGTTAAACCATGATGATAATCACCAAGTCACTGTCGAGTTTATCCTAAAGTACTTGAAAAGTACTAAGGATGCAAAACTTGAATGTAATTAAAATGGAGAATTGAAACTCGAGGGCTTTTCTGATTGTGTTTCTCCAAATCGGATATGGACAACTAAAATTTGAGCTCTACTATGGTAATGACATGGAAGCTGAAGTGGAGATCATTACCAATAATAAATGTTGATATAAAGTTTCTTGGATGGAAAAACTTTTATCTAATGGTTGGATGTAAAAGTTCCTAGCATTACCAAGCATGTCATTGTCTTTGAGACAACATCTATGTAAGCCAAGATCTCATCAAAGATCCAAGTACAAATATTCTAAAAGCGTTTAGAATAAAGAGGCCATTTGATTTGAGAAATCAATGGTTTAAACGACATTTGAGTGGATAGAGTCGCTTAGCAGAAAAGGTAGTAGGCCGAAAAAATCATTCCCTTAGGCATGAGGTTATTGAAGAACATCTTTGGAAGAAGGGCTTTTAAACCAAGGGGTATTGGCTTTAGGGCAAGTGGGAGATTGTTAGAGCAATGCCCAACAAGCCAATGAGACTAGCAATACTTTTAAATATTGTTCGTAATAAACAGTCTTTTCAATTAATAATAAAAATAAAAGTTTATATTTTTTGGCTACCTTCATCATAATGTGTAAGTTGTACTCAAATATAATCTATGCATATATAGTTGAAGCTCCTAGATCACATAAGGCTATGAGACTTGACCTCGCATAGAGATGAAGGTCTTGAAACAAGTCTCTAAGGCGTGATCTAAATCACTCCAAGTCGAAGAGTCTAACAAATACCAAGGGCATGAACATTACTTGGATTAAGACTTGTGCTTACGACATATCTCAAATGGGAGGATGTCTTGTTTTATGGACATCGAATATAGAGACATTCATATACATAAGTAGGTGTTCATTGGAGAATGAGTTCCCTGAGGATCCCACCGAAGAACACTTAAATAGGAGCACTAGTTGCACATCAAATTAGAATTGTTTCTCAGGCTATGGTAAGCATTAATTATTTCTTAAACTTGAGGCTCTATAGTAATCTTGTACATGTGCATTTAACTTTGATATAGGCACCAACCCCATGGCGGGTCTTAAGGCGCCTAAATTTGGTATACATCTCCCATTTATGAAGGTTTGTGAGAGTTGATAAAAAATCTATTTACTCATCTCGTAGAATGAGTGAATCTCCTATGTGTTCTATTTTAACTAATATATGAAAATCCGTGGCCACGATAGAGACATTGATTAGAAATCAGTTTTCTAGATCGATTGTCAAAAAGACTAATTGTAAATAAAAATCATAGAATTGAGGTTAAAATAAATCCCATATTCTAAATCCCAATCGGAGAGATTAGATAATGGAAGTATTTCCACGGTAATCGTAAGCAGATAGGTTCGCTTATTTTACTTCACCTATTAATTAGGTGTCATGGGTTTGTTGTTGGACATCGACCACGATAGATGGGTACTATTGGATTAGAAAGTGCTCCAATTCAAAGGTAATTTATTAAATGAGTTTAGTTAATCGATTGATGAATTTGTCATCTAAAATATAGCTCCGAATTGCGAGCCCATTTCTAATCGATTAGTGAACCTAAGGGGTCACACACAAATGAATGGATAAACTCCTAAATGTGTATGAAACGTTTAATTAGATTAAATCAAAGTATTGATTAAATTTAATTAAGATAGAATATATTCGTTTGGTTAAGTTAATTAATTAATTGATGGATTTAATTGAATCAATGTATTGATTTAATTAAATTAAATTGAAGAGTTAATTTAATTGGGCTTGAGGGCCCAATCCATTAATTAATTGGCTATCATTTAATCAATAAAATATATTAAATTAGTTGGCGGACTCAGTTAAATTAAATTGTTAATTTAATAGAATAAAATTCAAGGTTTAGTTTTGTTGAAGCCCAAATCCATTAATTAATTTGGTGGATATAATCAATTTAATGAAATTGAAAATCAGCTAATTTACAATTAATTGATTAAATCAATTAAATAGAGATTTAGTTGATTTTTGATTAACATAAGAATAGAGATTCTTGTCATTATCAAATTAGAAATCAAGTGGAGGCTATTTTCAAAGAGTTTGAAATAGATTAGAAGAATTCTTGATATATAAATACATATATGGATATATATCATATATATCAAAATACCCATAGATATATAAAAGATATATATCCTATGAATGTATCAATATATATATATATATATATACATGTCCGAGGCACGAATCGAAAGAGAATTGGGATTACAACTCTCATAAAGAAATCTCCAATTCTACACACTTTTCGGCCAAGAATAGTACATAGAATGAGATAATGTATCTCAAGTTTTCTTATGTTGTAATATACATTGAAATTAGCTCAAGTACGTAGAATGAGATAATGTATCTCAAGTTTTCTTATGGTGTAATATGTGTGTTGAAAGTAGTTCAACAAATTTTCATTATACCCTGACAAACTACCATGTATAAGTTCCTATACGATTTTCTTCTTATCTCTATATTAAGCCTCCTTGTCTTGTTTCATATGGTGTTTTTGGTTCTTGGTCGATTAATGATCATGGCATTAAGAAATACTTAGAAATATATCCACCATTCTCAATTATTCCTAAAGTAATTTAGGAACTATTTTAAAAAATAAAAGAAATATAGTTTCATCTAAACCTATATGGTTTTCAATTCTATTCCAACATAGAATCAAGCACTCGAGGAGATCCGTTCGTGTAGACTATCTTTAGGAGGAGAACGTTTGGGCTCCGATTCGTGTAGATATATTCGGGTTGATGAGGATTGAGTTCGAAGAAGCGGTTTGGATGATTGAGATTAAGTCGGGAATTCAATGCTAATTCGTATTTGAATACGAAAAATTATCTACATCAAACGGAAGGCTCATATGTATAATTCCATTTGAATTTTAATAAGCATGTTCATTGTTTGCATAAGATCCGTGTCACAATAGCAACGGGATGTGCTTTTTCACAATAGTTATGCATTAAATTTTATATTTCTGCTACTTTAGCATCCCGGGGCTATCCGAAACAAACAAACAAATAATAATAATAATAATAATAATAATAATAATAATAATCATCATCATCATCATCATCATCTAATTCAATTTACTCTAGTATATATTTAAAATGGAGGCCACCGTATGTGTCCATCCCTTGCTTATGTGGACAATAAAGTGGACAACGTGTCCTTTCACTATTTCTCCATGTAAGACGTTTTCTATATTTATATTTTCAATCTTTAATTCACAATAAAATCTTTCTATACTTAAATCTAATTCCATTACTTTCATGTGTATTTATGTTTAACTCCGTAAATTTCTCTGTATTACTTAATTATTTTTTAAACATAATTTATAATTATATCCATTGTTTAGTTTTTCTATGATTAACTATTTTATCAATTAATGTAAATATTTAGATTTTGTATATATATATATATATATATATAAAATCTAATCTAATATGCATGTGTGTGTATATATATATATAATGAAGTCCAGTTTTTGTGTCAATCCCGCGCTTATGTGGGCAATGAGGTGGACAAGTTGTCATTTTCACTATTTTGCCATGTAATATATTTTTCATATTTATGTTTTCAATCTTTCATTCACATTTAAAAAATTTTATAATTAAAATTACCTAGTTCCATTACTTTCAATCATATTTACTTTTAGCTTCTTAAATTACTTTTTTTTACTTAATTATTTTTTAAACATAATTTATAATTATATCTATTGATTAGTTTTTCTATGATTAACTCTATCAATTAGTGCAAACTTTTAGATTTTCTATATATATATATATAGATATATATATATATATATATTACCTTAACTACTTGATCTATATATCTATATATATATATATATATATATATTACCTTAACTACTTGATCTATATATATATATATAATATTATGGGTGTGTGTGTGTATGATTAAGCTCATTATCATAATTACTATCTTAAACTCTTTGATTTCTTGATATTAGTCCAAATTTATGTTAGTAATTTGCCCATATTTTTCAACCATATGCATAGATCCATGCACTTTTAGTTTTATCTATATGTACGTCTCTATAATAATAATAATAATAATAATAATAATAATAATAATAATAATAATAATAATAATAATAATAATAATAATAATAAGTTATGTATATGCCACAAATAAATTCATATAAATTGTCAACGTAGTTATCTACCATAACATGCTTCTAATTTCTAATGTTTTGTGCATATATATATCGTTAAATGTGTATTCTATAAATATAATCAATCAAATTATGCACATGTAATTGAGTCATATTAGAAGACCATTTCATATGTAAATCATGCATATGGATTTTGCAGTTGACAATTTTACTGATTCACTTTCGGTGAATTTTATTTATCAATCTAGATTACAATTACTTTAGTTTATTAAATTAAATACGAAGTTCATTAAATTAGTTTATACTAAAATAAGACAAAAATACATTTAGGTACATATAGACCAAACAAAATGTGTACCATCCCCATACTGTCATCTATTGGTAAGTGAAAATTTATTTTCTTAAAAATGCATTATACGTTGTTTATATTTACTCCTAATTATGTATTTTTTTCATTTGAATTTGAACAAGTTTCAATTTGCAAGAAAATTTAAAGTCTTTATCGAGAGAAACAATTGTAACCCTTGATTTTGTGGTAAGTTTATTTCACTTATGTTTTCGCTTTTTTTTTTTTCATTTTGTTTGTATATCTATATGCATTTTTTTTATTTAATTCGATGGTATATGAACTTATAGGACAAATTTATTAAAATGCCACGTAAATTATTGCCTTAATTTATGTTTCTAATAGTTAATGCTATCATCTATTTAGTACTATTATTATTACCTTTGGACCTATTGAATGATATTATTGTCCTTAATGTCAAATTCTAGTAATTGTTATCACCATTGTAATGTAGATTTAGAAAGATTGCTGCACATAATCAAAAGGGCATTGGAAGCCATTAATTATTGTAATTTACCCTATTATATGAACCATATTTATTATCAAAAGATTTATACGCGTTCTTATGATTTTCGTGAAATACTTATAAAATATTACGTTTTTAGAACCTTTGATAAAGTTAAATTAAAATTCCCTAACATTAGCTAAAATGTCCTAAAATAGCATGTTTACTAAAAATATTTTTAAATTTACAATTAATATTTAAAGGAAGAAAGATCCCCTTGTTTTTTTCTCTTCAACCACCTTTACCTATCAATCTCTTGGTAAGAAGATTTTAGTATCATTTAAGACGTTTCTATGTCATTCTTCAAGTTACTCTTTTGAATTTTAATCAATATTTGCATTGAAGTATGATTGTTTGCAAAAGAAATTAAAAGTTCTTTATACGAGGTAAACTAATATATGAGAGTTTCTTTTTGTAGGTTCATAGTATTAATATTTCAAAATTGCAAATGTTAACCGAAATCAAGTCAAACTTTTTCATGCAACAATATTAGCACGTAATTCAATTGCACTATTTTTTTCAATATTTCTAATTTTTTAAGAAATAAATATCATCACAATATATATATATATATGTACATATATATACGCATACATGTTTACAGTCTTCACAATGTGAATGTGTGTGTGTGTGTATACATGCTAACATATATGTTAGCATGTACTTCTCCCACGTATGTTCCTTGTTTATTAAGTTTTAGTTCACACACACACACACACACACACACATATATATATATATATATATATCTTTTACCTTGACTACTTTTCCTTAATTAACTCCTATTATTTCTATATATTATGTAGTATCTATCTATCTATCTATCTATCTATCTATCTATCTATCTATATATATATATATATATAATGTTATATATATAGGGATAATTGCATTTTTTGCCCGCTAAGTTTAGGGTGATTGCGTTTTTTCCCTCTCCGTTTTAATTTTTTCAATTATATCCTCTCCATTTATCTTTTTTTTCAATTTTATCCTATTTGGACATAACTTTGTGCCGGAGATGACGTGGCACGAAGATTTGCGATTATTTCCTATTTTCCCGCCATATTGGGTGAGTTGGACATCCAGCTGTTTTTTTTTTTTAAATGTGGCATTGGACATATCAATTTTCATTGCCACAGAAGACCAAATTAGAGGGAAAGACATAGAATAGGATTATGGGTGTAGGAAGAATTGGAGGGAAATTTTCCCTCCACAAATAAAGACTTAGCATCTGACTTTTCTGACTAAGTTAGAAGACCAACAAAGAAAACTCAAAGGTTGACAACCAAGAGAGAAAAAACTTCAAGGAAACCATGTCAAGATTGACTGTTGAATGCCCTATGAATTGTAGGTGTGGGAAGCGATCTGTGTTGAAGACATCTTGGACTGACGATAACCCGGGTAGACAATTCTATGGGTGTCCCGACTACACGGTGAGTTCATGCATTTTTTGCCCCTTATTTTTGGCCGACAAAATTGATTTAAATTTTGGAATCCAAAACCATTGCATAGGGATGGTGGAGGATGCAGATTTTTCTACTGGCATGACCCTCCAATGTGTGATAGGGGTAGATTTCTAATTTCCAAATTCATGAGAAAGTGTGACCGATTGCAAAATGAGGTTGAAACATTGAAGAAAAATGAGATTGATGCTAAGGAATGGGCTGAAAAATTGAGATGATTGGAAGATGAAACAAATCAAAAAGCTAGAGCCATGGAAAAAGAGTTCCAAAAATTGAGGGAGAAGATGACAATTGATTTTATGTTGTCGTTAGCTTGCTGTCTTGTTTTGTATCTCTTACATAATTTGTAAAATGTTTTCTGTTTTGGACATCGTTTTTTTTGGCAAAAAGCTGTAGTTGAAGTGTTAATATGAATGTAATATGGGGTTTAAGTGCAACTTTAATTTATTTAGTATGGGGTTTCAGTGCAGCTTTAATGTATTTAGTATGAGGTTTAAGTGCAAGTTTAATGTATTTTGTATGGGGTTTCAGTGCAAGTTTAATGTTTTTTGTATAGGGTTTAAGTGCAAGTTTAATACTTGGATCTCTTAATTGAAAACATATGTGTAAGTTAGTTTTCAAACTATAAATGATCTTGACAGCATTGAATTCAAGCAGCCATTTCATTAGTAAAACATAATCTGGAATTTCATTCCAAGAAGCATTATTACATAGTTTGGCATTGACAAAAGGACATAGCTTGTTCAAAAAAAATAACATTAAAAATCCACCATGACAAAAATACATAGCTTGTTCAACATAGTTTGGCTAATACAAAAAGGCATAGCTTGATCAACAAAAATATCATTACAAAAGACTGTTTGTTCAAATCAATTCTCTTTTGCTCTTTCCCTTACAAAAGACACAGTTTGTGCATATCACTTCTTCATCTTGTTCTTTCCCTTAGCTTTGTGCTTCTCTTTTGCTATTTCAACCAATTTTGATAAGGACATAAATCTCTTAACATCCTTAAGAATTCCTGGAGTTGGTCTCTTGCGTCCCTTAGTGTCAGTGAATTGTGCAGGCTCAACAAGCTTCAAATCATTTCTTTGAAATTGTTCGTACATGGAAGGTCCTTGTGTGATTTGAGGGTGTTCAGGCACAGGGGTAGGATTCAGGACTTGACTTGATTGGGTTGCTTCTTGTGTACTTGAAGCACCTTGGCAGTTGGTGGTCTTTTTATTCCCTCTTGCCTACATAAATGAACATTCATTCAATATAGATGTAAATAGACATGTCATACTCACATGAAGGACAAGATTACCTTTGATGCCATGTTGACTTCAGGGGTAGCATCTTCATATTGTGGTTGAGTTACCTGTTAATAAGTGAAAAATATCGAGTAAGAATATGCAATCACAAAGAGCTTGAAATAATGAAAAATTGAACACTTACTTGAGACTTGGTTATTGGACAACCTCTTTTGTTGTGCCCAGTGGTTCCACAATGCTTGCAACGTACAGTGGCATGAGCTCTTTGAGGCTGACTGCATTTGATTTAGTTCCTCTTGACTGCTTCTTGGTTTTTGGTACAAGTTCATCAGCTTCCCTCCTTTTGGATAGTTTTGGCCTTCCAGCTTGTCTCACAACAGTTGGTGGGAGTGGTGGAATAAAGTTTGTCTTTAGCCATTCATCCCTTCTATTAATGGGTTTAATGGAAGGCATATAAACAGCCCTACAGGTCTCCAATCTATAGCAAGGGTTAATGTAGTCTTCAATACTGAAACCTTGTGCCAAAATTGCACTCATGGCCTGCAAACAAGGGATGCCACTTAGGTCCCACTTCCTACACCCACACGTTTGTCCTTCAAGGTCCACACTAAACCTTCTCCTATTAAAACAAGAGATTTGATAATGCCTATCACTACTTTTGATAGGTATGCAGTCTCCCAAGTTTCTCATCCTCTTGTTAATTTTCAATTGAATGTTTGGACATAAAAACCCATTCCAATTTGTATAAGACAAATCCCTATTCTCCCCCATTTTTTTCATCAAATATTAAAAAAATATTCAAGCATAGATAGAATTAGCTTATCCCTGGCCTCAAGTATGCTTGCATTGAAACTTTCACAAGCATTATTCAATATAATGTCATACTTAACATTTGTTCTAAAAAAATGCTCTATTCCACTGTGAAGGAGGTTTATCAGACAACCAAGATACAGCTCTCTCATCCAAATCATTCATCTCAGACATTGCCCTTTCAAACTCATTAGGGGTTGTAGATTTGGCAGCTTTTCATCATCTAAAGACACATCATCAGAACCTGAATGTTCTTCTACCCCATCCCATTCAGCCTCATAATCATCATCACTCTCATCATCAAACTCATCAAAGTCCATATCAAGCTCTACCCCCACACCACTGCCCTCTAGTTGTTCCTAACCCCAAACTTTCAACCTCTGTACCCTTATTGGGAACCTTTTCTTTACCTTCTACCCTCTCTGACCCATTACTGCTTCCCATACATTCTAGCTCCTCATCTAAGTAGATCTCAAGCTCCCTTCTCCCATTTAGTTATTCAGAACAAAGTTTTAACAAACTTTATGTACCCCTAGTAGGACTAAAACGATTCCCCACCTTATGGTAAATCTTTATGTCCCCACCCAAAACCAAAGTCTCAGCCAACTTAGCCAACATATCAACACACATTATATTAATGTCAACAAAATCGAATTTGTAAACCTCTCCACCAACATATTCCTTCAATGCATCATCCAAACTATCCTTAAAATGCATAGCAAGAGTAATCTCCATACTTTTCGAATCTGTTTTAGCACAAAACCACATAAACCAAAATAAAAAATAAAAAAATTAATAAAATATAAATTCAAAATCCACAGTACAGTATTAACACCTAGGGACCACTTTACCACCAATACCCATATTTACACACAACAAAACAACATTGTGTCCCCAACACCAACAAACACGAAAGGGACAAAAACATAGCACTCAATATCCCAAGAAAAAAGCCAAAAAGAATTGAGTAAAGTAGCTTTCAGGTGGAGGACCACTTACCATAATCTGGGGGAGGATAGTGGTTGTCACTAGGGTCCCGTAGCTTCACCATGGCAGCGCCGTCAATGAAGCTTCTAAAGATTGAAAAAATACAGAGCAAATGAGATGAAAAACTATTGTATTTGTTTTTCAAATGTCAACGAAGCTTTTGAACTTGGGGATTAGGGATTCAAATGTTTTTATGTATTTCTTTTTCTTTTTCTTTTTCTATTTTTTAAATATTGTATTTCTTTTTCGTTTTCTTTTTCTATTTTTTTACGGCATTTGTATTATGTGTATGCCAAGTAATATAGTGAGGTGGAAAATAACATAAAATTAAATGCCACATCTACACCAATTACAAATTCCGTCCAAATCTTCATGCCACGTCATCTCCGGCAAGAAGTTATGTCCAAAATAGGATAAAATTGAAAAAAAAAACTAAACAGAGAGGATATAATTGAAAAAATTGAAATGGAGAGGGCAAAAATGCAATCACCCTAAACTTAGCAGACAAAAAATGCAATTATCCCATATATATATGATCAAACTCATTATCATAATTACTATTTTAAACTCTTTAACTCCTTAATGTTGGCTCAAATTTATGTTACTCATCACATATGAATTTGGCCACATTTTCTAACCACATGCAGATATCCATTTTTATCTATATGTCTATCTCTATAATAATAATAATAATAATAATAATAATAATAATAATAATAATAATAATAAGTCTTCTATATGTCATAAATAAATTCATATAAATTATCCACATAATCATCTACCACAAGCCTATTTATATTGTCTAATGTTTTGTGCATATGTAATTGAGTCATATTAGAAGCCCATTAAATACGTAAATGATGCATATGAATTTTGTAGTTGATAATTTTAGTGGTTCGTTTTTGGCTTATAATTAATTATTAAATTAAATACAAAGTCAATTAAATTAGTGTATACTAAAAATAACGCAAACATACATTTAAATACATATACATCGAATAAACTTCGTACAATTTTCATACTATCATCAGTCAATAAGTGCTAATTTATTTTCTTAAAAATGTATTACGTTATTTATATTTACTCTTAATTATTGTTATAGTTGATATACATGCATATATATATATATATATATCTTTGTGTGTGTGTGTGTATAAAATTATAAATAAAATTTATAATTTGTTACACCAAATTCTATTTTAAGGTTCATTGTACATATTAAAAAGGAAAAGCGTCTTCATTTTTCATCATTCTATTCACATTTTTTCATCTCTTTATGAATATTCTTAAAGTAAGTGTATTTTTCTTTATTTTTTTGTTGAATATAAAATTTTAGTTCCTGCAAAAATATTTTTTAACTATTATGGTTTTGAATCAAAATAGTCTAAAAGAAAAGGTCTAAAATTGGTAATAAGCCCATGTAAATTATATAATTTAAGGTTTTGAATCATTAATACTTCTTTTATAATTTATAATTTAGATTAATATTTTTTATCGTTATAGTGCCTTTTGTTAATTTTTTTTTGAAAAATTTGTAGCACAATATTAGCCCATATCTAATTAAGTTATTGTTTCGTTCTTAAAAAATATAGTAGAAGATTCATCCACCAATGACTTGCAAAATGATAAATAAGTAGCGATAAAATCTATCATCGAATATAATTATAATTAACAAAATTATTTTTGAGTACACATACTTTACGAATTAATCTATTTTCATATTATATTATCCATTTCGCTATGTAATTACATAGAACATGATCACAATAAAATTTTATATAATAAAAACTTTCTATCAATTAATAATGGGACCGGCCACCCTATAAAATAGTTGAGCATATTCATGATTTGATCCCGTTCATAGAAATAAATAAATTGTCACAACGTATTAAATATAGTAGTTGACAATGCAAGTTGCCCAAGATTTTTTAAATTTATTCATTATGTGTTCTTTTTTTTTTTTAATCTAGAATTAATACTAAAGTTAATTTAATATATTTTCTCTCTTATTGGAGACATTAACATGTAAAAATAAATATGTAAATTATTTTATATTGTAATGTCAAAAAATTTAGCATTTGAGTGTAATAGTTGAGAGATATATGGTGTATTTCAATCTATATGAACTCGATTATACTAGTAAATTTATTCTAAAAAGTACAGAAACAAACAAGCCGAAAATAATATGAGAAATTCTATTGTTACTCACGTCTCAAACTTTTTACTATTATTCGTTAACGTGTTTTATTCCCAAGAAGTATGTAAACAAGATTTTGAATGATAAATATTGAAATTTGAGTTTTAATCAAATGAGAGAGTTATTAAAATAAGTTCATGGCTTGAGGTACGTGTTACGGTTTTTATTATATAATTTAATATTTATTTTTTGTACTCACATGGGTTGATACAATCTATTTTGGTACGAAAAATTGGCAAGGTTAACTGAATTTATTACTCAAATATTTTATATTAGAAAGATAATCTATATAATTAAATCATCTATATGTTTATTGTTCAACACTTTTAATGCAGTTTTAAAAATGTATTACTTTAAATAGTAATTGGTGAGTATAAATAAATGTGGAATATCCGCATTAACAAATACAAAATCATGTAATAAGATAAGTTTTCTTCTTTTTTTCTTTTTTCTCATAAATTTTACATTTTATCTCTTGGAATAATCAATATTAAATAATTTTTTTTATTCTAAATATTACTACTTCAAATATGTATTTTTCCATGCAAGCAAATATGCTATTATAAAAAATTGTGTAACTCCTATCATATTAGATCTGATGAAAATAAGTCATATTTATATGAAATATTCTTATTTTCTTCTTATTTCAATAATTAAATTGTGTTCAATAATTTTTTGTTAATTATTTCGCATTTGTAATATTTGTGAAAGAATTTCATTATCTTTGTTATATCTTAAATTAAATATACTAATTTTTTTTCGGGTTACAAAACTAGTATATATTTAAAATGAAGTCCACCTTATATGCCAATCCCATGCTTATGTGGACAAGTTGTCATTTCACTATTTTGCCTTGTAAGACGTTTTCATATTTATATTATCAATCTTTAATTCACATTAAAATATTTTTATAATCAAAATTATCTAATTCCATTATTTTCAAGCATATTTATGTTTAACTCCTTAAATTATTCTTTATTGCTTAATTATTTTTTTAAACATTATTCATAATTATATCGATTGAAGTTTTTCTATGATTCACACTTTATCAATTAGTGCATTTTTTTAGATTTTATGTATGTATAAATATATATCTTTTACCTTAACTACTTTTCTTTAATCAATTCCTATTATTCCTATACATTATGTAGTATTTATCTATCTATATATATATAATGTTATATATATGTATATGATTAAGCTCATTATCATAATTATTATTTTAAACTCTTCGATTACTTGATGGTAGCCCAAATTTATGTTAGTTATCACATGAATTTGGCCAGTTTTTCAACCACATGAATATATCCACTTTTATTTATATTTATATCTCTATAATAATAATAATAATAATGAGCTGTGTACATGCCATAAATGAAGTCATATAAACTAAAATTTTGTACCATAAAGTTGTTTCTATTGTCAAATGTTTTGTGCATATATATATATATATATAATGATATATATAATCAAACAAATTATGCACATGTAATTGAGACATATCAGAAACCCATTAAATACGTAAATCATGCATATGGATTATGTAGTTGATAATTTTAGTAGTTCATTTTCAGTGAACTTTATTTATCAATCTAGATTATAATCAATTTGATTTATTAAATTAAATATAAAGTTCATTAAATTAGTTTATACTAAAAATAATTCAAAAATACATTTACATACATTTAGATCAAATAAATTTTGTGCCATCTCCATACTATCATCTGTTGGTAAGTGATAATTTATTTTCTTAAAAATGAATTACGTTGTTTATATTTATTCCTAATTATTGTTACTTTTTTTGTAAGAATTTGGACACTGTTAAATTTGCAAGAAAATATGAAGTCTTTATTTAAAGAAATAATTATAACTCTTTATTTTGTGGTAAGTCATTTCGCTTATTTTCTTGCTTTTTTTTCATTTTGTCTGTATATATGTATGCATTTTTTTATTTAATTCGATGGTACATGAACTTCTAGGACAAATTTGTTATAACGTCATATATTGCTTGTAGGTGTAATAGTTTAATATTCTTTTATTAGTTATAAGAAGCCTCCAAAATTTGATGTTGTGTTTTTGTCCTTTTAAATATGAACTTTTAATTATGAACCTCTATAAATGCAGGATTTCGTCTTTTAGTATATTCAAAATGTAACAATCTTAATATATTATGTTTTTTCTTTTCTTGACTAAATCATTGTCACTTTTGTTTTGGGTTGGAATCCGAGTGGTTATTGCAATATCTTCCATAAAATTAATCTTCAATATTGGATTACCTTTTTCTCTATGTATGGACCTTTTAATTCATAGTTTCACATAAATTTCTAAAATAATTTTATTTATGAATCTTTTTATAAAATTATTTCCAATATGTATTTAAATTGAAGTTCTCTTATGTGTTCATAGTCTTTATGTGGATAATGAGGTAGAGAATTTATTTTTACTCCATTTGTGCAATTTATACTTATTTCTTTATTTATATTATATGAATATTTTGATATATGTTTTAAGCCATTAAACTCAATATCTTAATTGCAATTTTAAACTCTTTCTTTTTTCCCTTAATTTTGGCCCCATTCCATGTTGCCATTATATATAATTTGTGTTTTGTATTTATTAAAATAAACAATTCATATAAATTGTGTACGTGTTTAGTTGTATAATGTCTACCCATTAATTATTTTGTATATCTAAACGTTCTCTATATTGTGCCATAAATGTATTTAATCAAATTTTGCATATGTAACTGAGCAGTCATCGTATACCTAAATCTAGGATATGGTTTGTATGATTGATAATTTTGGTGCTTCATTTTTTGTATATACTTGATTTGTCAAACTCGATTATAATCAATTTAACTTATTAAACTAAATTCAAAGTCCATAAAATTCCTTGATGTTGGTCCAAATTTATGTTAGTCATCACATAAAAATTTGGCCACATTTTTCAACCACATGTATATATCAACTTTTATCTATATGTATGTCTGTATTATTATTATTATTATAATAGTAATAATAATAATTGTAATAATAATAAAAAAAAAACAACAACAAGAACAAGAAGTTATGTATATGCCATAAATAAATTCATATAAATTATTTTTATAATCATCTACCATAAACCTCTTTCTATTGTCTAATGTTTTGCCATAAATATAATCAATCATTTTAAATTTTTTTTGATGAGAATAGGTAGAATGTTTTACTGTAAATAAAAAAAATCAAGTCTTCGCCATACAAAGTTCGATAGCAAAACTGGGAAAGTTTGCGTTATCCCCATTATCGTTAAGGACACTTCTATTTTGAGATTTTTTTTTATATTTATCTTTAACCTCGACCACTTTTTCTTAAGCAACTCATATTATTCCTATATATTATGTAGTATCTATCTATTTTAAACTCATTATAATAATTGCTATTTTAAACTCTTTAATTCCTTGATGTTGGCCCAACTTTATATTAATCATCACATATGAATTTGGCTACATTTTCCAATCACATGCATATAGCAACTTTTATCTATATATATATATATATATATATATATCTATAATAATAATAATAATAATAATAATAATAATAATAATAATAATAATAATAATAATGGAGTTATGTGTATGCCATAAATAAATTCATACAAATTGTCTACATAATCATCTAGATTGAACCTCTTTGTATTGTATAATGTTTCACAATAAATATAATCAATCAAATTATGCACATGTAATTGAGTCATATTAGAAGCCCATTAAATACGTAAATCATGCATGCAGATTGTTTAGTTGATAATTGTAGTGGTTCATTTTGGGTAAACTTTATTTATCAATCTAGATTATAATTAATTTAGTTTATAAAATTAAATACAAAGTCCATTAAATTAGTTTATATTAAAAATAATTCAAAAATACATTTAAAAACATATAGATGAAATAAATTTCGTACTATCCACATACTATCATCCCTTTGAAAGTGATAATTTATTTTCTTAAAATCTATTAAATTTTTTATATTTACTTCTAATAATTATTATTTTTTTGTATGACTTAGAACAAGGTTAAATTTATAAGAAAATCTAAAGTCTTTATTGAAAGGAACAATTGCAACACAAGATTCTGTGGTAAGTTTATTTGACTTATGTTCTTGGCTTTTTTCTTTTCTTTTTTTTTTTTGTATATATATTTGTATTTTTTATTTATTTCAATGACAATTAGGCTTATCTATTTTTATGTGGATAATGAGGTGAAGAAGTTATTTTTACTCAATTTGTGCAATTTATGCTTATTTCCTTATTTAGTCATAAATAAATTATTTAAAAATTAATAATATTTATGATGTAAAAAGCATTCCTCCTACATTACAAATTCGGTTAAAATTAATAATAAGTTTTATATGCTAATACAATTGTAAAAAATCTATTCTCAAAATGTGGTTTAACACTACAAGAGTATGTATTGTGATAAATTACTTTCGAAACACCTTGTTAAAATTGAAGTTGTGACCTATTTCTTGTTGTTTACTTTTATAGTTTATATTCTTTTATATTTACTTTAATGTCCATAAATACCCCTTTTCAATTAAAAGTTTTTCAAAAATTTTGTTACATATATATTTTTGTCATTTTATATTTCTTATAATAAATGAAGTTGATATCCATTTATGTGACAGTTTATTTTTATAATACAAAAAATTTCATCCATGGAAAGAATGAATTAATCAAATTTTGTTTTTAATGAATTCAAATCTTATGTTTTTATTATTTCAATCATTAAATTATATTCAATAGTTTTTTTGGTTAATCATTCTACGCTTGTAGTATCAATAAAAGAGTTTTATTATTTATGCTACATCTTATATTAAATATACTATTTTTTTTAATTTGCAATTATCCTCCAATGCAACACACAGGTTAAAAAAACTATTCTATATATTTAAAATGATGTCCACCTCATGGTCAATTTCTTGCATTTGTGTACAATAAGGTGGACAAGTTATTTTTGCTCCATTCTGCCAAATATACTTATTTCCTTAATTATCTTGCATGATTATTTTTATATAAATTTGAAGTGATTAAATTCATTATCTTAATTACTATTTAAAACTTTTTTAATCCTTGATTTTGGCTCCATTTCATATTAATTAATTGAATTTTTAAAGTACATGCATATATCAATATGCATGTTAAACTTTTTTAATTACTTTGATTTTTTTCCCAATTATTTCAATTTTTCGTTGATTGCATTTTCATTAATTTCAAAAATCATATAATCCGTCACTGGGTTCAGAGTCGAGTGGTGGGGGTTCGAAAGTGGTATCAGGAAGGCCCTGAGTTCGAACCCTCTTGTCCTCTACCCCTTCCCCTCTGAGTGAGTGTGTGCGTGTGTGTGGGGGTGTTTTCCGGTTGACATCTATAGAGTGTCCCAAGATGATTGTGTTAACAAAAAAAAAAAATCATATAATCCAAATGTTTTAGCTTATGCCATGATATTGGGTCATTAATTCTATAATCATAGTTTTGCTCACAGACATTTTTTAAAATCATGCACACATATTATGCTAATTTAACTTCGTAACTAAATTAAATTAAATTACAATTGACTTAATTCCTTAAACTAAGAACAAAACTCTAAAACTAAAATCATAAATTCATAATAAACATATGTCAAACATATGTTCACATCTATATCTATATCTATAAACTTATTGCAAAAATATTGGCCAACCGGATGCGGACACGCCTGGATAAAGTCATTTCAAAAAATCAAAGCGCATTCATTCCTGGGAGACAAATATATGACAATGCGATGATCGCGCACGAAGCCATCCATATTTTGCAGAATCGAGCAAGGAGAAGCCAGGAGGATATGGTCGTTAAGCTTGATATGTCTAAGGCGTACCACCACGTTGAGTGGCCGTTTCTGTTTGATATTATAAAGGCGATGAATTTTCACAACCGATAGATAGAGTGGATCTGAACATGTCTCGAAATGGTGACTTTTCAAGTGAGGATAAATGGGGATCTCTCAGATGAATTCAAGCCGACGCGGGGACTCCGTCAAAGGGATCCATTATCCCCACATCTATTTTTGGTGTGCACGGAGGGGCTATCACAATTGATACGCCATGCACACGAATGTGGGGCGTTAAGTGGGCTAAAAATGTGTCCGGGAATACCACGCCTAACCCACCTCTTTTTCGCCGACGATTCCATGCTTTTCCTCTGGGCTCATCAAAGTGAGGTACAACATATGAAGACACTCTTGGCCGTGTATGAGAGGTGCTCCGGCCAAATGATCAACTTGGCTCAAACGACAATATTTTTTAGCAAAAATACTCAAGCCCGGATGTGGGAAAGGTTTGCCATCTTCTAGATGGGGCTAGTCACACAATGGATTTTTACCTTGGTTTGCCCACCTCTTTCGGGCGAGCTATGAGATCGAGTTTTGAATATCTACGAGATCGAACATGGAAAAATCTCCAAAGATGGAATGGAAAATTACTTTCGTCGAGGGGCAAGGAGATTCTTATTAAGGCGGTTGTGCAATCGATTCCAGTGTACACAATGGGTGTTTTCAAATTCCCAGCATGAGTTTGTGAGGACATTAACAGATTGGCAAGCCGATTTTGGTGGGCTGAGGATAATGGACAGAGGAAGATAGCTTGGGATGCATGGCATAGTTTATGCTACTCAAAGACGAGCGGGGGATTGGGTTTTTGTGATTTGTCCTTATTTAATCTTGTCTAATTGAAGAAACAAGCTTGGCGCGTTCTCACCAATCCGACCTCTTTGTGTAGCAAGATCTTTCTACAGCGGTATTGTAACTGGGGCAGTATATTAACGGCCTGCCGAAGATGTCGAGACTCTTACATTTGGCGTAGCCTGCTGGAGGGTCGTGACTGGCTATGCATAGGATTATGCTGGAAAGTGGGTGACGTCCGCTCCATAGGGTTGCTCTCTGACCAGTGGACGCCTACACCGTTGTGCTCCACCAAGTCGTGGCCACATGATTTCACCAATGGTAGCCGGGTCAGCTCCTGTATTGATTTTGAGAATATGACCTATAAAGAGGAGACTATAGTTGCCCTATTTGGGCACAAGGGGTGGCAGCAAGTCCGTGCAATCCCTTCCAATGGGGAAGCATGGATAAGGCTTACTGGACAAAAGACTCGTTGGGCTAGTTTTCCTTGAGAACAGCTTATCGAATGATTCATGAGGTGAGGCGTGATCCGCATGGGCTGTCGTGATAGTAGACCGCTTTATTCCAAGCTGTTTGGCGGACCAGAATCCCCTCGAAGATCAAGATTTGGGCATGGAGGCTATTAAGGAGGCGGATCCCTACTCGGGATAATCTTCACAGCTAAGGGGTTATAGAGGACAGCACTTGCAAGCTCTGCGATACAACCACGAAAACAGAAGATCATTGCTTTTACGAGTGCCCGGGAACACTCCCAGCATTCCACCATCCCCAGATGCCGTTCAATCTACCAAACCGACCTTCAAATAGGTTTGACATGTTGGCTACCGCGTCGCACAAAGAGGATGGCAACAAATTGGAACGTCTGCTCCTTGTTTGTTGGAGAATATGGTGGCAATGGAATAAGTGGTACCTAGAGCAGACGCAACCGCGGTGGAATGAAGTGCAATTTTGGGCCACAAATTACTTGCATGAGCTTAGAGAGACGAGCTATGATGACCTAGTTTTCTTACAGGAGCACTTAGTAGCTGACTCGTGGTCGCCACCGACTTAGGGGTGATAAAAATTAATTGTGACGGGGGTTTCGACTCAAACATGCACCAGGTGGGGATGGAGGCGTTAGCTCGAGACGCTACTGGCCAGGTGAAGGGCTCAAGGTCGGAATTTTTCCAGATTGAGTGGAATCCATTAGAGGCAGAGTACAGAGCCGTGGTGATGGGCCTCAAGTGGGCGAGAGCTACAGGTTTTAAGGCTATTGTTTGTGAGGTGGATGGCCTACAACTAGGCCTGTGAATGGGTAGGATAAAAACCTACCCGTACTCATTTATTCCCTACCCATACCCTACTCATACCCCAAAATTTTAAAATTTACCCATACCCTACCCTAATCCATACGGAAGGGTATCTTTAATTAGGTATTTTTAGGGTTAGGGTCAAGGTAGGGTAATACCTTTCCCATTAACAGGCCTATTGCAACTATACCAGTTTGTAACGAAACAAACTGCTTGTCTCTATTCTATGGAATACCAGATAGAGGAAATTAAACTGTTGGCGAGATGGTTTGAAAGTTTCACGCTAAGTCTGGTGTGAAGATCGGCAAACGGGGTGGCATATGCTTTGGTGAAAATTGCAGCAAGGGAAAGTGTCGTGATGGATACACAGGATAATGTACTGCCAGACAGTGTTTCCAATGCTTTGTACAAGGATACTACAAGAATTACCTATGACAGGATTTTCCAGCGCTCCTGTGTGTATAATTCTGATATTGCATGTGTCCATGCGGACATCCTGAAGATTGATGTTAAATTGGATATTGACCTCTGTTGGGGGAGGGATGGATCTTCTCACGTGATTCTGTCCTCCTACGTACATTTGAGGCGTGCTAGTTACTATTGTTAGGTGTCCTCCCATTTGTACTAGACAGTTAGCACCATCCTAGCCCTATATTCCCTCATGATGAGCCAATCAGGGGCGCTTCACTCCTTCCTACTGTGGTCTAACCCACACGCGCAACACCTGTAGGGGCGGTTATTACGGCATCCGTTATCATTTTGGTGAAATCTTCTCGTGCTACAAGTGCAGATCCTGTCATAGTCGGGCCCTTCAACACGGGCTCACCTGGCCACCCTCCATCTTTCTTGTTGATGGTGTTTGATCATCATGACTGGTGGCAGGTAGGTGGTGCCCTCCTCCAGGGACGGGTATACCTTGGTTTGTGATATTGTGGGTTTGCGTCCCTTTCGTATCATGTGCCTCCAAAGGTCGTTCTTATGCATGATGTACTCCTGAATTCAGTCCTCCTATAGTATGCGCCCTTAGAGATTGCCCGTCAATGGTATGCACCCCTAGAGATATCATTCCTGTGGCATGCGTTCCTCGAGGTATCCCTCTTATGGCATGTGCTCTTGAAGGTATCACTCCAGTAGCATGTGCTCCTGGAAGCATCACTCCTATAGCATGCACTCATGGAGGTTGCGTTTCTATGCTTGGCAGCCCTACAGAAGACACTCCTAAGGAACACTAATTCTTGTGCAAAGGCTATAGATTTCATCTCATCACTAATTCTTGGTACTTGCGCAACAGCAATGTTGAACCTGCCCAAGTAGCATCATAAAGACTCTCTTTCTTCCTGTTCTATGTTGAAGAGAGTCAGCAAGGTTTGCAATCATTTCTTATTGCTAGAGAACTGGTGAAGGAACAACTGCCAAAACTCTCCAAAAAATCGGATGGAGTTTGGAGGTAGTTGGTTTAACCATTGTTGTGCACCCTTCTTGAACGTCGTAAAAATACCTTACACTTTACTCCATTGGTGTACCCATAGAGCTCTGCTAATCCTTCAAATTTGACTAGGTGTTCTTGGGGGTCGTGGGTACCATCGTACTCAGGAAGGTTGGTTTTATTGCTAGGCAGAGGAAGGATGTCCTCCAGTACATTCCTTCTAAATGGGGTTTCCATAGGGACAGGCTCCCGCTCTCTTGTAAGCTTCATTTTCCATTTGTTGTATTCTTTGTTGCAGCTCCAACGCCCATGTAGGGGGAGCACCCTCCCAAGAATTACCTATGAGAGGATTTCCCAACGCTCATGTATGTATGATTCCTATATTACATGTTTCCATGCGGGCATCCTGAAGATTGACGTTAAATTTGATATTGACCTCTGTTGGGAGAGGGATGGATCCTCTCACGTGATTTTGTCCTCCTATGTACATTTGAGGTGTGCTAGTTACTATTGCCGGATGTCCTCCTATTTGTACTAGACAGTTAGCACCATCCTAGCCCCATATTCCCTGCTGTTAAGCCAATCAAGGGCGCCTCGCTCTTTCCCACTATAGTCCAACCCGCGGGTGCAACCCATGTAGGGGCGGTTATTACAGCGTCCGTTATCATTCCGGTGAAATCTTCTTGTGTTACCCGTGCAGATCCTGTCATAGTCGGGCCCTTCAACGCGGACTCACCTGGCCACCCTCCATCTTTCTTGTTGTTGGCGCTTGATCATCATAACCAGTGGCAGGTAGGTGGTGCCCTCCTCCACGGACAAGTATACCTTGGTTTGTAATATTTTGGGTTTGCGTCCTTTCCATATCATGTGCCTCCAAAGGTTGTTCTTTTGCATGATGTACTCCTGAATTCAATCCTCCTAAGGTATGTGCCTCCAGAGATTGCCTTCAATTATATACACCCCTAGAGATATCATTCTTATGGCATGCGTTCCTAGAGGTACCCTCTTATGGCATGCGCTCTTGAAGGTATCACTCATGTAGCATGCACTCCTGGAAGCATCACTCCTATAGCATGCACTCATGGAGGTTGTGTTTCTATGGTCGACACCCCTACAAAAGACACCCCTGAGGATTGCTCTCCTGCGATTGTTCCTCATTCGGAAGGCACCCTTGGAGTTTGCAGTCCTGTGATTGATGTTCTTATAGAAAGCACCCATGGGGATTGTCCTCTTGGGGTATGCATCCTTGGTGATTGCCCTCTTATAGGAGGCACTCTTGAAGTCATAGCTGAGGCTTGCACATTCCTACCTTGCAAGGATTCCATCGTGGTGGCTGAAGTTACCTCCCTGCGAAGCGGTGTTTAGGGACGCTGCCTCCCTGCGAAGTAGTGTAAGGGTGTTGCCTCCTTGCGAAGTGGTGGCGTTAGAGGCGCTGCCTCCTTGAAGAGGCACCCTTTTCAACGGTCCTGGATGTATTGTTGTTGGCCATCGCAACATTCACTTGGTTGAAATTCTTGGGAACTTACTCACGCTATAACTCCAACTACCACAAATGGTGCCAATGATGCTACCGGTTTTTCCAAGCACCTAAAATTTGTAATGCGGGAAAATGAGATTTAGCACTTCGAGTAAGAATCTTAGAATCTAGAGGTGGAAACCTACAAAATAGAGATTAGCACTTCACTGAATTGCGTGAGTAATCCATTTAAGGATAAAAGATGCAAATAGTAACGAAATAAGATATAGATGATGCTAAAAATCGTAGAGAATGTGAGTGAAAATGATTAAGAGTGATTTAGAGCAAAGAAAATGCTTTAGAGTGCTGGAGTTTTCGTAACCTTCATTTTGTGCAGCCTTGGGCTTTATATAGAGCCAATGGTGTAACTTACCCTTCTTGAAAATTAGGGCTGCTTCATGAAAATCAAGGGTAGTTAGGTAATTAAGGGCGTTTGCTAAGATTTTCGTGGGTATAGTGGCTAATGCTAATAAGATGACCCTCCTTATTTATCATATGCCTATTGACTCAGTATCAAGGTTGATCATCCTCATCCAAAGTGATTGGAAGGGTTTGGGCCCCGAAAACTCATTCATGGACTTGAGCTTCAAGATGGTCTCTTTTTTTAGCCAAACTCGAGCGCCGTATTGGGCTATTATGATTCAAAATTGCTTCTAAAACCTAAAAATAAAATTGAGAAATATGTAATGTCATCATCTATGAAAATATTTTGAGATAAATATATTTTTTAATGATCTCTACAGTTTTAACATTTTTTCTTTGTTCTTGCTTTATTCTTGAAGTGATTTATTTGTTTGTTTAATTCTTTTAGTTCTTTTTTGTCTTTGTTTTTTCTAATGGATTGAGGGAATTTATTTTATTCAAATAGCTAAGAATTTTTTTTTTCACCTTTCAAAATTTAAATTGAACATCATTTATTTTTTATTTTTATCCATTATATTTTTTCGGTTAATGTTGATTTTTCAAATAGTATTCTTTTTTCTATTTTTTTCATCTAATATTTCTCCAATTTCAATATTTAATTAATATGATCATATTTTTGGACATATTTTGAAACAATTCTTATGTGCTTATTGTTTTTCTTTTTCTATTTCATTTCTTGAGTTCTTAAGTTCTTTTTTAATATTGATTATTTAAATTTGAAGTAAGCTTTTTATTTTTCTGTTCATAAATATTTCACTCACAAAATTTTAAATTGTTTTATCCCAATTTTTACTTAACAAGGAAAAATGATTTTAGTTTTAACCATGTATAGATTTATTACTAGTATTGATTATTTTTTTCTTAAATATATTGATTACATTTTATGACCTAAAAGATATTGTCATGCTTTATTACAAATGTAGTTACAACTAATGATAAGTTTTGTTTGGTAAAAATATTCTTTAAAAGTATGTTCTTAGATCATATATACTAGCGGTGTGTGACACACTCTATATATGTGTAAAATAAAAATAAAATATAATTTGATCACATGATTAATAAATTTATAATTTTATATATTATGAAGAAAAATTGATTTAAAAGTAAATTTATATATTATGAGTACAAAAAAAATGATTGAAAATTAAATTGAGTTTTTTTTATTGAAAAATAAATAACAAGATAAAGGAAACTAAATATTGAAATAAAGGTAAGAGAGAGAGAGAGAGGGAGAGAAGAAAATAAAGAGAAATAATATATTACGTTGAAAAGAGGAGAGAAAAAAGTGAGAGCACAAAAGAGAGATGAAAGAGAAAAAAGAAAAAAAAAAGCAAGACCCAAGACACAAATAATTATTTGAAGGAGCTGGTGCTTTATAAAAAAATGTATACATATTTTAAACTTTTTTAATTCCTTGATTTTAGCCCAATTATATCAATTTTTTTTCTTCTTTTTCTTTTTGCATTTCCATCAATTCCCAAAATCATATAACCACATGTTTTAATCCATGCCATTGATATTGGGTCATTAATTTCATAATCATATTTTTTCTAGCAATCATTCCATAAAATCATCCACACGTATTATTGCTAATTTAACTTTTCGATTAAAAAAATTTCAACTGATTTAATTCCTTAAATTAAGCGCAAAACCCTAAAACTTTAAACATACGTCAAATTAGCATATATTCACATATATATAAATGAACAATCTATATTTTTCTATTTTATACTCACATGGATTGATACTAAACCTTTTGTTATGAATACAGTCAATTAAAAAGTTTTTAAGACAAAACTTGATAAATATCGTAAAAGAAAAATTGGTAAGATTTAATCAATTTATTACTTAACTATTATATACTAGAGGGATAATCTATATATTTATTGTTCACCACTTTTAATGCAGTTTTAAAAATGAATTTCTCTGAATAATAATTGGCAAGTATGAATAAATATTTAATATCCACAATAAATAATTCAAAGCATATAAGTTTAGTTTTCTTCTTTTTCTTTTTTTTCCCCATAAAATTTACATTTTATGTGTTGGATTATCAATATAAATTATTTTTTATTCTAACTATCATTATTTTAAATATGAATATTTTTCCTACTGGCAAATACGAAGATTTGTTAAAAATTGTGCAACTCTGGTCATTTTTTTTAAATTTTTGATAAACAACTCCTATCATATGTGAACTGATGAAAGCAAGCGACATTTATATTAAATATTACCATGTTTTTCTTATTCCAATAATTGAATTGTATTCAATAATTTTTTTATAATTATTTTGATCAATAATATATATACAGAAGAATTTCTTTCTTTATGATATATCTTAATTTAAATATAATTTTTTTTATTTTTAATTATCATCACATGCAACGTATGAGTTAAAAAAACTAGTATCAATGAATTTGTGTTCAAACTATTATATCATTGATGCTTACGGTTTTTCCGAACACCCGAAATTTATAATGTGAGAAAATGAGTCTTTGTCCTTCGTGAGATAAAGATCGATTCAAGAGGAGAAAACCTGCAAATAGAGGTTAGCACTCCACTGAATTAAGTCAGTATTGTGTTCAATAATAATAAAGAAATGATAAAAATGATGAAATAATGAGTGAATTGTAGAAAAATCGTAGAACGAGAGTTATCAAGTCTTAAAAAGTGTTATATAATATCATAGAATCATGTCCCTCCCTTTATGAGGCACTCGACTTTATATAGACGTAAGAGTGTACCTGCTTGGCTGGAAACCCCCTTGAAACACGGGGTGAGGGGGCCTTACCCCCTGAAACATGGGCTAAGTGGGGCTTGTTGTTGAGATCTTGGGGGGATAAGGTTGTTAGAAGCTGGAAATTAAACCCCTATATTTACCACGTGCATATTTGACTTATTTCATGGTTATCCCCCCAGATATAGGCTTCAGGAAGGACATTAGTCGGGGCCGTCCTAGCTGGACTGGGTTTTTAGATTGGACACCCTTCCCCCCTGACATGGGCTTCAGGGAGGACATTGGTCGGGGCCGTCTTGGCTGGATTGGGCTTTTAGATTGGACACCCTTCCCCCTAACATGGGCTTTAGAAAGGACATTGGCTTAGATCTTTTCTTTCTTGGATCGGGGCTCCAGGATGGAGTATTCAATTTTGTCAAACTCAAATAGAATATCAAACTATACTATATCAATCATAAATGAAACGCATCCCTCACTAAATTGTTTAAATAAAGTCCATTTCGCATTTCCGTTTAATTAGTAAGGCAAAATTACAAAATTAGTTTCATAACTTGTCATTACAGACACTCTTAACGTCCTTGAAAATGAAAATTGACAAAAAAGAATTGTAACTTTGAAAAATTGGCAGTTGAAGGACTGTTTTTGCCAAAAAATATAAATTCACCAAAAAGTAACACGTGCGCCAGATGTGAGCCATTTTTCCGAAAAAATACAATTATAATTTATATGGCATCTACAAATGCCACGACACATTCAATTCAACCAAGTGGATCCTTATCAAAAAAAAAAAAATTCAACCAAGTGGATCGATTTTTTCGAAAAATAAAATTGCCACATCATTAAATTCAATTTGGAGTGAATGTGCAACATCCTCCCATTCACACACACACACACTGACAAAGGGGTGGGGTTAAAATAATTTCGTACATTTTCACTGATTTACGGATGTAAAAAAGATAATACAAGAAAAAAAAAATATTATTATTTTTTCGGTTAGTAAGGAAAAATAATATTATTAACAAGATTTACAAGTTGCTTGTATAAAGTGACAATACATTCTATTTTATTGCTAATTAAATTTTTTGATGACCACAATTTTGATGTTGTTACAACATCACTCAATGGTGACAAGAAGTAATGTTTTAGTTGTCACAATTAATAATTAGTGACATACCTATAGTAATAACTTGGTGACAATAAAAATTATTATTATGATTTTGTGACAAGATTTTATTGCCACTACAAAAATATGTGTGTCGTTAGTTATCCCTTTTGCACTATGTTGCTACCTTTTTACAATAAGTTGTCATTATTAATTTACATTGTGCATTATGTTTTGTGACAACATCAATTTATTGTCTTAAAATATATATAATTAATAACAACTTTGTGATTTTTATTTATTATATTGTCATAAATTTACTCATTTTCTTATAGTGAGAACCCTAATTTCTTTAATTAAGACCCTTTTTCAATTTTTCATTTGTAGTTGCCAAATTTCGCCCGAGAATGACTCGTCTATCCAGCAAGTTTGTTAACATGCCAATAAAGATATAGTCCTTTGTTGTCATTTTAATTTTCAGAGGGATTAAGAGTGCTATTAGCGCAAATTATGGGACTAAATTTGCAATTTTCCTAATTAGTAAGGTGTTTTCTTTAGTTAGGAATAAAAGTGGATGTATAATAGTTGATGAGGCTAGTTTAACTGGTAAAGTTGAGACTCCAAGACTTTAAGGTCTTGGGTTTAACTTTCTGTCGATGCATATATAGTTTTTCTTCCTATTTCAATGGCAGTTTATTATTTTATTTTAATAGTGGCTTGTTCGTTTATTTATGATTGAATTGTTTGATTTGTAAATAAAGGTAGTTTATTGTTTTACTTTAACAGTAATTTGTTCATTTATTTATGATTGAATTGTTTAATTTGTAAATAATATGATGTAATAATTTAATTTGTAATTGTTTGATATGTAATTCCTCATAAAAACAAAAAAAAAAGTGGATGTATAAGGAATTGCTTTGACCCCTTAACCAGATTATAGGACAAATTCATTCGGAAATTTTGGCTCAAATTCCATTTGACCAACTTAAATCACTTATTTATACTATTAATTAATAAAGTAAGATTGATAAATAATATATTAATATCTATCTTTTTGTGTTTTCGATCTGGTATGCATTTATTCTTTCCTCTCATATCTCCTCTTTTTCTCTTCATGGGTTTTAACTTCTCTTTTTATCTTTTCTTTTCTCTATACTCTTTACGTTCATTTTTTTTTAATAATATAATTTATTCTTATTTTAAATAAATTTTTTAATTTATCATAAATTTTAATAAACATATTAAAATGAAAAATTTATATTTCATATAAAAAATTTAATAAGTATTGATTTTTGTACTATTGAATAATTAAATACACAATTAAGTTATGTCTCATTTTTAATTTTACCCTCACATCGAGTGTGTCTAGTGATCACGCTAATCAGAATAAAAGATTTGATTTGCTATTTATGATTATCCACTCACCTCTAATTTGCCGACAGTGGCAGAGTCAAAGGAGCTGGAGGGTTTGAAGTTTGATCATCCACCCACCCCCACCCCCACCCCTTTTAAATTCACATCGAACAAAATTTTACATATATATTTTTGAAAAATATAAAATCCTCCTCTCCCCCATTAAAAACAAATAAATAAAAACACCTTGAATCTATGATATGAATTTGGTCATACTAAAATCTGTTATATAAATTCTTGTTTTATTTATGAAAAAATTGCAAGATTTTATTATTCGTTGTTCCTATGGACTAAAATCTCAATACAATAATGGTCATGATGTCTTAGAAGCTGTCAGTCTCAAGATTAACGAGCAATTAATCAATGTACCTAGGCCAATATAATAATCAATATGCAAGTCAAAACATCATAATCGAATAAACTACGTACGCTATCTGGCTTATAAAAAGGATAGCGTAAAATCTACTCGTATTTAATTAATTAAATTCTTTTGATTTTTGACTAATTGGCGATTAAGTTCGTCCCCCTAAGACACTAGAGATTCGACAAGGGGTCAACCTCTTCACCTCTTTTAACCACATTTATATCTGATGGTGTGAGTTTGTTCACACACACATACATATTTACATATATACATATATGTGTGTGTTTGTAATACAGTAAATTCTCATTTCCATTCAAAGGTATTCTTTTCAGTAAATTTTAGTATAAATTCAATTCGATCGAATCAGTGCTAAATCTCAAACTCTGATCTTTATTCAAATGTATTATTTTTGACAAATTTTATTTCAAATTCAATTCGATCGAATTAGTGCGAAACCGGGTTGGATCGAGAATTTTGGGGGTGGCAAGTGAAGCAGGATAAATGACTTAAAAGGTTAGTTCTATGTTCATGTCCTGTGCTTTGTTTTCATTACTATCTATTGGTAATTTCGAGTGTTTAATTTTAAAGCCCTCTAGTATTTTAGTTTGGGAGAAAAATACATTTCGTTATCTGGTTAGAAAATTAAACTCTTTTTTTCCATAGACGACAAAATGTCATCTTCTCTCTTCAAAACTTCAACCACATGTAAAATCAAACTATATTTCTGAAGCACTCTAATTATATATATACACTCTAGATATATTATATTAAAAAAAAAAAGAAAGAAAAAACTGTTCCACAGTCCAACATGATAGATAATCTTTAGAATTTATTCTTTAATAATGAAAATGCGAATATTCTCATAAATACCAAACTGAGCCAGTCTTTGTATTCAGAACTCACTCCGAGAAAAGAAAATATAATATTAGTGACAAAAAGTAAAAGTAATAATATAACAATTATAACTAATAATTGTACTGTGACAATATCTTTTAATTTATTACCAATTAGATTTATTTATTGATGATAACTGTTATTTTATAAATATATGACTCGACGATGATAATAATTAATATTTTAATTGTCAGTATCAATAATTAGTTGCACATTTGTATTGACAATGTGCCGAGGAAAATTATTATTATGATTTTGTGACACAATTTTTATTGGCGCTAAATTGTCACCATAAGGTGTTCACTATTTAAGCACAATTTTTGTCATTATTGATATTGTACAAATTATTTTTATGGCAAAACAGATTCTTTTATTTTAAAATGTATATAATTTGTGATATTTTTCTCTATATTATTACTTGTTATGTCATCACTTTAATTGTGTGTGTGTGTGTGTGTGTGTGTGTGTTTGGTGCGTGTGTGAGGTGAATGAAAATTACACTTCCCTTGAATGGAACAAGAGTTTTTGTTCTTTAACTTTCCCTACTATATATTTATATACAAGGCTATCATATATCACTAAATAGCCTTCTTATTCTATTTACAAATGCAGACTCGTAGATAACGTAAGCTTCCAAACTTTTTCAATAAAGGTGAGCTTTTCTATTATGTATTACTTTTTGTAGGATTTTAATTATTGCTTATTTCAATGTAAAAATGCTAGGTTCCTTTCAATTTCCCATTTTGGTTTTCATTTTATATGGAACATAAAATTCAAGAAACTTTTGAGGTGATGTTGATTATGTGGAAAAAAAGGCTGGCCAAATGTCATGTAAGGTTCTTGATGGTCCATTGTATTACATCATTGAAAGATTATCTTTATGGCTACTATTTTTTGTTTAATTTTTAGAATTTTTTTTTGACAAAAAGATATTGGTTTTAAAATTTTGAATCTTTGAAAATAAATATTGCTCAAATTTTACTATAAAAAAAAAGCAAATTGATGATAATACAAGTGATAATATAAAGTTGTCGATGATTATGTATTTTTGGGGGCAAAAAGTACTATTTTGTTGTAAAAATGATCTCCACAGTGACAATAGTAACTATGTTTAAATTATCACCATTAACAATTAATGGACCTCTGTAGTCACAAATCTACAATAACAATTTTTTTTGTTACGATAAAAGTTAAGAACGGAATGAAGATGGAAAGGAATGATATTGATATAACATTCTCATACTTGGTATGCTCGAGAAATAAAGAATAAAATGAATTAATTGAATCAATGCTATTGATATATTTGGTAATTTATAAGTAGTAATGAATCAAAGGCATAAAAATAAATTAAGTATATGATTTAAATACTTTTTTATGTAAAAATATTTTAAAATTTTAATTTAAATAATATACTATGTGTATATTATACATTTTTTTTTATATATGTAGCTATATTAATTTTTATACATGATATATATATTATGTTTTACGTTCTTATTATAAAGTTAGCACAACTATCAATTATTTTATATTCATATATGTAATTATACTTGCATTTGATATAATATACATCACTTAAAATAATTTTAATTTACAATTTCATTATAAATATCAAATATATCAGTAAATTATATTATCATATATGTGTATGTATGAATATATGTTAGCATATATTAATATATTATACATTTAAAACAAAATATTAGATATAAATTATAAATATGTATGATGTATGTGTGTGTGTGTACAGAGATGGAGAGAGAGAGAGAGAGAGAGAGAGAGAGATTTTATGTCATAAATATAATTTAATACATATTTAATGCATTTATTAATATTTTATTAGTGTAAATATAAACTTTATAACACACGATAAATTTAATAAATATTGTGCTAATAATATGAAAAAAATAGTTCATTGTTAACTTATTGGGAATAGCTAAAACTATGTAGGATGTAAGAATCACTAAATCTACATATATGGAAATAATGATTACCACGAGAATGAGTATTTATACATCTAAACTATACCAATCGCGTCATTAGGAATGGACGTAGAAATGCCCATTTCATTTCGATATAAATGTTTAAAAGTGACCACTTAAAATACTAAAATTGTCAAAATAAAATTTTTTATCACTTAATTGATTTAACCAATGACAATACAAAAGATAATATTGTCAGTTAATATATATTATTGTCATCTTTAATATGCCATTTTTATGTTTTGCAACTAATATTATTTGTATGTATATTTTTTTCACAGGGATCATTTAATTTCGTTTTTTTCGAAGAAAAACTGAGGGGCACTTCTAACTAGTTTTTCTATCCATTTTCTTTTTTTTTTTCCGAAAAACATAGATATTCTTCAACTTTTAAGAAAAACAACAAAAGTAAAATAAAGTCAACACTCTTTAAGCTTTTCCTGACAGCCCCAAGTCTATTTTATATTGGGGCATGATCGGTAGAAATGCATGGTTTCAGAATGCTAATTAATTTTGCTGCAGAACATTTTCTGGGTTTCACAGGATCGACCAACGAAGTCTTGGAGTGCGCGCGCGCACACACACACACACATACATACACATATATACACATATATATATATATAGAGAGAGAGAGAGAGAAAGAGAGAGAGCGAGAGAGAGAGAGAGAGAGAGTGAGAAAGCTTTTGGAAACCATGGCCGACGAAGATATCTACACCAAAGACGGGACTGTGGACTGCAAGAACAGGCCTGCCAATAAGAAGAAAACCGGAACTTGGAAGGCCTGCCCCTTCATTCTTGGTACATATACTCTCTCTCTCTCTCTCTCTCTCTCTCTCTTAGTATTATTATTCCAATGGAGATTTTCCCTTTTAATTTGTGTATCAATTGTTTTTGAAAATGGAAAATCTTATTTTTTGGCTCCGTCATTGAGGGGGTGTTTGTATTCATTGAAAACTATGATATTGGAGCTTTAACTTTAAAGAAATAGACTGGGAGTGTTCTGTATCTTTATCTCTATTAACAAAAAGGGGGGGTTAAAATAAGTTTTGACTTTGAGGGTGCTTGCTTATGGTTGTTTTTTAATATTAGAAACACGTTTCACATTGAAAATCTAACGAAAGTTAATTGAAGACTGAAATTGAGATAAGTTGAGAGATACGGCATACAATAGGAAACAATATCTGTATTCGACTAGATCAAAATCGAATAAAACGCAATATATGAGACCCAAAATGATATTTTTCGCTTCGAAAATGTTTCCGTAGGAAACGAATGTTGCGAAAGATTAGCGTACTATGGCATGAGCAGCAACCTCTTCAACTACTTCACGAATCAACTCAATCAACACAATGCCACTGCTTCGAAAAATCTGTCGAATTGGTCGGGAACGTGCTATGTGATGCCGTTGGTCGGAGCGTTTCTCGCCGATGCATATCTCGGGAGATACTGGACTATTGCGAGCTTTTCTATCATCTATGTCATTGTAAGTTTTTTTTCTTTTTTCAATGCGAAGCAAAAAACTAGTGATCGCAATATATATTTGTTGTATTGACTTTTTGTCCGGGGCGGAGTTAGATATTTTCATTTGGTGGAGGTCGTGAAATAATTAAATTTTTATAAATTTCGTCACAAAGTTATTTCTATGTTTATAAGGGGGATTTAATTTTTTTTTTTTTTAAAAAATACATATAAAACTTAACTCTTTATGAACTTGATGGGGGATGGCCACACCCTCCAACCCTTTCGACTCCGCGATTGCTTATGGTACTTAAAAATATATTCATTATTTAATGTAAGTACTAGTAGACTTCTTTACATGCTTGCTTCAGAAAAAAATATAGTGAGTGAGGAAAAATTAGGTGGCGATATAGAATTATAAATGAAAACATGTATCAAGCGACAAGGTCATTTATGTTATTGATGGTATCTATTAGGTGATAACGGTGTTTATTTTGTCACTATAGATCTTGTAGAAATTATTTGTGCGAGAAATTTGTATGATTGGTGACAGATTTTATAGTGTTACATTCTATATTGTCGTCCGACTTTATTTTTCCTTGTAGTGGTCTGAATATGTTCAAAAGAGTCTATCCTTTTCAAGCTTCGGAGTACTTAAATATGAGAAATGTTCGTGGTTGTTTCGCCACATTGCAATAGAATTGAAATTCCAACTACTCCTGCTAGCCATGACTATGATCAGAACCGTTGCAAATAATTTCTCTATCATATAATCAATATAAGTTTCTTGACATTGTTTTTCTCTTGATTCCATTCATTAGGGAATGACACTACTAACGCTATCAGCCTCAGTCCCCCACCTAAGGCCAACATGTTACGAGAAAGACAAGTGCCACGCAACAAATTCTCAAACCTCACTCTGTTTCGCCGCCCTGTACCTAGTAGCCCTCGGCACCGGCGGCATCAAGCCCTGCGTTTCCTCGTACGGGGCAGACCAATTCGACGACACTGATGAGGTCGAAAAGAGCCACAAGAGCTCTTTCTTCAATTGGTTCTATTTTTCAATCAACGTCGGTGCCTTGATTGCCTCTTCTGTCCTCGTCTGGATACAAGTGAATATCGGGTGGGGATGGGGATTTGGCGTGCCTGCAGTGGCGATGGCTATAGCCGTAGCATTCTTCTTTTCAGGTACGCAGTTGTACCGGTACCAAAAACCGGGGGGCAGCCCGCTCACCCGGCTTTGCCAGGTGGTGGTGGCTGCCTTGAGAAAATATCGAGTTGATGTGCCCAATGACAGATCTCTTTTGTACGAGACTTCGGGTGATGCAGAGTCTGTTATTGTTGGGAGCCGCAAACTAGACCACACGAATGATTTTCAGTACGATACTTTTTTCTATATTACTTGGAATAACATGAAACTCTTTGTGCAAACTAGAACTAACACATTTATATTTAGGTGCTATTAGCCCCTTAACTAATATTGTCAATTCTCAGTTTTTTCGACAAGGCAGCGGTGGAGACACCGTCGGATCACAACAAGGGCTCAGTTGACCCGTGGAGGCTCTGCACGGTTACACAAGTTGAGGAGCTAAAAGGCATCATACGCCTCCTCCCCGTGTGGGCGACTGGTATAATCTTCAGTGCCGTGTATGGTCAAATGGGCAACTTATTCCTACTTCAAGCAGATTACATGGATGCCCGACTAGGCAACTCCGGCTTCAAAATACCTGAAGCGTCACTCAGCGTCTTCGACACCCTGAGCGTCATCTTTTGGGTCCCGGTCTACGACCGTTTCATAATCCCAATGACGAGAAAGCTCACAGGCCACAAAAATGGCCTGACACAGCTTCAGAGGATCGGGATAGGGCTACTCATATCGGTATTCGCGATGATCTGCGCAGGAATACTGGAAATCATTAGGCTGAGGCTGGTTCAGAGACACAACAGCTATGATGTGAAAGAAGGTCACATCTCTATATTCTGGCAAGTCCCACAGTACTTCATCATAGGGTGCGCGGAGGTGTTCACAAACATCGGACAGCTCGAGTTTTTCTATGAGCAAGCGCCCGACTCCATGAGGAGTCTGTGCATGGCCCTATCGCTCACAACGACCGCATTGGGGAACTATTTGAGCACGTTGCTTGTGACTATTGTGATGCATATAAGTACTAGGCATGGGAAGCCTGGATGGATACCGGATAATTTGAATTATGGTCATCTACATTATTTCTTCTTGCTTTTGGCTGTTTTGAGTGTGCTCAACTTGGTGGCTTTTGTTGTGGTAGCAAAGAGGTACACTTACAAGAAGGCAGTGGGAACTCTGCGTTGATCATCATCATAAACAAGTTTGTTTTGTGAAAAGAGAACTATGTACGTAAATACATTACGTTTTTAAACTATCATTTATCTTTCGATGTTGGTTACAAGTTATGGTTGTAATTAGTGACAACGTGAATTGAAGAAAATGGTTCGCAAATTTGTATTTTGATCATTCGAAATCCTCTACTGCAAATTGGCTTGTTTGTTTATAGATTTATTTACTTTTTCCTTTCTTGGTGGGGTTGCCTTCGATAAAGGTCCCATGTCCTATTCAGTGACTTTAGAATAAGAATTTCACTTTAGATCCTTTAATTCATTTCATGTTCATATGGACCCATTTGAATAGATTTTTTTTTCTAAAAAAAAGTATTTATGTTTTAGTTAAAAAAAAAAGAGCATTCAATGGGGAAAAAATCCTACTTGGCTTGGCTTTATTAGAAAAAACACAAGTCAAAAAGAAAACTTAAATGTGGCTTTATTTTGAAGATATTCACAGAAAGTCACAAATAAATACACTTTTTAAAAAAAAAATTAAATTACTATATTCAAATACAAAATGCTAGACTTATAAAATAAAAGCTCAACTATGAAAATAGTGCTCGACAAATATTTTTTAAAATTTTTTATCCAAACAAGTCATATATTATATAGATGTATCAAGGCAAATATGTATTTGAGGAAACAATGTAATGCATGTGGTAGATATATGTATATTATCATAGAATATTAAAATAAAAGATTCCAATTGGGTGAATCCCACTAAAAAATAAGTGATTGGAGTTTACTTTTTTGTTAGGAATTAAACTCCAAATATCTTATGCTTTGAGGTTATAAACTTTTTTGGAAGAAAAAAGGGTTAAAAACATTTTGCTTCTTCAATTATAACCATTTTTACACTTTAATCACTGAATTAATTTTTTGTTAAAATGAAGAGAAAGTAAAAAGAATGTGGGAAATGGACTTAAGAAATGCACATGTACATCACGTGTAAAAAATGGACATAATATTCGGTTAGATTCGGTCGAAAACATGCTTAAGGGGTATCCGAGTATGACTTTAAAAGGTTATGGGGTGTTGATATACACCTTGTAATATAAGAGGGTATATGAAAGGTGTAAAAGTTGTTTGCAAAACGAATGTCTTTTGTCCCACATTGAATTTATTATGTAATATTTATTGCCTTGTAAGCACAAATGATATTACTAATACTAAATTGTGGAACTTAAGAGTAGCCTTGAGAGGTCACAGTGCCCACGTCACTTAGTTGTATTGTCGCTTTAGGCGCACTTTACACTTTGCATGTACACATCATTGCGAGAAGCCGAGCCAAGAGCAAGTATTTTGCTTAGGGCTCGACCTGGATTGCAAATAAGCTAAATATCAACAATTAAATATTTGGATTTGATTCGGTTTGTTGGCTGATAGTGTACAGTTTCAATTCTTGAAACTATAAATGCTCAGACCACTAATCTGAAACTGCTGAAAGTTACAAAACGACAAAGTTAGCCTTCAATATCTGATTAGTATAAATATGTCCCATATCTGCTCTATCTATTCGTCCTTAAAAAAAGAACAGTTACTTTTTTTAGTAAATTGCTATTGCTGAAACCATTTTCTTAGAGGCTTAACATATATCCTGGAGGTGTATTGCCTGTCACCTCGAGAAAACCATTTGTGGTAGGGGCAATAGAAACCTTAAGAATAGGGATTACCCGTGTCATTTTTTTGTTTCCAGCCTACATCTTTTTTAACAATCTTAAGGTTTCTATTTGCGACAGATTCAGAGTCATTCTGTAAAACCCGAGCCCTATTACCGTATTTACATATTATTATTATTATTATTATTATTATTACTAGTACTTTTGGGATTATAATTTTATTATTTTATTATTATTGCTATCGTTAATGTTATTAATATTAGTTAAATCCTATTACAATTAGGGGTATTGGGCTATCTTATTAAGCCTTGAATTATTGGATTTATATTACTATCATGATTGGGCTTAGGGTTATTAGGCTAATTCTATTAGATTTGGAACTATTGGGCTAATCCTTTTAGGGTTTGGAATTTGAATTATATATATATATATATATACACACACAAAGACTAGACGAGAGAGAGAGAGGGAGAGCAGCGGCGGACTCCATTTTCCAAAGCAACGATTTGAGATTGAAAATTTTCCCGAGATTGATATTCGGAGAGAGGCCAGTTTTCCCAGTAAGTAATAACTTGTTCATGTTCTAATTATCCAATTAGATTTGCTGATTAAGTTAAGCCGCAACAATTGACTTTCTTCATGTGCTAAGAAGTTTATCTTACAATTATACAAGTCATATACATATACATATATATATACATATATAATAACGTTTGTTCATGTTCTAATTGTCCAATTGGATTTGCTGGATATATATATATATATATATACATATATATAATAACTTGTTCATGTTCTAATTGTCCAATTAGATTTGCTGAATGTATATATATACATATATATATATATACACATATATATAATAACTTGTTCATGTTCTAATTATCCAATTAGATTTGTTGAATGTATATATATATACATATATATATACACACATATATATAATAACTTGTTCATTTTCTAATTGTCCAATTAGATTTAATAACTTGTTCATGTTCTAATTGTCCAATTAGATTTGCTGAATATATATATGTATATATACATATATATATACATATATATAATAACTTGTTCATGTTCTAATTGTCTAATTAGATTTGCTGAGTAAGTTAAGCCGCAACAATTGACTTTCTTCATGTACTAAGAAGTTTAATTAGCACTACTTGTTCTATTCTTTGTTCTGTAAATAGGAGTCTTGAAGAGTAGATCATGGGCGAGGATGCAATTCTATTGTCGAATCCATGCAATAATTGGCCTTTCTATTTTAATTGGTCATATCTAAGGGAACCACAAGCACGAGATTAGTATCGATTTTTATTACTATCGTAGCATTATAATAGGATGTTAGTTATAATTATAAAGGGATATCAATTTTTATGAATTATCCCACTTTGATAGAATATTATAAGATAACTTATATTCATATTTTTATATTGTTAGATCCATACGACCACGCTTAGTACCTGACCCGTGGAGTCTTGGATACTATAGGAATTCGAACAATTTAAGGTAAGTGGTTTCCTCTCTCTATTTATTTAATAAAAATAAGTTTTCCATAAAGTTATGTTTTCGTTGAAAAAGTTATTTTCATATATAAAAATGGATTTGAGCATGCTATTTTATGAGTTTTCTTGATGTAAAGCTAAAAGTTGTTTCATGTTGTGCTCTATGTATATTTATGAACATGCTCGGAACACTTGGGATACTATTGATAGGAACATATTCCAAAATTTCCGACCGAGCTACGGGGTACAGTAGCAATTTCTGAACCCACTTAACGGGGTTATAGTTAAGGCCCTCCTACGGGTAATAATAGTAGTGTCCGAACCCACTTAACGGGGTTGTAGTTAAGGCCCTCCTACGGGTAATAATAGTAGTGTCCGAACCCACCTAACGGGGTTATAGTTAGGGCTTGATCAAGTTGGCCAATAGAGATTTTGAATGTTCACGAGCATGGATATATATAAATGAATTTGTCTGATTCTGTTTTGTTATCTGTTCCGTTACTTGAAAAGTGGAAAATATTAATTACTGAATATTGTCTATGTGTGCAAAGTGTGATTTCAATGATATATATATATATATAGATATGTAACTTGCTCAAATTCGATAGAGGGTCAAGAGACCCCTTACTGGGCGAGTGCGCTCACACCACTAATAATCATTTTGCAGAGGATAGTGCCGAGAAAGGTGACGAGGAACAATTTTGGGGTTGGTGAGTGGATTGATGGAGTCCTCGTGTAGAGACTTTAGTTATAGTTATTTGTTTTGAGGTTTTCTTTTATGACTATCCATTAAGACTATTATATATTGGTTTACGATTTATGTTTTTAGAACTGAAGATGTAATAGTTAGGATTATTATTTTATCCGCTGCGAGACTAAGGTTTTTGAATGAATATTTAATGGTTTTTAGTATGTTCTGATTTCCGTGGCTTGGTGTCTTTGAGTCCTTCGGGCTTAGGGGCATCGCCGTGTTGCGTCGTGGATTCGGGGCGTGACATTTAGTGGTATCAGAGCCTAGGTTATGATCTTTGGAATTCTATTGATTAAACCGAATAGCAAGTTAGGATTTAATAGTTTGCATAGGTAATATATCAAGAATTAAAGAGTTTGCAGAGGTAATGAATTATGGATTTTACTAACTAGTCGAGGTGTACTTAGATTCTCATGGTTTAACCTAGAAATCTCACCAAGACATACTTGATAAGCTATAACTTATTGTCATACCATCCGTGGGTTCTTCTTAGGATTGAGTAGAAGTGTTTTTATATGTTTTTCATTTATTTCAAATTTTTGGATTAATACGTAATATACATATGTAAAGGTATATTTATCAATAGTCAATTAGGGAGTCCCTTATTTCCAAAACTTGTGCTAACGAATGACAATTCCTTATATAGGACATGGCTGGCAGACCTAGACGTTGTAACCAAAACCCTCATTATGCCACTAACCCAGAGGAATGTAACGAGCAACCACAGGACAACCAACACCATCCACCCCCAACACCACAAATGGAAATTCGCCAAGAAGACTTGGTAGCCATTGCTACCGCCGTAGCTCAAGCTATGCAAGCCCAAAATCAGCAACAAGCTCCAGTCGCGAACCAACCACCTGCTGTGATGGGGACAAAGTACCATTATGAGGCGTTGAGAAGAGCCCATGTGCCAACCTTTGATAGTTCTCATGATCCAGAGGTAGTCCAAAAATGGCTTAAAGAGATAGAGGATAACTTCGAGTTAATGGAGGTTCCTTTGGAAATCAGGCCCAGAGTCGTGATACCCTTCCTAGTGGGTGAAGCAGCAAGATGGTGGGAAGGTGTGTCACCTCCAATGCTAGCAGAGGGACCTATTACATGGGCACAATTTCGAGAGGCTTATCTTAAACATTTCTTCCCTAGTGCCGTTCGACTTCAAAAGATGGCAGAGTTTGATAACGTAGTGCAACTACCAAACATGACGGTGGTAGAGTATTCCGCAAAGTTTCATTCTCTGGGAAAGTACTCACCTACCATAATGGCAAATACGCAACTCAAGATTCATAAGTTTACCAAGGGCTTGAAGAGTCGAATCCAGTCAGCTCTCGCAGTATATGAGCCAAGGAGTTTCGACGAACTTCTTGGGGCAGCCATCAGAGCAGAGGCTGACATCAAGAGAAGAGATGAGGAGAATAAGCTGAAGAGGCCTAGAATTGAGATGAATCCGAACCGAGGGCCTCCTAAACGACCACTATTTACTCAATCGAACAGTAAACCAATCCCTTCCAAGCAGCTACCACCTGAAGGAGAGATATGCTAATACTGCTTTAGGAGGCATATAGGGGAGTGCAGATGGAAGAATGGAGCATGTTTTTGTTGCGGCCAGCAGGGCCATAAAATATCTGAATGCCCACAACCGGACCCTCGGACAGTTAGAAACCTTAATGCCAAACCAGCAGGTACTACTCAAAAGCCAAAGGGGAATGCAAGAGTGTTTGCGTTGACGGAGGAGGAAGCCAACAATGCTGAGGATGTAGTGACAGGTATGATCGAAGTTAATAATATGAGTGCTTATGCATTGTTTGATTGTGGCGCTACCCATTCTTTTGTGGCTAAAAAGTTTGCTAGACTTTTAAGTGGCAAACTTATGATACTTGATGAGCCTTTTAGAGTAGCCACTCCTGCGAATAAGACTCTAGTCTCAAATCTAGTATACAAGAATATCACTATTGGGCTTGACAAGGTCGAACTTAAAGCTGATCTGGTGCAAATCAACATGACTGAATTTGACATAATTTTGGGAATGGATTGGTTAGCAAACAACTATGCACACGTAGACTGTAGAGGTAAACTGATAAACTTTCGACCACCAGAAGGAGGCAGCTATATATTTTGTGGAGATAGAAAGCATCCACATAGGAATGAAAGTTTCTTACTCTCAGCCGCACAAGCCAGAAGAGCTATTAAAAAGGGATGTGATGCCTACGTTGCTTTTATTACTGACGCAATGGGAGAAGGTCATGGACATTAAAGATATTTCAGTAGTGAATGAATTCTTCGACGTCTTTCCTGATGACCTACCAGGACCACCCCCAGATCGGGAGATCGAATTTGAGATTAATCTAATGCCTGGATCAACACCAATTTCAACAGCACCATACCGGATGGCCCCAGCTGAGTTGAGGGAACTAAAGACACAGTTACAAGAGTTGATAGACAAAGGGCATATCAGGCCAAGTGTATCACCATGGGGAGCTCCAGTATTATTTGTGAAGAAATAAGATGGAAGCATGAGATTGTGCATCGATTATAGGGAGTTGAACAAGATTACTATCAAGAATAAGTACCCGTTGCCTAGAATTGATGATCTGTTTGACCAGTTAAAGGGCGCCAAGGTGTTTTCAAAAATGGATTTGAGATCTGGTTATCACCAACTTAAGATAAAAGCAGAGGACATATCTAAGACTGCTTTTAGGACAAGATATGGACACTATGAGTTTTTGGTGATGCCTTTTGGGTTAACGAATGCTCCTGCAGCTTTTATGGACCTGATGAATAGAGTATTCAAGCTATACTTAGATAAGTTCGTAGTCGTGTTCATAGATGACATATTGGTTTACTCTTCTAGTAAAGAAGAACATAAGGAACATTTGAGGACTGTTTTACAGACTTTAAGGGACAACAGGCTCTATGCAAAGTTCAGCAAGTGTGAATTTTGGCTAAAAAGTGTAGCATTTCTAGGGCATGTAATATTCGAGGAAGGCGTAGCAGTGGATCCCAAGAAGGTGGAAGCTATAAAGGACTGGCCCCAACCGACCAATGTAACAGAAGTAAGGAGCTTCCTAGGATTGGCGGGCTATTATCGAAAATTTGTGGAAGGATTTTCTAACATAGCGATGCTTATAACCAAGCTTACACAAAAGAGATCAAAATTCAAGTGCGACACTACCTGTGAGGAGAGCTTCAACAAGCTTAAACAGAGACTTGCATCGGCCCCTATTTTAGCACTACCCTCAGAAGTTGGCCAATTCACGATATATAGTGATGCATCAAAAAGTGGGCTAGGGTGTGTCTTGATGCAAAATGACAAAGTAATTGCATACGCATCAAGACAACTAAAGATGTATAAGCAAAATTACCCTACTCACGATTTGAAATTAGCAGCGGTCGTCTTTGCTTTGAAAATCTGGAGGCATTATCTTTACGGAGAGAAGTGTGAGGTATACACTGATCACAAAAGCCTTAAGTATCTCTTTATGCAGAAAGAGCTGAATATGAGGCAAAGGAGATGGCTAGAGTTAATCAAGGACTACGATTTGAGTATCCATTATCACCCAGGGAAAGCAAACCGAGTAGCTGATGCTCTAAGTAGAAGGGCAAGCGGGGCATTAGCCACCATGCTCGCAAGGCAATTTGAGTCATTGGAATTAGAAATAGTGGAATCCACTGATGAAGTTCTGGCAGCCCTAAGTATTAAACCACTTATTGTTGAGAGGGTTAAGCATGCCCAAGAGGCTGACCCTGAGCTAAAAGAAATCAAGAAAAAGGCCAAGACCGGGATACTAACTGACTTTCAAGTTGGGGCGAACGAGACTCTATATATGAGGGGAAGGTTATGTGTCCCTAAGGATGATGAACTCAAGAAGGAGATTCTATTGGAAGCCCATAATTCCAAATTCTCCATACACCCTGGGAGCACAAAAATGTATCAAGATATAAAGAAGAGTTTCTGGTGGAGTGGCATGAAGAGAGAAGTAGCTGAATACGTGGAAAGATGTCTTGTGTGCCAAAAGGTTAAAGCCGAGCACCAGAGACCAGGCGGATTGCTACAACCTTTAGAGATTCCAGAGTGGAAATGGGAGCATATTACAATGGACTTTGTGGTGGGATTGCCACGAACTCGACAGGGTTGTGATACTATTTGGGTTATTGTTGATCGGCTTACTAAGTCTGCACATTTTCTCCAAATTTGCTCCACTTATACCTTAGATAAGCTGGCATCACTGTATTTGGAGAACATAATTAAACTACATGGCATTCCAGTGAGTATTGTGTCAGATCGTGACCCCCGATTTAAATCACGATTTTGGAAAAGTTTTCAGCAAGCTATGGGGACCAAAGTGGAGCTTAGTACGGCGTACCACCCGCAAACTGATGGACAATCTGAGAGAACGATCCAAACATTGGAAGATATGCTTAGATCTTGTGTTCTAGAATTTAAAGGCAATTGGGGTGATTACTTAACCCTCATAGAGTTTTCATATAACAATAGCTACCACAGTAGCATTGGCATGGCCCCTTATGAAGCTCTGTATGGGAGGAAGTGTAGGTCGCCACTTTGTTGGGATGAAATGGGAGAGAAGAGAATCACGGGGCCTGAGCTAGTCCAACTTACAGTAGAGAAAATTGCTATAATCCGTGAGAAACTTAAAATAGCTCAAGATCGGCAGAAGAGTTGGGCTGACAACAAAAGAAGACCCTTAGAATTTCAAAAGGGAGAGAAAGTGTATGTAAAGGTGTCACCGACACGTGGGGTTATACGGTTAGGGAAGAATGGCAAGTTAAGTCCACGATATATGGGGCCATATGAAGTACTAGATAGAATCGAAGAAGTAGCATACCAGCTCGCACTACCTCCGGAGCTATCTAGAATTCACAATGTGTTTCATGTGTCTCAACTAAGAAAATATGTTACAGACCCAAGCCACATACTAGAGCCTGAGCCCCTACTAGTCAAAGAAGATTTGAGTTATGAAGAGTTCCCACTGAGGATATTGGATCGCAAGGAACAAGTCCTACGACGTCGGACCATACCGTATGTCAAAGTTCAATTGGCAAATCACACAGAACATGAAGCAACATGGGAGTTGGAGGAGAGATTTCGCAACCGCTACCCTCACTTTTTCGAAACCTAAGGTACGCCAAGTTTCAGGGTCGAAACTTTTTTTTTAGGGGGGTAGAATGTAAAACCCAAGCCCTATTACCGTATTTACATATTATTATTATTATTATTACTAGTACTTTTGGGATTATAATTTTATTATTTTATTATTATTGCTATCGTTAATGTTATTAATATTAGTTAAATCCTATTACAATTAGGGGTATTGAGCTATCTTATTAAGCCTTGGATTATTGGATTTATATTACTATCATGATTGGGCTTAGGGTTATTAGGCTAATTCTATTAGATTTGGAATTATTGGGCTAATCCTTTTAGGGTTTGGAATTTGAATTATATATATATATATATACACACACAAAGACTAGACGAGAGAGAGAGAGGGAGAGCAGCGGCGGACTCCATTTTCCAAAGCAACGATTTGAGATTGAAAATTTTCCCAAGATTGATATTCGGAGAGAGGCCAGTTTTCCCAGTAAGTAATAACTTGTTCATGTTCTAATTGTCCAATTAGATCTGCTGATTAAGTTAAGCCGCAACAATTGACTTTCTTCATGTGCTAAGAAGTTTATCTTACAATTATACAAGTCATATACATATACATATATATATACATATATAATAACGTTTGTTCATGTTCTAATTGTCCAATTGGATTTGCTGAATATATATATATATACATATATATAAAAAGTTGTTCATGTTCTAATTATCCAATTAGATTTGCTGAATGTATATATATACATATATATATATATACACATATATATAATAACTTGTTCATGTTCTAATTGTCCAATTAGATTTAATAACTTGTTCATGTTCTAATTATCCAATTAGATTTGCTGAATATATATATATATATATACATATATATATATGCATATATATAATAACTTGTTCATGTACTAAGAAGTTTAATTAGGACTACTTGTTCTATTCTTTGTTCTGTAAATAGGAGTCTTGAAGAGTAGATCATGGGCGAGGATGCAATTCTATTGTCGAATCCATGCAATAATTGGCCTTTCTATTTTAATTGGTCATATCTAAGGGAACCACAAGCACGAGATTAGTATCGATTATTATTACTATCGTAGCATTATAATAGGATGTTAGTTATAATTATAAAGGGATATCAATTTTTATGAATTATCCCACTTTGATAGAATATTATAAGATAACTTATATTCATATTTTTATATTGTTAGATCCATACGACCACGCTTAGTACCTGACCCGTGGAGTCTTGGATACTATAGGAATTCGAACAATTTAAGGTAAGTGGTTTCCTCTCTCTATTTATTTAATAAAAATAAGTTTTCCATAAAGTTATGTTTTCGTTGAAAAAGTTATTTTCATATATAAAAATGGATTTGAGCATGCTATTTTATGAGTTTTCTTGATGTAAAGCTAAAAGTTGTTTCATGTTGTGCTCTATGTGTATTTATGAACATGCTCCGAACACTTGGGATACTATTGGTAGGAACATATTCCAAAATTTCCGACCGAGCTACGGGGTACAGTAGCAATTTCTGAACCCACTTAACGGGGTTATAGTTAAGGCCCTCATACGGGTAATAATAGTAGTGTCCGAACCCACTTAACGGGGTTGTAGTTAAGGCCCTCCTACGGGTAATAATAGTAGTGTCCGAACCCACCTAACGGGGTTATAGTTAGGGCTTGATCAAGTTGGTCAATAGAGATTTCGAATGTTCACGAGCATGGATATATATAAATGAATTTGTCTGATTCTGTTTTGTTATCTGTTCCGTTACTTGAAAAGTGGAAAGTATTAATTACTGAATATTGTCTATGTGTGCAAAGTGTGATTTCAATGATATATATATATATATATATATATATATTTATATGTAACTTGCTCAAATTCGATAGAGGGTCAAGAGACCCCTTACTGGGCGAGTGCGCTCACACCACTAATAATCATTTTGCAGAGGATAGTGCCGAGAAAGGTGACGAGGAACAATTTTGGGGTTGGTGAGTGGATTGATGGAGTCCTCGTGTAGAGACTTTAGTTATAGTTATTTGTTTTGAGGTTTTCTTTTATTACTATCCATTAAGACTATTATATATTGGTTTACGATTTATGTTTTTAGAACTAAAGATGTAATAGTTAGGATTATTATTTTATCCGCTGCGAGACTAAGATTTTTGAATGAATATTTAATGGTTTTTAGTATGTTCTGATTTCCGTGGCTTGGTGTCTTTGAGTCCTTCGGGCTTAGGGGGATCGCTGTGTTGCGTCCCGGATTCGGGGCGTGACACATTCAATATTATGAACCAATACTTTGTCAAGCTGGATCGTTTTGATGGCAACAACTTCAGTCGTTGGCAAGATAAAACAAAATTCTTGCTTATTGTACTAAAAATTGCATATGTGTTGGATTCTAACCTCCAATCTATTCCAGATGTTCCTCCACTCACTAAAAGTCCACTTGCTACTGGACAACCAATGTATAAGTGGTCACCTCACTTCAGGACCAATGAAGGAAGAGGGCAGAAGATGAGGAGTTGGCACGTGGACATATCCTCAATACTTTTTCAGACTGCTTGCATGAATTCTATGCAAATGTCAAATCGCCAAGGGTGTTATGAGAGGCTTTGGAATACAAATACAAGGCTGAGGAAGAAGGTACTAATAAATATTTAGTATCTAAATATTTGTATTTTAGAATGATTAACGATAACCCTGTACTAGAGCAAGTGCATGAGTTTCAGGTTATTGTCAACAAATTGAGATGTGTAAAGATAGTCTTGCCTGAAATGTTCCAAGTTGGTGTGACAATTGCTAAACTTCCACCAACATGGAAAGACTATGCCAAAACATTGGTGCACAAATATGAGGACTTCTCCTTGGATCAGATTCAAAAGCATTTATGTATTGATGAAGAAGCTCAAAAACACGATGCTAAGAATTTGACTCAAGTATAGTCAAGTGTTAACTATGCAGAGGTAGGACCATTTAAGAAAAAAGGTCCAGCTATTAAGAAAGACAATGGAAAATTTAAAAGATCTAGATAGAAAAATAAGCCTGATCCTACTAAAAGAAAAGACAAGTGTCATGTTTGTGGAGAAATAGGACACTATGCTGGAGAATGTTCAAAGTGTAAAAGTGGTAATGGCTCAGCAAATATGATTGAGGAGAACCTTGTTGCCATGGTTTCGGACCTTAGTCTTAATGTGACTATGATTTCTAAAGTCAACATGACAACTGAACTCTCTGGTTGATGGCTGGATTCCAGGGCCACTGTTCACATTTAAAATGATAGGAGACTTTTCAAAACTTTTGAGGAAGCTTTTGGACAAGAAGTTCAAATGGGAAACAATTCTCATGCTAGTGTTGGCGGCAAAGGAACTATGGAAATCAACTTCACTTCCGGGAAGACATTAACTTTGCTTAATGTTTTGTTTGTGCCTAAAGTTAGGAAAAGTTTGATTTCTGTTGATCTTTTAGATAAAAGGGTTTTAAAATTTCTATTGAGTCCGACAAAGTCATTCTTACAAAGAATGGATACTTTATTTGATAAGGATATGCTTACAATGGGATGTACAAAATGTCTATCAATAATATGAATTCCGTTTATGTTTACATGAGTTCTTCAATTTCTATATGACATAGTCGTTTAGGACATATTAACTCAAAGAATTTAAAAAATATGCATGCAATGGGATTAATAAATATTGATAAAGATGAACTTGATAACTGTGAAGTATGTGTTAAATCAAAAATTGTAAGAAAACCCTTTCCCAGTGTTCAAATAGAGTCACAATTATTAGACCTAATACATATTGATATCTGTGAATTACATGGAGTATTGACTAGAGGTGGAAAGCGATATTTCATAACTTTCATAGACGATACTAGTCATTTTTGCCATGTTTATTTGTTAAGAACAAAAGATGAAGCATTTAGCTCATTTAAAAAATCTAAGTTAGAAGTAGAAAATCAACTTGAGAATAAGATTAAAATTCTACATTCTGATAGAGGCATGGAATATTATTTAAATGAGTTTGATGCATTTTGTGAAGGAAATGGCATCATTCACCAAACAACTACTGGGTATTCACCACAGCAAAATGACGTAGCAGAAAGGAAATATCGTACCTTTCTTGATATGATAAATTGTATGTTAAATCATGCTAGTCTGTTTAATAATTTATGGGTTGAAGCACTTTTAACCACTTGTCATATTTTAAATAGGATTCCTAGTACAGTCGTGAAACTGATCCTTATGAAATATGGAAGGGTAGAGCCTAACATAAATTATTTTTAAGTGTGGGGGTGTGCTGCTTACTCTTGAGTTCCTAATCCTAAGAGGACCAAGTTAGGGGCTAGGGCTGTTCAGAACATATTTGTTGGATATGCTGCTAATAGCAAAGCCTATAGGCTCCTTGATTTGGAGTCTAACATGATAACTGAGTCTAGGGATGTGGAATTTTTGAAAATAAATTTTCAAAAGATGTTGAAAAAATTACTCCACCTACATGAGGTGAGTCTAGATGTCTACTATTGAGATTGAGGAGCCTAGTGTTCCAAATAAACCAGATGGACCTAAAAGGAGTACTAGAGCCGGAAAAGAAAAGAGTTTAGACAAAGACTTTATTTTTTGTCAATCGTTATTATTTTTGGTGGAGGGGCAATAGAAACCTTCAGGACATGGATTATCCGTACCATCTTTATGTTTTGAGCCCACATTTTTTTTAACATGGGGTGGTGCCACTTAAATGCAAACGTTAGAGGGTGAAGTGCAATTGACCTTAAAAATTGGGGGATTTGCTGTAATTTATCCTATATTATAATTATCTTTCGTAATTTTATTTTTATAGTATTAAGATTGTCAAAAGAGATTACCAGCTGCAATAACTAAAAAGAAAAAAGAAATTTAGAAACATATATATATATATATATAATGAGAGATACACTTTGTATAATTATTTGCTACGGTACAAAATTTTGTGGCAACTAATTACTTTTTACTACGTTTTAAATTGCGTAGTAAAAAAGCTCGTAGCAACAACCCATTATTCTTGTAGTGTATAGATAATGAGAGATACACTTTGTATAATAATTGAGATGATGAGACAAATGTTAAAAATATTTTATTTTAAGTTAGAAAATATTGATTCTTTTATTTTACATATTCTGATTTGTATGATGTATTTTATAGTTATTGTATATAATATCTATTTCAATTATAAATTTATTATTAATATTTTTTTACATTCTTATGTAGATTTACAAATTTTAATTTCATGTTAATTTCTCTACTCTTACAATTGAGAATGCATTGCAAGTGATGTAGATTATAATTTTGATGATTAACATTGATATATTAATTAGGACGTAATACAATATTAATTTTGTGGACACAACAAGATTAAATGAAACACATTTAATAGAACTTAATAGAAAATAAAAGGAGTGAATGAATGGATAGGATAAAGCAGGTTTAATACACTGTATACATATAAATGAAATTTAGAGTTGTAGATAAGTAACATGTAGCAGGTTATTCAAACTTATATGATAGGTTCCCCATAATTATAATGTAGTACTAAGGGTGTCTTATTTTAGACAAATCCAGATTACATTAATAAGAGGTCTCGCGTTTGAATACTGAAAATATAATTGTCCTTGGTAGGGGAGGGAGAGGGGGGATCATTCCACCTAAATGGTCCAATCTTACTCAAACCTGAATCTAGTTAATGTTTGTTGGTGCTGGCCATCAGATGCTCAATAATAGAGGAAAAAAGTTGAAATTTCAAATTTTTGAGGTGTTGAATTAGATTTAAAGTCTTGCAAAAAATAAATGTACTTGTCTATTTATATTAGTTGTTTGTGATTATTAATAATTGTTTACTATTGATTGATAATGAATAATACAAACACAAAAAATTTAAATGATTTGATTTGTACAAGTTGAAAACAAAAATGAGTTCGAATAGTTTGGTATTTTTACATTTGTTAATTTATTCAATCAAATTTGAACTCAATTTTTAAAACTTGTTAAATAAATAAATAAAACATGTTATATTTTGAACTAACTATACTATTATGTTAAGTAAGAAGCCCTTTGGTTTTTTCTAGGGGTGTGTTTAATCGTGGAATTTCAAAAATATTCTTAATAAAATAACTACTATCATTTCTTATCTCTCATCCCTACTCTTTCCAATGCGTAATTTTTTTAATTTTCTTTTCTATTCTTCTCTCTATTGTCTCTTACATTTCTCTTTCCAAAATTCTCTTCTACTTTATGTTTTATTTATTTTTTCCTCCAAAATATTTGTTTTATTTTAAATTTAAATTTTTTTGCTCGTTATAAATTTAATAACTATATAAAAGTTAAAGGTATAGTATAGATAATAAAAGTAGTTAAAATAAATAAATATATTTGAATAGAAAAATTAATAGAAAACTAATATTTTAACACCAAAATTTAACTATTTAGTTAACTCACATTTTATTTTTATTTTACGCATGTATCGAGTGTGCCCGACATACTAGTTAAAATTATTTATCACTCATTATACACAGTTTTTCAAATAATCCCCATACCATAAATACCAAATTAATATTGAAATTGATTATATTTCTTACAAATTAAATTTTTTAATAAACTTAATTATCAATTACTGAACAATAGTGTGATCATTCTAATCAAATTATGTATTGGCTTAATTGCATTTTTCATCCTGTACCTATTCATGTTTGGCATTTTTGATCCTAATCAAATTTAGATTCTCAATTTTGTTCTATAAGTTTTAAAATTTCAAAAAATTGGTCCATATTTTGCCAAAAAATTGTTAAACTCGCTGGAAATGATCACGTGCCAAGGCACGAGTCGCTGTAAATTGTCACACTGGACTTTTTAATCCTACACGGCACATATGAGGTACATTCAGCATTGCATGTTGGCATTTATTAAGGTCATAATGGATTTAAAAAAATGTGACATGAAATGAAAAAGAATAATAAGTTTTGTCGATAATATTTAAATAAAATAATAAATTTGTATTTAACATTAAAATATTAAGAGGATTTTGAATATTTGAGTATATTTTTGTATTCAATATCTAAAATAAAGTAAACAAATAAATAACTAGATCTTATATTTCATCAAAAAATATAGAATTATATTATATATAAAAAAAATAGTATCAATATAGAATAAAAAATTTGCATCATACATTTTTCTCTAAAAAATATACTAGATTTCTATGATAAAGTAATAGTTCAATGATATTATTATGTTCATATAAAAATACGCAACTTCTTTTCCTCAAAAAAAATAATAGATACTAGAGAATTTGACACAAAAATCGATGTGTATGTAAATTAAAAATGAAATACAATTTAATTATGTGTTTAAAAAATTGAATAACATAAAGTTAAAAAAATTAATCATTTTTTATTTGAAAAAATGTTTTTATTCGTAATATATTTAATAGATTTATAAAAAATAATTTAAATTAGATTAAATTATATAATTGAAAAAGATAAATAAAAAAAAGTCAAATAATGGATAGGGAGATGCGAGGAGAGAAAGAGAAATACCCAAAAAAGAAATATTAATATTAAGTTGAATGAAGAGAGAGAAAAGATAGAAAAAATAAGAGATAGGAGAGAAAGGAAAAAAGTGCCGAATCAAAGATACAAAAGTGGTTATTAGGTGGTCTAGCATTTTATAAATAATATATATATATATATATATATATATAATTTTTTTTCTCCTACTACCACTCTACCCATGACCCTCCTCTTCCCAACCCCACCCCACCCCACCCCACCCCAAAATTGATCCATTAATTTTTTTTTAATCTCAAAATTGATAACATGTTTGGGTTGCTGATAAGATGAGGAGCTCGTTTATGCAAAAAATGGGAGGAAAGACAACTGGAAGCAACGGAACGGTGAGGGCAGGGGCGCGAGGTGGTGGTGGTCATTCCACCACTTTTAGCCATCTTTCGTTCCATTTTTTTTTACATAAACGAGGACATCATCTTTTGGCAACCCAAATATGTGATCAATTTTGAGATTGGATAAAGTTTAAGTTATCAATTTCTTAGTTTGTGTTTGTGTGTGTTCTGATTTTTTTTTTTTTTTAACATTTTCTACAAGGGAGTGAGAAGGCTGGAGGAATTTTTTTTTCTATTTTTTCTTTGGTGGAATTGGGTGAAATTTTACCTATATATCCAATAAGTTTTTTGGTCAACATGTCATATTTATCCAAAAAAACACATATAATATACGATGCCATATATGACGAAAATATCAAATACATTAATTCCAAGCAATCTACGCTCGACACGTGACCATTTTTGGCGAGATTAATAATTTTCAGCAAAAAATGACCAATTTTTTAAAATTTTAAAACTTACAAGATAGCATGGAGAATTTAAATTTGATGAAGACCAAAAATGTCAATCATCAATAGATGTCAAAGGAAAATTGTAATTAAGCCTTCTATATTTATTGAGAAAAAAAAAGGTTATTGATACCTATAAAATACCGACATACATGGATGCGTTTCGAGCCCAATGTCGGTCCCTGTATTGAGCCCCAGCTAAAACACCACATTTTCCAACTCCAGGATTTTTGAGATCCAAATTTCACTATTAGATCCATATATTGAATGTTCATTTCTCCCTTGTAGAGATCTTGAAGAAGCTTGAGCAGTTACCCATACGGCGCCGTCTGACGTGATTTCCGGCACTTATCAATTGCTGATTGGAAATTGGGGGCAGTTCCTTTATCAGTGCTCGGTTCTTGTTCGGCATTGCAGATTCATGATTTTACTGTAAGCTGCGTCTCTTTCTCTCTCCCTCTCTCTTTTCTGGGTGTGTGCCCTGATTCCTTTTTCTTTAGTTATTTTGGTACTTTATGATTTTTGTTCTGAATATGATGAAGTGCTGGTGGTCTGTGATTTCTGGACAAGCTTCAAACTTGTGAAGAATTGGACATATGTATGCTCAAGCTTGAACAGGGCTAGATTGTTGACATGTAATTCGCAACAATTTCCACATCTTGTTGTCCACATAGTTAATGGTACTGAATATGTTTTGAGAAACTCTGAGAGGAAATACGGAAAATGATGTTGATTGCAGTCTTTTTGGGCTGCCCATATATTTGTGATGGTGAATATATATTTCGATAAATTTTGAAAGAAATGTGAAAAAGAAAATTTATTTTGGACACTTAGTTTTCGAGGTTGTCAATATGGATGCTAATGTGGCTGAAATTCTTTTTAGTGGCAAGATTATATCTTGGAAATTTGTTGTACTTTCATAAGTATCAGCATTATCTTCGGAAGCCATTGAATTCCCTGTGTATCAACTAGCACGTTTCGTGAGTTTATATAATCGATCATTCCTGGCCAGTCTGAAGTAGCTCTTAAAAAAATGTAGTTTATATTACTTATAAAATGTATAGTTTATTCACATATAATTGTAGATTCTGTGTGCTGATACTTAGCAACATCATAAATTGATCTTCTTTTAGTCTTTGTTGTGGACTTCATAACCCTCTGAAACAGAAATCTAAAGTACCGGGTATGTTATTCGCCTGTGTGGATGACTTTGGAAACGCTACTATTCTCAAAATTATGATATGATATATCCTCTGAGAGTTTAAGATACTTAACTCAAGATACATTTCACATCTATGATATCTGGAATTTCATTTATGGTATAACTTACCAATATCAGTTCATTTATGATTTAGCAGTCACTTTATCAAATGATCTGAATTGGCTGGGACTTTCCGGTTAAAAAATTTATATTTACTGATTAATTGTAGGTACTGAGAATCTGCTAGCTGAGCTGCCAGGCCGAGGTGAAAAAATCAAGGAAATCCCAGATTCACTCAATTGCCGAATGGCACTGCTTCCATCAAAGGGAGTAGTGATTTCGGTTCCAGCCCTCATTGTCTCTGCTGCTGCTGCCACAATCCTCCTATTTGTCTTGGTCTTTGCCCTCTCATCCCCCTCTCCTCCTTGCTCTTGCCCCACTCCCCCACAGGCCACCAGCAGCATAAGAAGCAGTGAGCGTATCTCGACTTCAGCTGAGGACATAGAGTGGGTGAAGAGCCTGATTGAAGCCAATGGATTGCATATGCAGCCAAATGTTCTGCGCAAAGGCATAAATCCACGAACCCGTCAGCAGCAGCTTCAGGATCTCCTTCAGTTCAAAGGCATATCACATTATGGAGGAGAAGAAGCAAACCACACCGCTCTTCCTTGCCCAGGTGAGCTACTTGTAGAAGAACACCACAGCAATTATGGGGAGCCTTGGGCAGGGGGACGAGATGTGTTTGAGTTTCTTGCCGAGTCATCCCACCTAACACCAAATTCAAAAGTTCTTGAGATTGGATGTGGCACGCTTCGTGTTGGCCTGCACTTCATACGGTACTTAGAACCAGGGAATTTCCATTGCTTAGAGAGAGACGAGCTTTCTCTAATGGCTGCATTTCGCTATGAGCTTCCTTCGCAAGGTTTGTTGTTTAAGCGCCCCCTGATTGTAAAAGGTGAAGATATGGATTTTAGTAAGTTTGGACGTGAGTACAGTTTGATATATGCCAGTGCTGTTTTCCTTCATATGCCCGACAAACTTGTTTGGACCGGTTTGGAGCAGTTAGTTGGTAGATTGAAACCTTTAGAAGGTCGAATATTTGTCTCACATAATGTCAAGTTCTGTTCTCGCTTGGGAGGTGAAGAATGCACGAGAAGGCTGAATAATCTGGGTCTTGAGTATCGTGGGAAGCACACCCATGATAGTTTGCTCTTTAACCACTATGAGATATGGTTTGAGTTTAGGCGATTCAAGGCTTAAAATAGTGTAGAGGATCAATCGGGCTTGTTTCGTTTGTAATTTAAAACAAGCACAACCACTGGGGACAAAGAACATTACTACGGAAGCAAAGATGCAGGGCTGAAACTTCTTATCATCTTAGAATCGACATCGACCCCAGCAGAGCTCTTCTGATTTTGTACTTAGTTTGCTGTTTTCCAAATTCTATGTACTGATTGCTTTATAGTGTGGTATTATTCAGTAGTACTTGCTGAAGGTGGCAAGTCTTTTGGTTCTTGTTTCTTTTCTTTCTTTTTCTGTTGCCTCTTATGAATTTCAAGTTTCCTAGAAGGTAGTCTGAATGTCATTTTGATTTCAGTTAGTTTTTCAGAAGCAGAATCATCAAGTGAATATTTTTGGTCTTGTTTGTGTGTGAGAATGTGTACAGGTGCATGTGGAGGTGACACTATGTTTAAGCATCTTACCTCTTGCAGTTTCCCTTTTGCAGAATTGCATCGTTGGCTTCGATAAACTTGTAAGTCACAACTAAGGTTGTAAAGGGTTAATCGAAAATTCGATTACCATTAGCGTTCTTATTCATTTATAGGGTCATATCTTTGTAACTAAAAGATATATATAAATAAATAAACATATACGAACATTAGGTATTATTAATAAAAGTGCATGAAATCTGTGTGTGTACACACACACACACACACGCACATAAGTTTTTGTAAATAAGTAGATGCAAAAGATAAGATTAAATTACATATACATAGATTCGAATGTTCAATTAATTATAGTTGAATATCAATTATTTTTAATTGAATAAAGTACTTGAATATTTATAGTCGGACACTTTTATTCAAATACTTATAATTGTATTTAGATTTTAAAAATTACAATTGGATAAAAATACACTCGATATCCGACGGATACAAAAATTAAATGAGTACGAATATGAAAATTATATAATCGATACGTTTAGCATCAGTTTACACCCCTAGTTACAACTTACATGAAGCTTATTAATTATTTTAATTAATCCATTTATATCTACAAAATCCAACATAGCTTCTATTGATTTAGTTGGCCTAGTGTTGATTTTTCTGTTTGAATACATATATTTTTTTTCTTTATTAAAAAAAAAGCCTGACCAAAAAACGCTAGAAGGTCGGGTTTGAACCTCCGACCTTGTGGTTAACAGCCACACGCTCTAACCAACTGAGCTATTCCAGCTTATGCGTTATGCATAACGTTTTACGCTATAATATTTTAATAAGAACCCCGGTTTATCCTATTTTCTCAATTGTTTACAAGGAAATTGATCTTTCTCCATTTATATTAAATTTTCCTTCAAGATTTCTTTTACCCAGTAGTTTTCCAAATTATCGAAGTTGTTTTCATTCACTTTTTCTTTTCTTTTCTCCCCCAACCCCACCCCCCCCCCCCCCTCTTTTTCTCATATAATCTTTGTACTAAACATATTTTTAAAGATAAATTATGTCTATACTCCTTGAAATATGGTATAATTATAAGCTAATCTCTCTTGTTTTAAAATTTACAAATATCCCCTGGAGCAGTGGTGGATCTTGACGAAAAAATTTGGAGTGGCCAAAAATTCGAAAGTCAGTGAGGTTGGAGTATATCTGTGTTCGAGATGCATTGAACATATGAAATGTTGCAATTTGCGATCAAGATCAGTTTCTTATACTCCAATATTTGGGCTATTAAATGATTATTGGACTTTTTTTTTTTTTTTTATCGTAATTGAGTTTTTAACCGAATTGGCCCATCGAGATGTTGGATAATGGTAATGGACTAAACTTATTAAAAATAAATTAATATTTTTGATTAATGTGCTATCAAATGTTAGTCAATTTTTTTGATTAGCATCTTATATATTAAACGTAAACGCTAATGTCCTCAAAGTTTTGTTGTTGCCCTTGAGGTTTAGAACTTTATTGCAAACATTAATTAACATGTCCAAAAGATAATTTTTGTACAACTATAGTAGTCAACCCAGCTATCAACAAATACGCCTAATCGACCCCAACAAAATCCCTCAATCAATTTTGTTAATTCGCAAACCTTCGCAAAATAATTTTACTTTATGTCACCACAACCACCATCGGACATCACAATCTATAATCCGATATTGCCGCTAATTTCTTTTGTTGAAATTGAATTCATAGATAACTTTTACATCTTGTACTCGTTGAAATCATGCGAATCTCATCTCAAAACCCAGCCGTAAACAATAGAAATTCAACTTGCAATTATGTTCTATCTTGATTAAGGATAAATATTGTTAAGTGTATGAATCTCATGGGATATTTGTAATTTTTAAAACCGTAAGAATTGATTTATTATTTTGTTATACTTTAGGGGTTTTGACGTAATTTGTTCTATGTTTAAAATGTGTTCACCCTCATGCTCATTAGGTAATCCAAACATTAAACATACCAATGAAGGGAGCAGCACTACACAATGGTGTTGCCCTTTCTATAGAGCTAAGCTGCAAACTTTTGGCTTTGCACACATCACCTACTAATGGAGCAACTAGGTTGGGAGAGTCGACCCCAAAATGGGTCTCTACAATATCCAATCCAGATTAGTCGACCAATGAGCGGAATTAGGTGGTCAAGACCAAAAAATATATATATGTTTAGGTTTGCTTTGCAGGGGCTATTATTCTTCTATTAATTTTAACGATGTTAGCTATTATGATTAATTGAAAGCCTGATACTTGTTACTGAATGTAGTAAAGGCTTATTGATAAAAAGGAAATTCTATGAAAAGATCATACTTCTTATTGTATGTACGAAACAACATCAACCGTAATTTTTTTCGAGTTCAACATAGTTTCTAAAGTTAATCCCTGATCATTTGAAGTATTAAATCGATGTTTCATCGTAAACCTAATAACCTTGAAGTTTGCATTTTTTTTTTCTCATGCCTAATTGTGGGCCTTGCTTTGCACTTTGTCCTAGTTATAGGGTTTTGATTATAAATTCATATTCTATTATTGGAACTTTTTTCATATTTTAATTTCTTTTAAATTCTTAGCATGTGCAAACTTATAATACAAAAAGTAAACATCTTTTGGCATCTTTTAGCATGTGCATACTTATAATACACAAAGTAAGCATGTTCTACACTTTTCGTGGATTAATCAACTGCCAATCTACTCTCAAATTCATGGATGATTGAGAGCTCACAAATTGAACTTCTTTAGATTTTGGCAAAGATGATTGTGTAACACAAGTTGTTTGTGTCTTTTATTTATTAAGACAAGAATAAGCGTAAAAACACATTTGAATAATTTAATAAAAAAATACGAGTACAATCTCTATGTTGATGATCAATTTTCGTCCAATTAAAAATTAACAAATTGAATTAAAATATTAAATATCAATAATTATTTCTATTAGTATTTTGGAATTAAAATAGTTAATTTTTATTGATATTTTGATATTTATTTCTCCAGCAAATGAGGTATCACCAAAGACATTCGACCCTAAATCACTCTACTTTGATGAGCATGCTATGACGACCAGAGCTGCGATTATGGATTGACAACTTGCTCAGACGTTAATTAGCCGGACAAGACCACCTGTTCGGCGGTCCTTCCGGAAGAAATTTCCACTAGAGTCCCGCCAAACCGCCAGTGCCCCGCCATCGTCACTGCCTGCTGGGCTGTCTCCGCCACCACCCCGGCCCCCGCCGCCGTCACAGCTAGAATAATATCCCCAAAATATGCAAATTTTTGTAGTTGAGAGAATTTGAACTCATGATCTCAAGCTTGTTTGTCAAGCCTTCAACTGCCAATCTATTGTAAGAAGTTGTGCTATGTTTTATTTTGTTTTATACTTATTACATATTCATTTGATTATTCTTATTTTAATTTATTAATATATTACTTTGTTTTATACTTGTTACATATTTTTATTTTGTTAACTTATTTTAAATTTTTTAATATATTATTTGTAAAATATTATTTATACTTGTTACATATTCTTATTTTGTTAACTTATTTATATTCTTATTTGTATCTGTTTAATATCCGCTCCGAATACATATTTGCTTCTATATCCAATTTTTTGCAATTTAGTTGTATTTATTAATTATATCCAATAAATGATGTTTGAAAAAAATAACTTATATGTATAATAAAAAATTTATGTGCTTTTAATAATATTTCATTTTTAAATTAATTGATGTTTTTGACATAATTTTGTAAAATTCAATTGTTGTTAATAGTTTTAAAAGATTATATTTATTTTTAATAATCACATGCATTACATTTCATGTATTATAAGATACATAGAAATAAAAATAAACAGTTCATATTATGCAAATGATAAATAAATTATTATTGACTCCAATAAGACACATGGATTTTTTTAATGGATATCCTATCTTTATAACTTACAAAGATATAAAAATAATAAATAAATAAACTTATGTGAGCTTTAGGTGTTATTAATAAAGAAATATGATACCTATGTATATGTGTGTGTGTATAAATTTCTTTTGTAAATAAGTAGATTATGTATAAAAACATGACTAAAGTGTATACACAAATTCCAATATTCAATTAATTACAACTAATGAATTTTTCCGAGACAAATTTATTATAAAGACATACATTGCCATTTATTTTGATGCTACATTGAACCTAGGACCTCTTGGATGGAAATGTAATGCTTTGCCACTAAACTAGCTCCAAGTTTGTTTATTGATTTTTTTTTTGAAATTATTATTATTATTATTATTATTATTATTATTATTATTATTTAGTTCCTTTAAAAAACTAAAAGATTTTCAATGTATTTATATTGTACAGTGTAATCAACATTTTTTTTTTTGTTGAAAAATATGAGAGAGATGTTAACTGCAATGTGCAAAGAACTTAATAAAATTATATATATATATATATGCTATATATTAAGTAAGATCCCCTTTTATTTTATAATTTTTCATAAATTTAGTAAATATATTATAAATAATTAAAACATAGTATCCCCTAGCCTCCTGGCTCCACCTCTGATCGTTTGTACACGATTTCGTTTCATTTTGAGAGGTAATTTGATGAATTTGCCCCACATATTTTCAATCCCAACCCCCATGACATCCTTTATGGGAAAGTATTATGGAATTTATATGCAACCATTAGTGAATTTTAATTAATTAAAGATGCTACTCTAAAGGGGACGTGATGGTAAAATATAGTGTGCAACCATGAATGGCTCAATGCTTGTTGTTTTTGTTAAATATAGTGTGTCTAAAAATGTGATTTCAGCTTTCAACAAACTCGAGTTGTAGTGTTAGCTTAGATGCCATTCATGTAATGGGTTCGATTAATCTAATCATTGATTGTTGCACTATAACGTCTACATTTGTAGTTGAAAATCCTCGTATTTGGAAGGCATTATGGACATCCCATGATGGCTTCTATTCTTTTTTCGGGTCAACTTGTTCTTGTTTCTAAACACTGTATTCTTCATTTACTTTATTTCTAAACTATGCAACCAACATTCTAAAAGGCGTCTGTCAAAGTCTAACTAGGATAGGTCCAGTAAGATGTCAGGCTTAAACATACATATTTCTATGTAAAAAAAAAAACAAATTAAATGATATTACTTTTATCAACAATTTACGGATGGATCGAAAAGCCTTCGGTAGGGTGTCATATTTGCTTGAACATATCGATGGTTTGAAATCTGAAAAAAGTTTGTAACCGAGTTGGAAAAAAATCCCTTTTTGTGGTGCTTCCTTTTCAGTGATTATCCAATTGGAAGTGATTTTGCTATAGAATTAGACACGATACCGTATCTGAGCAAACCGACACGTTGAGAGTTCTTGGTGCAAATCCTGTTGGTCATTCGGTAACCCCAAGAGTGTTGGCTTCCTATACTGCTTTCCCATTTCTAACTCTGATGTGTTTTACAGTTGGGCTGGCATTGAGTGCCCTCCAATCACGGGACATATGACACAAAGTACAAAAGGGACCCTTGGGGTAGAACAATTAAAAATAACAACCAACCAAGAAAATAAGGAAAAAAAAACCATTGCAGTTTGAAGCTGAACAAAAGGTACTTATAATGCATAAAAACATTAGCTCAGCCATTTCTATATACAACCTCGAGGACATCAAACCAAAAAGGCATTAATATTGAGAAATTCCATACCAGCACAACAATGTTCTGTTGGAAAACAATGGCTTTGGAATATCAACAAATCCAAGATATTCATGTGGATGGTTTATTCGAATTAATATATAAATATAATTACAATGATAGTTTCAATAAAATACAATAGCCAAAAGCAATCAAACAAATGTTGAATACAAATAAAATAACAACAAAGTTTAATGAATTTATCGTATTGTAATTTGTATTGCAACGACTGAATCACCTGGATGAACTGGTTATCCTTAAAACAATATTAGCTTTGCTAACTGATGCGATGGGCCAACGATACACCTTCCAGGATAGGACAGTTCAGAAATTCGTTTGAAGCCGTATTGTTACTTTGAATCTCACTTAGAAAGCTAATTTACTCTATATTGTGTGTATGCAAGCAGGTACATGAATATAAAAGTGCCATAACGATAGTTTATTCTCACAAAACCACAGGTGCACTTGGAGAATAAATCTCACACAGATCTACTCAACTCACGCATTCCACGCCATATTATGCGCAAGGGAATGGGCAAGTTGAGTCCACCAACAAAACTTTAAAGAACATCATTTCGAAAATGGTGGAAGGTAATCCCAAAGCATGGCATCTACTGCTCTCCAAAGTGTTGTGGGCATATCGAACTAGCAAACGTACCGGCACGGGAACTACCCCATTTCGGCTAACCTATGGCTACGATACGATCCTGTCTATGGAAATTAACATGAGATCTGCACGAATAGCTCGACAAAATGATCTCACCATTGAAGAGTACCATTGCAAAATGATGGTCGAACTCGACGACGTGGAAAACATTAGGATACTAGCGTTAGATTCCATTGAGACCCAGAAAAAACAAGTTGACAAGGCGTACAACAGAAAGGTCAAAGCCAAACGGTTCCAGATTGGCAACCTCGTTTGGAAAGTAGTCTTCCTTTTGGAAAAGAAAGACGCTATGTGAGGAAAATGGAGCCCCAACTGGAAAGGCCCATTTTCGATCCATTCGATAACTAAGGGAAGAGCTTACCTGCTAGAAAATATTGATGGAGATCTACTCAGGGATCCAGTAAATGGCAAATACTTTAAAAAGTATTATCCCACACTATGGGAAACATTGCCATTAGAACGCCGAAATAATCTAAGTCAAAATGGCCTCTAAGGCCAATCGAACTTAGAGTCGTTTTCTATTTCAAACCAATTATGTTATTGATGCGCTTAGAGGATTTCTTTTCCATATTTAAAATATTTTTTGGAGGAATCTTAACTCAAGCAAATCAAGTAGCTTAATAAATCGAAACAAAGGAGAATGCATTCAAAATGAGCCAAAGTATGGCTTAAAATATCCCAAAGCAAAGAAGAGGCGATCTAGAAGGGGAAGCTACCTATGAAGTAGGATTTAGGTAATTTATTTTTATTTTTATCGTATTAATGTGGCTTGATTACCAAATGTTATTATGGCGATTGGTAATGTGATAGCCATTACTTAATTAAATATTTCTTTTTAGTTCGTTTTGGTCGTGCCTATGGAGAGAGCTAAGTTGCCAAATTGTACATGGCGACATGAATTAAAAAGCTGCCAAATTAATGGCGCGAGGCATGTGGAGTTTTGACCAAGTTATGATCAAATTTTGAATTTAATCACAACTTACGGGGGGCATTGTTTGGGCCCAAAAATGATTTTTTGTAGAAATTTCGGAGTGGACTGATTTTGATCATTTTCGCCATGCCGAAATGAATTAATATGGCCCAGGTCACTTAGACGCATACAGGGTGGCCTATGTTGGAGGCCCGGGCCAGAATGAATTGAAGGCCCATGGCCTAGTCAGCCAAAAATAGAAAATAGAAAAATAAAATAAATACAATAATAAATTCAAATTTAAACTCCTTATATTTAGGGGTTGTTAGATAAGAAATAACATATTGGCTAAAAATTGGCATTGTTAACATGCCTAAAATAAAGGCCACGTGATGCTGAAAATTTAAAATTCAAATAAGATGATATAATTGCCATAGCAAGAAATAAGAAGGTCCATCCATTTCAAATAACCAAGTCTATTAAAGTCATCCAACTCCAAAAATAAAGGAGTTCAGTTACAGCTTGAAGGCTATAAAAAGGAGCCGGATTCATCATTTGAACACACAACATCAATCAATCAACACAACACAACAACTTTTCCAATCAAGAAGTCAACACTTCTCTGAATTTTTAGTCTAAATGAACAAAGATTAGCTGTAATTCAGTAGATAGAAAACCATTACCTGAATGTTTGTAGCCATGCCTCATTTGGCTCGAAATGGGATCATCAATGCATTCATTTGGTAGCGTTACGAGGTCGTAGTCATCATTCACTCGGATTGGGCTCGATTCGAGGTGATATATCAATGCGACGGAGTGGTACTCTGTATTCATATTGAGCGTATGCATGAAGAGGAGTGCAGACGGAGTCAATCAATGCTCGTCGGAGTGAACAACCTCTAAGTACATCCACAAGTAGATATAGCTAGAGTCATCAATGTGGCCGATTTGTAGCTAGAGTTCTTAGGGACTGCTCAATGCATCTTTGTCATAGATATGACCCGAGTCATCAATGCGTGTATCTGTAGTAGAGTCCTGTAAGGTCCAAGTGACGAGTAGCCATTGTCCCCGAATACATTTTCTTTTGGATTTAATATTTTCGACCCTTTTCAATCTTTAAAGTACTGAATTATTAAGTCCTACATTAAGTTGTAGGCAAGTACAACCTTAGGGGTAGTGTTTGCCTACTCCGATTCAATCGCTTTTTGATAAAAGCCTTAGCATCACATCACTTTTTCACTTCGAATCAACAAGATTTCCAATTGTGTGTTCTGGCACACTGGCACGCCCGCACCCAAATACCCAAAAGCTCACTTCGAATTTAATGTTTTCCTATCGAGCTCAGCGAATTCGAACCCTGAGCCACCACTTCGGTGCGAACGCTGAAAATTTATGCTAACAATTAACACATTTAAATTAAAAATAAATTACTATATCAAACATTACTAATTGTGAAATACAATGAACATCTACTATACAGTAGATCATAAGCTTCAAAAAGATTTAAAGGTTTTAACGGTGATCCTTACTAATGATACATGCTAATGTGCTCGTCCAACTTCAATTATTTTCTTCTTGTCGACAAAATTATATATAATATATTTTAAACAAAAGATAAGGATAAGGAAATTTGCATCTGGGAGCGTATAATCGAGCGCAATCATTACTCAATAGTGGACTGATTGATCCAATTAATCTATAGTATTCTTATCCCTCATGGATGAAATTAATCAGAAAAATAATAAAAAAAGTTAACTTACTATCTTTGACGTGGTGTATTTTCGATCGATATTTTCGACCGATGTGCACGTGCCACGTGTCATTTTTTCCAAGCGCTCAAGCTAGCAAGCCTGTTTATCGACCGGATCAGCGACCCGCCGAACCCGTTCAATGATCTCGACCGGTTAAGTCCTTCCTTGATCGGGTCAGGGGTCTCGACCCATCAAACCCATCCCATCGACGCACTAATGGTCGAGAGCATTATCGACCGGGACCATACTGTTTCCAACAGATCCCTGCCAATATTAAATGCTCCGTCAATCTGAGGTGTGGTTCAGCCACTTAACCTAATACCTCATTAATTAAAAACCAACTGATGCCGCTAGGCCCTATCATTAGGCTTATGGGTCACCCCACTTCAGCACATGATGACCTAATCAGCCTAGAGGCCCCATAGGGGAGTGATCTACATGGGTTTACTATAAGTACCTTTGCATTTATGGTAAGACTTATCTCATTAATTGCTTTTGACCCCCTTACTCTGCTCAAATCTAAATTCAATCCGATCAACTGACGTAAGTATCGGAGGATTTTAGCCGAGACTCATCTCGATTAGCTCACGTTGCCCTTCCTTTGTTACAGGTCAACTTCCCGATCAAACACCTTTACCTTCACACCCGATCAGAGCTTCCGATCAAGGTCGACCAGCTTTCAAATTCGACCCGCATCAATCTATTTTCTTTGTTGATAAATATATATATTGTTCAGTTTTCAGGTGAACCAATTAAATACACAAACACTGAAGACAATTACCTATACTATAAATAAAGTACCAATCCCCCTAAGATAACTCTTCTGTGTATGTTTTTTTGTATATTGCCTAAATTGAGCCTAATAGAAACAATTACAATGTAATTTTTCCGTTTAACTTCTCTTTTTTCCCCACTTTTTCCTCTGTCCCTATATTTTTACCAGCTAAATTGTTTCTTTTCTTCTCTCATCTCTAATTTTATCACTTTTTAATTATTTTTCTCTGAACATATTATTTTATTCAATAAATTGGAACAAAACAAGTGACAAAATATATTATGTTTCAAAAATTATATGATATTATTAATTTTATATGTATTAAAAATTTAAGCACACATCGAGTGTCACACCATTAGCAGTTGTTTATTATTTTTGACTTGTCATTAATCTTCTAAAAGTAGGATTGAGCTGTCACCCACTCGTTATAATCATATGATATGGGACATAAAAACACTTCAAATCCGTGAAAGAAATTGGCCAACTAAACTCATTTCTTTTGTGAAAGAATATTAACATCCCAAGTTTCCTAAGTCACAAATGCATAGTGATATGCCCCCCACTCCCACATCAGTTATTACTTCGTGGACTACGTTCTTCTGGAACAGCTATTTGTTTTTTGTCAAAATTGTGACAGCACAGCTCAGATTTACCAATAATACATCATAGACTTAGAAAAGTTCTTTTATTTTACTTTGTTTATGTTTAGTAAATTGTTTGGGGCAACGTATTAGTAACATTAATATATGCAACACGTAATTGCTTGTTAAAAGGATTAACATGTCGATGCCTATCGTGTTCATTTTCACGACTTGGATGATGGAAAAAGGGCAAAAGCTACTTTAAAAAAATTGGAAATTTGCCACGTAGGGTTTTGGATTTTGTGGCGGAGAAAATGTGAGTTAGAAAGGCATGACTCATGAGAGATATTTTTCTTTCTTTTACGTTTTTCTTTTCATTTAATGGAAATATTATATTTTTTGTCCGGATTGTTTGCACGGGGCATCCTTGTATTAGATCTAATTTTAGTAAAAAAAAATATTGTGAAATAAAAATTAGTATGAAAAACTCAATGTATTGCAAACTTCATTAACTAAAACCTTCCATTATCAGTATGTAGTACACACGTCATTTTGGCATTTCAGATAATATTTTAGGCATACGAAATTACCCTTTTAGTCTTATCAAGAGAATCCTCCATTTTACAAAATTGGCAAGATAAACCGTCTGTTCTCAAAAACTGACAAGGTGAGCTCCCTGTTATTAAGAATTAGCACTTGTTAAATATTTTGTACTTGTCTGATACAGGCAGGTGTTACCAATGGTGTGTACTTAGTTCAGATGTAATGTTTTTTGTTCGGCATTGCATATATGATGCGTGCATATATTTTCAAGAAATTACTTTTGTTGTTCCATGTTGGGATTTTCATCATTTATGTGTTCTTATATATTAATTTGTTATACATAATATGTTGTCCCATTCAAGAAGTCCAATTATATGATCCATTGAAAAATTAATTTAATGAGCTTGTCAAAATATTATTTTAATGATCCAATTATATGACCCATTCTTTTAATGAGACTATGCTCGACTATTTAAATTAACATAATTCAGTATGATTTTTTTTTAATAAATACTTCTTTTGTAGGTTCTTTCAATCGATTTGTATATCAATGGCCATTTTAATAAATTGAATTTGAGGGGGAAAAAAAAAGGCCCTTCTTGAATTTTGTAATATACAAATTATGAAATATATTTCCTTGATGTTTGAGAAATATAAATTATAGTTGATTGTACTAAACAAATTAAAATTGATTTTTAAAATTACATAAAAGATAATTTAATTGATTGTACTAAACAAATTAATTGGCATCTTAATTACATAAAAGATAATCAATATAAAATAAAAATTAATTTCCAACTAATTACTAATAAAAAAAATTAATGTAAGAAGTTCAAGTGTAAAGTCGTTCGGAAATCAGGAAAAAGTTAATGATTAAATGTTTTGAAGCAAAAGTTTGGTTAAGTGCATTTGTTTTTATTGAAAATCAATTTCGGATTTTTTCAGCAAAAAAAAAATAGAGACGAATTAGTGGAGGATTTATCTTTTGTCTCTTATTTGTAAAAGTAGAGACAAATTCTTTTGCACCTCTGAAAGTATGTTGTCTTCAGCATACTAATTCCCACGAGTCGAGATGCTTTTGCCATTTCAGTATTTGACGAAAATTGAGATGTGGGAGTGTATACGGTATAATATTTAAATATCGACATACAATATGAGAAATATATAAGCCATACTTAATACAAAAAATGCCCTTTCCCCTATATTACATTCAAGTTGTCAGATAAAATACACGTTTGATCTGTATTCAACACATCACTTGACGTATTCATGAGCTAAAAAAAATTGAAAATAAAAAATGAATTTCCTATTATCATGCCCATTGCATCATCAACGATACATTCGATCTTGTTAAATATCCCATATCGATACATAAAATACACTAATGGATGTATGTAGTTTATAATAATATCTTGGATAACCCTCCTTCATAAATTGGCTTTTGAGAGTGACTTAGAACCAAGTTTATTTCTTCAATATGTTATTAGAGCAATAAAAGATTTTGCATTCAAGTCTATCTACCTGTAGATATTCATTTCTGTAAACTTCAGGCTCCAAGTCTCTCCACCCGCTAATGTTTATTTCTACAAAACTTCACGCTCTAGGTTTCTTGATATATCTAGCCTTGGGCGTGAGGGGTGAGTGTTAAATGTATCACGTTGATAAAAGATAATGATGTGGTATAATTTATAATAGCGAGGTTTAGGAGCCTTTCCACCCACAGATGTTTATTTCTACAAAATTTCACGCTCTAGGTTTCCTGATATATCTAGCCTTGGGCGTAAGGGGTGTGTGTTAAATGTATTACGTTGATAAAATACAATGATGTGGTATAATTTATAATAGCTTGGGTAACCCTCGCGATGTATCTAGCCCTAAGTGTGAGGGGTTGTGTTAAATGTCTCATGTCGATAAAATACAATGGTGTGGTGTAGCTCATAATAGCTTGGGTAACCCTATCCTCATGAGCGAGCTTTTAAGAGGGAGCCAGACTCAAATCCAATTCTTGTAGCACTACTTAAAACAAACCCTAATTGCATACATGTAATGAGGCGCTTTTCGAAATTATCACAAAGATATAGTAGTTGAGATATTGTATAAAAGCATCGAAACAAATAATTTTTAATAATTTTTTTGACTTACTAAATATATTTTAAAAATACTATAAAATGTGAAAAGAGACTTTTATAACAACTAAACATATAATACTACTTTAACTAGTGTTACAAAATCAAAACGGAACAATATTCCGTTCATAATGAACTTATAGTGTCACAATTAATCATTTTTCTTTTTTGTTTTTTTGTTTTTGTAGTGTAGAATGGTTTGAAACACCGAAAACAAATCTTTGGATTTGATCATTGACTTCAAATCCTCAACTTCTACATACTTAAAATGAGATAATATTTCTTAGCAAAATCCAAGATTACGAATTTTAAAAAAAATTAATTAGAATATTCGAAATCGATCCGGATTTCGAAATAATGTGCAGAATTAAGCAAAAATTGTGAATTTAAAGTCCTTCACAAAATGCCTTGTTTCTCAAGTAAATTGTAATTTGTGTAAGCTAATCACATTTAAAATTATGTTGTCCAATTAAAAGGGTTTTTGACATTAAAAGCGTGGTACTGGAAAAAAGCAACTTAAAAAGATTAGAAATTTGCCAGGTCTGCTTTCGAATATATATATGTATATAGATATAGATATTTCTTTTAGTCATTCGGTTTTCGATTCACTGACCGATTAATTTGAATTAGGTATCGCAGAAGTTCATTTTGGAGGCGTCTTCATTCACAATTTCAAAATTCAAACCCTAAACGTTATTTAAGAGATTTAACGCATTATCCCGTTAAATCAATTGGTAGCTGGTCTGTTTTTGAATATGCATTGAAGATGCATAACGTGAAGTGAGAACGCATCTCTCTCTTTCAATCACATAATTATCACAAAATTAAATAAGTTATGATTTGTTTTAGGCTGTTAGCAAATCACATCTCAAAATCCAAAGTGATGAGGCAGAATAAGTAGGGCAAAAAGGGCGAAAGCAACCTTAGAATACTAAAAAGTTTGCCACGTCTGCTTTTGGCTATGCAGTCAAGCAAATATGAAGTGAGAAGGGCATAATGCACTTTTTTTTAGTAATCCATAATATTTATACTATTATCTATATATATTATCTATAATTTATCTATCCATATATATAATTTTAAAATCGTGAAGTCATCCAAGTAAACGCAAACAATGCAAACATTTAGACAGTTTCATTGTGCTTTATGCCGCATAAATGAAATAATATTTTTATTCAAACAATGAATAAATAAAGATAGCATCATTCTTTCTTTATCAGAAAGCATCCAAAATTTATTTAGACTTGTTAGTTAAATTCATTTCTTTAAAAAAATTTGTGGTGTGTATATACAGATGTATATACACACATATTAGATGATTTAAATCATAATTTGAAATCTATTATTTGAAATATAAAGAAAATAATAGATAAATGATATTATTTAGTATAAAACTATATAATCCCTATTATGTTCTTTTATATAATTAGAAACTCGTGCCTTGGCATGAAATTTTAACTAGTATATCTATATTCTTTTATAAAACATCAACGCCTTGTAATAACTTTTTGATATCTTTGATCTATCATTTCTCTCTCTCTCATGTATTATTTATTTTTTCTCTCTCACGTAATACTATTATTTCTATACTTCTTTCGCTCCTCTCTCATATTCCTATATTTTATTCTAATTTTTTGTATTTTTTTCAATCATATAATTTAATCCATTTTTTTTGTCTTTCATAAATTTACTAAATATATTAAAAATAATTGATATACATATGTAATCAAATAAAAATAAAAATTATAATTTTGTATTATTCAAAATTTCAAACATACGATTAGATTAGATCTCTCTCTCTCTCTCTTTTTTCAATTTGCGCACGCATCGAGTATGCTTCATCCGCTTATATTATATAAAGTAAGAAACCCTTTAATAATTGTTTTGGTATATCAAAGATTTTAGTTTGTCACTTTCTTACCTACCACTACATGATCTTTTTCTTCGTTGTACTTTTTCAATCTCTCTTCTCTATGATATCATACACTGAAGCGATTAAATAAATTTAACTTTTTTATATAATTATTTTTTCAATCATATGATTATATCTCATTTCAATGTTTTTTTAATTTTTCTTGTCTTAAATGAATTAAATAATAGAACGATTTTATTCATATAAAAAGTTTGATAAATATTATAATTATTTATTAAAATTTAAATATATAATTAAATTGTATGTAATTTATTTTATTTTGAACACACATCGAGTGGCCCCCCTTATTATTATTATTATTATTATTATTATTATTATTATTTCTCAAATAGTGGTATTACATTTTCGAATAATGTTTGTATTAACGATGAATTTATGTGAATTAGTATTAGATAACTTTGGGTATATATGCTTGATTGTGATTGTGAATGTGATTGGTATATTAAGTTTCATTTTATGAGTTTAAGATATTAAAAATATTTATGTAATTGATTAAAAAGTACTCAACCGTCCTCTAAATAAAGTTTATTTAAGATATTAAAAATATTTATGTAATTGATTAAAAAGTACTCAACCGTCCTCTAAATAAAGTTTATGCTAAAAGAGAATAAACCATTCGGTAGTTTTTGTAGGAACAAATACTTATGCATATACGCACACACAAGAACAACAACAAAAAAAAAAAAAAAGAAAAGGGAATGCTAATAATAATGATAATAATTAGAGGTGTGAAGAAAAAGAAAGGAAAAATGAAAAGGATTTTGTTTGAACAAGAGTTAAATTTGACTTGATGATCAAATAGCTTAGACGTGTATTTTATTTATTTATGTTTAATTAATTTTGGGGCAATGTATCACCATAGATTTTATGCAACACGTAATTTCCCGTTAACTGAACCAAAATGGGAGCACCTATCATGCTCATTTTCATACGTTTATCTAGTCGACGATCGAAAAAGGGCAGAAGAAACTTAAAAAATTTCGAAATTTGCCACGTAGGTGTTTTGGATTTGTGGTGAAGAAAATGCGAGTAAAAGTGCAAGATGCTTTATTCTTTTATCTACAATATCCAACGTTTAACACTACAGGAACGCATTCCTATAGTGTTAGTAAATTAAACAATTATAAATTTATTATTTGTGATGGATTTTATCTATAATAAATCTATTAGTAAATATTTTGTTATTGATTATTAATTTATTTTTATTGGCATTAAATTAAATCGCTAATCTATCACAAATATATATCTTAATTAAACCTGTAACAAAATCTCTTTGTTATAAATTTTTCATATATATATATATATATATATATATTTATATGTTTGATTTATCACCTAGTTTGTTCTTATAAATGACACTACAATAAAAAGTAATAACATTGATAAAATATAAAAGTGGTATGTGAAAGTTGTTATCAATAATATGTAACAAGTGACAATACTTTTATTTTATCACTAATTAAATTTAAAGAGAATTACAGACGCCTCCTCTAATGTTAAACAAAATTACAAATAATCCCCTCTCATTTGGGAAATTAACAGTACCTCTTGACATATCAATGTCTACAAAAGACACCCTGCCATTAGCTGTCATTAGGGTTTTTGACACTTTCAGTTAAAATTTTATTGAATTGTTGAAAATGCACTCGGTCAAAATTTCCACCATTTTTTAAGACCGAAATACCCTTGTGCATGTATTTGTAAGGTTTTGAAATTTGAAGGGAGTTTATTGTAAATTTTCAAATTATATAGGCGATACTACTACAAAAAATAATTTAATTTGACACATATAATATGATAGTGTCATATTTGTTACCTATTATGACACTTCATAAAAAATACTTCAATAAGTTATCCTAAATTTGAACTATAATATGCTTATTGTGAAACTATAAGAAATCATTTACTTTTGGGTTTACATTTAAGTGGGGATTGGCTTATGAGAGGTTTATGTCCAGGGTTATCCTTGGTTAACTGCTCGGCTTGTTTACGTTTACTTTGGTTTCTATTGGGGGCTTGAGAAGCAACAAACCCTCACTTTGTTTACTTCAACATTTTTTTCCATACGGTTTGCAGTGGTAATTTACATTTTTGTCCCTCAAAAATTTACAATGGTTAAAACCCTAATGAGTCGATTGCTTGGGACCAGAACGACCTTCCAGCGGAGAAGTGGTGTGTGTGGCAGCGCCGACTTCGACCCACCCAGTTTGGCGGTGAATTTCCTACATTCCCGGCTCCGGTAAAGGCGAAGCTCGCCGGCGAATGTTTACTGAGATCGTGGTAATTGATACACAAACTAGCTTTGGAAAAGAAATTGTGCTTCCATATTTTTTCTTTACACTTTGCACCAAATGTCCTTCGTTTTTAGTATTGTTTCTGTATTTTGTTTCAAAAATTATTTGTAGTAATTGTATCTCAACACCTGAGTGGGAGTGTTTTGACATTAAAAATGTGAATGGTCCAAATGAGTGTCATCGAGTCTTTGTACGTACATTATTTTCTCAATATTAAACACAAGGGACTTATTTAGATTCAGACATTGCTTTTATAATCCCATGTTTAGTGAATGTAATAACTCGCAATATTAGGGGTGATTACCATCTTCCCTCCTCTACAATTACCAAAACCGTTGGCAATGTATATTATATTTGATAATATTTTTTTCATACATGTGAAAGTGTCTTAGTAGGATTTTGAAGTCAATTGTTTTATGCTAAGACCCTTGTGGTTGAAAGTGTTAAATATGATTGGTAATTTTGGTATCATATTTTAGGTTGAGAAATTGTTTGACCATGCATTACCTAGGCTTTGCCCGTGTGTGAATGTTGTTTGTGCTTGATGTGTCGTTATGGCCCGTTATTATAGACTACCATGTTATTACGACAAGGGCATCATGTTGCACCTCCAAGCAAGCAAAAGTGCGAATAACCCCGGACAGTGGTTCTATAAAAGCCCTATGGATGACACACAAAAATTAAACTTCATTTGGGCAAATGAACTAATGGACCTAAAGTACAAGCATCTCCATCGCTATGTGCAGGAGTAGGAAATTTCGTATATAGCATCTTCTTCCGCTTCCGGCTTGAATGAGCAACCAACCGCCCAACCCACTAGCGTTTACACCATCCAAAAGCATAGCGATTTGGACCAAAAAGATGCGGATGGTTGTATTGGTGAATTTCGTAAGAAGGCCGCAGAAGATAACTTCGCCCATTGTCGGTCAAGCAATGCTCAAGTAAAAGGAGGTAGACCAAATGATAACGGGCTCGGTACAATCAGTTTGATATGTTGCTGCGCCGGATCTATAAGCGCAATAGTTGGATTCGTAATAACTTTTGTGGCTATAGCCGTTGCTATGTACAAATGACTTTGTTATTAATGTATTAACTAATACAATAGCACCTTCCACCTCTTTTCGACTTAAACCCATTGTAGTAGCAGCCATTCCCAGGAGAAGTAGTGGTTGTACATTTTGTGTTGTTGAATAGGTGTGTTAATATTTGAACATTGTGTTTGTAAATTAGCACACAAGTATTTCTACTGACTTAATTTGTGGTGTTTTCCATTCAACAAAAAAAAAGGATAACATTGGAAATGGTCAAACGAAAGGACCATTTGCTTACCCAAAATACACATACTGATCTGCTCCCACAGTAGATACACTTTGAACATATGCATATCATTTCTAAAATATTGGAGCATCATCTAAACAAGTTTGCCAAAAAAATAGATTTTGCTTAGCAAATTAGTTATTATGTTATCTCTTTTTGAAGTGAGTAGAAAATTGAGAAAAAAAACAGACAATGGAATATATTTAAAATGCTTACAGAGCATCTTATGTTGGGGGATGTACACCAGATCTTCTGTATATTAATATGCAATGCCAAGCTTGATCAAATCTTGCTTTGTTTTGAGATCAAATATTTTTTATTCGGTTATAATTGTCATCGACGAAAAAATAATAGAGCAGACTGTAAATTGGCAGGAAACAAAAAAAAAATGTTCAAACCAGACGTTTCTTTCCACAACAAAGTGGAAATACCAAAATGAAAGATACAACATGGTTATGGGGAAATTCTAGCCCAGACCCGGCTCGGCCGAACCAATGCTAATCATGTGGCGAGTGTTTTACACTTGCCCTATGAATGGTCGATAATTTAGGGAGAGTGACTAATCACTTGACAAGTGCAATACACTTGCTATATTATTTGTTGGGTTCGGCCAAGCTAGGTCTGGGTTATAATTTTCCCATGGTTATGTTGTCGCATCATTCCTAGACATACAAATTTTGGAGGAAATTAACAAAACAAGTACGTGTGGGATAATATCGTAACAAAGAAAATATGCCAGTACTAGACACTTGGTACAATACCAAACATTATGTTTAAATAGAAATCTTATAGCAGTTGTTGTGTAACCAAATAGGTCTAACTGCAAAAAAGCACCAATGTCCAAAAAAAAAATTACCACAGGTTTAGCGACACTTAACAAGTATTGTCAAAACATCACATGCAGCACTGTAATCTTTCTGCTTACATTCGAACCACATCATGCCCAATTGACTTGGCCTTCCAGCGCTATTTGGACGGCCTCCACCGTAGCGTCCTCTGCGAATCCAAAAAAAATGTCAAGTGCTTTCTGATTGAGACCGATTACATAGCATACTTTGATGTGATCCCTAATGCTCAACTGCAATGGAAGTTTGCCTATCGCTTCATACAATTCCTGCCTCCATCTCGCAGCGTCTATTTCGGATTCCACTCAATTAGCCACCTCTCGTATGGACTGTGATGCTTCTACGCAGAAACCAGTTAAGGCCTGCACTAGCACTTCATCAGTGTGATCTATTTTTTTTTTCTCTCAACCTTCCTCTACGTCATGCCAGTGGTTTCCTTCACAACTGGTTCCGGTGGCATCCTACTTTCTTGTACTCTTGGGTTTAGGTGACGATAAGATGAGTCCTCGCTTTCATCGACATCCTTGATGAGGTCTACGTGCTCTCCTTCGGCAACCGATTCCCAATCCATTGCATTCTCCCCAGTAGCACGATCTTTTCCATAAATCTCCAACCAAATTTCGTAGTAAGGGAATGACTTGCCTCGAATGGTTACACCCGCTGAATATGACTGAAAATTATACAGCCACTACGGTTAGTCATTGAAAAGTACAGCAAGTATTGAGGGATACTTTCAATAGTGAAGGCTCCGTACTGTTATTCATATTTCCCATGCCTTCGGTTCTGCCTCCACGGCTACACCCGCTGCATTCCAATTGAAGCCACTATTTGAGAGTGCTTGTGACAATGTATAAAAGGTTTTCTTCCATGACCCGTACTTGCTGCTGATGTGTGGCTTACCTCGCAAAGTGGTATTTGGCAAGTACTCCTTCAACTTTAGCTCTAGCTGTGTGACGAAGCCATTCTTGAATTTGTTCGGAGCCTTCCAACCATCCACTATTATGTCCTTGAATGCTTTTAGTAGCATATGCTCTTCACGAGGGGTCCAAGACCTACGTGATTTCAGGCCCTTTGATGACTAGGTGGCCTACATCATGATAACAAGTTATAAGCTACTTTCAATTAATTTCAGAAAGACGCTAAAAAGAAAAGGGAAGTCAAAACAATAAAAAGCAACATACCAGTAGCATATGCAACACAATTTACCATTCCAAAGATAAATAAAATGACCATTAAAAAAAAAAACATAACTACAACTAAGGATAAAAAAAGGGCACACACATTGCAACGATCATTGTACCAATGCCAGTATTCACATCTTCCAAATAATTTATATAGCTACATATTAAAATCCCGACAATTCTTATCTCTCGTCGAGGTTCTAACGCTATTGCACGTGATAGTTGAACAAAAAAGTAGTTTCAACCAGTTCCATGATGATGAACTATGCCCCGCCACTCGAATTAGTAATCATTTGGTTCGCGAGGTTGTCCCGAAAAGCGGTCCACTGCACAGAGCTTTCTACTTGGTGGTAGTATTTGACTTGGTTGTTATCAACTGCCTCATCCACAAATTCTGGAATTAATGCCTCAAGTGGATCAAAAGGCAACTCCTTTCTAATAAAATTGTGGAGTAGACAGCAAGCCATGATTATGTTTCGTGCTCATGCATGCTTTAAATTGAAGAACTCGCGTGGATTTCGGGGCCTGCATAAACCGGGACCCCATTCACTTAGATGGTAATGCACACCCCGAAAGGGTGTAAGTAAACCCTCGCAGTTGGTATAGCCGGCATCGCATAAATGGTAATTACCTTCAATTAATGTGTGACAATACAGTATATATTAAAGAAGAAAAGAAACAACATACTTGAAAATAAAACTGCAAGATTGGACTTAAAGGTAACAAATTACACAACACAAGATGCTTTTACGTCATTTACCAATCGGGACCTTCAGTACATTAGGCCTTATTACCGCGAAATGAAGCACGCGACCATCAGCTGCTGATCCCTCCCACCCACTCATAACATAGACGAAATTCATGTTGCGGTCGTACACTGCCAACACGTTGACACATATTAAACCTTTCCTAGTTCGATACTTTGCTTTCTCGGTCTGTGCGACACGCACCGGGATTGTTGTACCATCGAGCACTCCTAGACAACCCTGCATTCAAACATATCAAAATATTAAACACACAAATTGCATTTACTAAATGTAGGACAACAAGGAAGAATTTTAAAGAAATTGGACACAAAAATGGTACCTAGAAGTGCTTCCACCTATCGTCGGTGTAGGTGTTGTCTACGAGTTTGGGCCTTGCCACTAGGAGTGCGTGTAGACGAAGGATCGACAACAAAACATTGTTGAAATGGATGCTGACTGTACGGGCCAAGCATTTGAACCGTTATTTAACAATCCGATTCTTCTTGTAATGCGCCAAAATCATAAGGAACATTACAAGTTGTTCCGGTATCGACACAGCACGGGTAGGTTTGAGACCTCCAACTTGTTCTACCAAAGTGCATAACCTTGCGAAGGCATTTCTATCCATTCTCAAAGAATTGAACAATCTTCGTCGGAGTCATTCAGAAGGTCATCAAGATGTTTTACTTGATCCGGGACCTTTGACAAAAGGTTATACTGCCGTCTAGCAAATCTTCCAACCCGAATGCGCCTTGACCGGCGATGCCTCAAAATAATGAAAAAAAAAATACGAAGACAACAACTTGCATTCTCAAAACCTCTAAAATAGCCACTAACTCCCCTGTCAACACCATCTACGTCCATCTGAACACAAGATTTCATGTACAATCAACAACACACCATTTTGATAAAACCCAGACATAAACAATCCCTCAAATAATGTAGTCTACCCGTTAATCCACAGTTTACTGAAGTCGAAGTACAGGTTTTACTTACCCAAGTTTTCAAAACAATTAAACATAAGTGTTAATGGCAAACAAACTATTATTTGCAATAGTGATTTGAGCTCTTTACCAAAACAATGCCATTTATAGGGAATCTTTAAGATAGGGACAAAAAGGAGCTACTTAGATCTCGCATAAAGTTCTACAATTGAAAGGAGTCTTGTTAAGGGTTGTCGACAATGCACCTTTGTTGATCAGGAGAAAAAGCCCTGGTACCATACATTCATGGGGATTGACGGGGAAAAAACGAAACAACCCTGCCTTGCATTTCAACACATTCAGAAAAAATGGACATGTAAACCATGAAATTGATTGATGCCACGGATCCGGCGACACAACCATAATTTTCTTGGGCAGAAAGCAAAATGTGAAAAAAAGAAAAAAAAAACTAAGCAAAAGTATCTCCAACCAACCTGAATGAAAGATTGCTGATAATTTTTCCTACTCAACTCCGATTGCTCAAGCTCTTCTGCGATGGTGTGCCTAGTATTCATCCTCACCGAGGAGGCTACTAGTTGGGGAAGGGAAATATAACTAGTTCATTTTGAAACCCTAGATCTGTAAGAGCGTCAACAGTAATGGTACAATATCTGGATCAATTATATGAAAAACAAAAAAAAAAAAAAAATGGCAGCACACAGTAATTACTATCAATAGGTATGGGGAGTTTGGACTTTACACAATTGTGCTTCTGAACAGTTAAAATAAACAGACCACTTTGGCCGATTGGATCTGCCAGACTAAAAGCCACATTAACATGGGCCCCTTGGTTAGGGCTGGTTTATGGAACAATTAAAGTAAACGTTGCAAAACATGGGCCAAATTAAACAAACCATCGATATCCTCAAAAGTAAACGATTCCTAAAGTGTCAAAATAAGCTATCTCTATACTCAAATACGTGATATTTTAGTTGTTGTCACTAAAACCAAATCTAGTTTGGTTACATTAGGTAAAGTGCCAAGCATTTGAGTGCGATAATTAATAGCTTATTTTGACACTTTGTAGTGTCATAAAAGATACATTTTAACTTAAATTGATATAATTTATTAAGGCGTTTTTATGAAGTACCACAATGGCTTCACAATTAACGCATTTTTTAAAAGTGCCACATTATATGTGTTAAATTACATCATTTTTTTAGTAGTGGGAAGTATCCACAATACTTTTGTGAAACAAAGAGAGAGAATGTCGATGATGATGGTAAAAAAGCACAAACACATATACTCACTACACCACAAACACAATTTGGGGTCCAAATCCTTCATTTTTTTTTTCACCAAACCACACGATTGAATATAGTGTTTTGATCTCCTTAATGAGATGAGTTGAATAGTAGTAATTTTACTAGGGTTTGATTGACGGTGAAGGAGCACCGTTGGCAGCATGGAGGCAACTGGCGATGCTCTTCGGTGGGTTTTTTGATTTGAACGGGTCTTGAGCTACTTGCCATGGGCAACACATTGGTGACGTCAAATTTGGAATAAGGCTAATAATGGTAGAGGAATTAGGCGGAGAAGAGATAATAACAAGTTAGAGTATGATGTAGTTTTTGTTCAATTAAATTCAAACGGATGAAGCGTTAACGAAATTCATTAAGGGATTTCGATGGGCTAGGAGAAACAACAAAGTTAGTATGTAGATTGACCATCTCGGTGGCAACTTACAATAGCTCTGGCAGAATGAGCACCAAATGCAACCCATCCATACCAGAATAAGCATTAAGGGTGTTTACATGATTCATGTCGTGATTCAATTTGGTGTTTTAATAAAAATAATAATTGAAAATATGAAGGGGCAAAAAGGATATTGCAATATTTCTATATGATTTAACAATACTAAGGGCATAAAGTTTAGGAGAGTATTGATAATTTCCAAAATAAGAGAGGATTGTTTGTAATTTTGACTAATTCAGAAGAGGTGTGTGTAATTCTACCTTAAATGTATTTGGTCGCAAGACTTTGTATTTTAAAGGGTCATTACTTACCATCAATGACACACTTATAATGACAATTTAGGAAAAAAAAATTGTCATTATAAATTTTTGGCATGATTTTCTTGTCATTAAGTTGTCACTATAGAGGTACCACTAATTATCAATTGTTATAACTTTAACACATTTTTTGTCACTATTCACATTGTGAGTACGACTTTTTGGACAAAACAAAATATCTTGTCTTTAAATATATATAATTAATGATAAATTTTATATTGTGTATTATTAAGCTCATAATTATTAATAGTGACAACTTTAACACATTTTTTGTCATTATTCACATTGCGAATACTATTGTGTACTTCAGTTGCATTTTTTTTTTTTAAAAAATGTATGGTAAAATGTAAAAACACTCATGTTTTGTATGGCTAATTTTTTCCCCCCTTTAATTAATGAGGCCGACCATTAGAGTGTAACGAGCGAAACTATATTCTTTTGTCCCTTATCTTGGAGAGAATTAGAGTGACAACACATCTAAACTTAGGAAAGCATAACCCCCAAGGTTTAATTTTTCTTGATTAATTTCAATGTATCAACGCCAATATTTTTATGATATTTAAATCTTCAATAATCATTATCTAATCATTTACATAAAATCCTATTTTGTTTGGATCCATGGGAATTGTATTTGGATTCATGTTATGAATTATTTGGTGAAATCTCTGTTTTATATTAAAGTTTTCCAACTTTAATGACTTTGCTATGTTTCAAAATTATTGTAATCACTGATTTACTGTTTGTTTATCGTTTTAAAGGATTAATTACATCTATATCCCTTCAAAAGTTGTTAAATTACAGCTTATACCCTTCTAATTAATTTAATTAAAATTTACTATCTTGACAAATTTGAATATTACAGAGACACCCTCTTCGGTATAGGTTTTCCGCCAAAAATATGCAAACTGACCATTATACCCTCAATATATATATATAAGACAAATATTTTTTTTTTCTTTTGAATAAGATCGTAATACCTGTAATGGAATATCAAGGATCTTTTCTCCTCCATCCCGTCATTTGAAAGACTAAGTAAAAGAAAGTTCTTTGTGACAATTATTAAGATACACAACTCTCTCAATATTTGCGATTAATCCCATCTAAAAGAAAATTTCTTTTTGACAAAAAGAGATATATTCTAATAATATGTTAAAATTTTTGAATAGCACAAAATTAAAAAATTAATTTTTATTTGAATATATATATATATATATATTTAATTTATGAAAGATAAAAAAAATTGATTAAATTTTTTTACATTATAGGATTGAAAAAAAAATAACTAAGTAAAATCGAATATAGGAGTATGAGAGAGGAGAGAAAGAAGAATAGAAAGAAAAATAATAGCGTTGGGTAAGAATAGAAAAGAAAAAATATTCAATTACCACCCATCTATAATTTTTATATTATAAAGGGTATCTTTTGGAATATAAAAATACCAAATCCAAGTCAAGTGTAAAATAGGGACATTAAATTTTTTAAGTGATGATGTCAGCACTTTTTGACCGAAAACCTATCTAAGAGGGGTGTTTTTGTAATATTCAAATTCGTTAAGGTAGTAAATTGTAATTAAATTAATTTGAGACGTATAAATTGTAAGTTAACAATTCTGAAAGGGGTGTAGATGCAATTACCCCTTTTTTTAAATTGATAGTCCGTTGTGATGATAAATAAATGGTTCAATCAAATAATCATAGAAAAATTCGATTAAGCTAATCACGTTTCAAATTAAGCTGTCCAATTAAAAACGATGGACCCGCGTAAAGTGCCACAAAAGAACGAAAGCAACCTGAAAAAATAAAAATTTGCTACTAACCTTCCCGATAAGCGGTGAAGAAAATGTGAAGTGCGAAGGGCATAATCAGGGATGTAAACGAATCAAGTCTACTTGTGAGTTTAATGAGCTAGCATGATAAAGGTTCGAACCGAATTCAAATTAAGTAATTCTTGTTCGTAGGGCTCGTGAGCTTTCATTTTTTAATATTTATTTATTTTTATATAATTATAAATAATTTTAAATAATATATTGATTTTCGAACTTGAGCCCAAGCTCGAGTCTATAGCTCAAACATGAAAAAATAACTGAAAATATGTGAACTCGAGCTCGATCCTATAATTTATTCATAAATTTGAGCCAAACAAGCCTAATCAGGCCTAGTAGAGTAGAGCTAGTACAAGGCTCAAGCCCGAGCTCGAGCCCTTTTATTAAAGATGGGCTAGATCTCTATTAGGATGGCATTAATGAAGGATCAGTTGCTTGATGCTGAAATATTAATATAATTGATTGAAATATATGCAACTATTCCCAACAGCTACTTAAACATAAAAACACAGAGATTGAATTGCAGCATTGATGATTGTATTTGAAAATCCTCGATTTCTATATCCTTTAAAACAATAAAACACTTTAGCACGAGAAAAAAACATGAATGTGAAATCCTTAACCAAAATCCGTTATTAAGTTTTTGAGTTACTTAAATTTAAAATTAAGAAATGTGTTCTAAATATTCCAAGTTTAAAATCTTGTTTCAAATGTAAAATTTTCGATCAAGTACACGAAATATATATATATATATATATATATATATATATAAATATTTATACCTTTTAAACTTATTCAAGAAAAACGTTTAATATCCTGACGTAATTTCAAATTTATAATAATAATAATAATAATAATAATAATAATAATAATAATAATAATGTTGTTATTATTATGCCGACGTAATATTATTATTATTAATAATAATAACGAAAAAGTAAGGAAAAGTGATAATTTAAGTTGATCATGAAATAACTTTTCTTCGTTAGTGTACCAAGCTGCAAGAAATCAAACTTAAACCAAATGCATCAGCTTCTGGATTTTTTTAATCTAAAAGTGCTTATTAAAGTCTTCCTTCTCAAGTATTCACTTATCCACTACAACAAATTAAAACGACGTCTTAGTCACAGCAGCCCCTTTATAAAGGTCACCATCTTGCTTGCTCACATCCAACAATATTACATGCAAATTTACAGCTACTTCATTTGATAAAAAGGTGCAATATAAACAAGAATTTCACACACACACAAAACGCACACTAGCTTGCGAAAATGGTTGCATGGATTCGAGTGTTGCTGCTATTCGCTTGTTTGCTGCCGGGTATGGTCGAATCCGGGGTTCGTCATTATAAGTTCAATGTAAGTATATGTGAATCTGTTAGCATCAAATATGTGACGTGGTTAATTACATAACAAGTATAGTTCTATTCGTATAGTTGTAAGTTGTACGTGTTTCAGAATGATGAACTATACATGTAGTAAATATTTTGCATAAATAAAGTTTTCACTCTACATATATTGTCCTGAGTTTTATTAGGCATTTACTATTTGAAGTTCACGTGAGTTATGAATGTGACAAATGTACATTTACATTTTGATTTGGATGAGATTATATTAATGTATCACAACATTGTTAATGTATTTTAGAGAAATAAGCCAAAACTTGTCTTGAAGAGCATAGTTTCTTGATTTTTTTTTTTTTTCATAAAAATAATGTTTTCATTATTTGCTTTAGATTATAAGTTCTTTATTAGCACTTGCGGACTAATTAAGGGTCTTAAGGTCTTATTTGAATTTTCAAATTGAGGGGGAAAATAAAGAAAATTTCTGGCAACTCTTACTACTAAACACATGCGTGCGCGCACGCACATCTATATATATATATATATATATACCCTTTAATAGTCTAGTGAGTCTCATGCATTCTTTAAAAAAAAATTACAACTTTTCGTGCCAAAATCATAAAGAACGCAAGGTATATTTATAGCCAAGTTTGCGGAAAGGTTAGTTGCGTTACAACCCTGAAAGGGTGTGAAATGACTAGAAAGAGTCGCACCGACACGTATTGCTCATGTGTATTTCAGATGGAGACAGGGGTATTTCGGTAATAAACCTTGTTTCAATTTTTGTATATTCCCCTTTGGATTGCTGTCTTTTTCATCATATTAATCTAATTTATATGGAGTGTTACTAGTTTGACCTTGCTCGCTAAAGTTGGAAGTGTAAAAATATGGTCTAGGACCTTTGGCTCAATGAACGTCTATCCCGCCTTAAATGTATGAGGAGTGTGGGGAGTGTAATTGGTAGGGATCGAATTCTGGTATGTGTGTGCGTGAGTTGTATCATGTATTATTAAAAATTAAAAATAAGATAACAACATGCCAAAAATCGCCAATTATAATATTAAGTGTTAATTGATTTTATTTTATCATAAAATTAATTTTTACAAAGCTGATATTATCAAAATTTGTGTTAAAATTATTATTATTGACTATCAGTGACAGCCTCGCAATAACAAATTTGTAACTACGAAAATTTTATTCACAATTCAGATATATATTGATAGTCTTTTCTTTTTCTTGATTTATATTTTTTATGACCTAGTTTGACGTTAAAGAGGTCATTAATTATCAATAGTTACAATTATTACATTAATTCTTGTTATTGTTGAGCCATACTATAATAAGATAAAAGTTATTATCACTTAATAGTTAACGACAATGACAATATTAAAGATATTATTACTCAACACATTCTTAGTGACAACTATACATTGATACTCGTTACTATATATTGGGCCATACTAAAATAATATAAAAGTTGTTGTCACCTACGTTTCTCAAATCAAACACGGGGCATTTATCCATCGACTCAATTGACGAAAATATCAGTTACTAAAATTTTTTAGAGACAAAAAAATAAGCATTCAAAGACAGACTTTTACATCTCTAAACCCTTGTTCTCTTGCTACGATACCTACCGAATACTATTAGCCATAAAATGAAAGATATTATTGCTGAATTCGTATTATTAGCGACAATTTTTATATTATTACCCACTTTTATTAATATACAAATTTCTTTGTAGTGGTCACACACACAGTGTGTGTGTGTGTGTGTTTTGGTGTATCTCATGAATGTATGGCGCAGGTGGTGATGAGAAACACAACAAAGTTATGCTCAAGCAAGCAAGTAGTGACTGTTAATGGGCGTTTCCCCGGTCCCAACATCTATGCCAGGGAAGGCGATACTTTTCTAATCAAGGTTGTCAACCATGTCAATTATAATATGAGCATTCATTGGTGAGTCAACAATTATTAATTTTTATTCATTTATCCTACAAGTTGGTTTAACCTCTACAAATATATTAATTATATTATATATATATACACCTAAAACCCTTAAAGTATTATAAATAAAAAGTTGTGTAAATATTTTGTACATCACCTCATATGTTATATTCAATAAACAAATTCTGCTCATGACAATACTAAGGCTTATAATCTTGAAGTTGTAAATGGGGCAATTGGATTGGAAGAGTTTTTCCATAATAGACTTCTGTAATATCCAATTCGAATTAATCGACCCAATAAGTCGGAACCGGATGGCTAAGATCCAAAAAAGAAATATATATTAAGGTTTAGAGAGGTGGACTACTTCTCACTCTATATATTGCATTTTATGAAACATTGTTCAAAATTCACTAAAAAATTAGAATACTAATTACAAAAAATTAGCTAGGCAAATTTTCGAAATGTTGTAACTAATTAACAGCCTATGTTAGATGAAAACTTTAATTTTTTTTTTCACAATATGACTGGATGATGATGAGTAGAATTAGTGTTTTAATTGTTAGTGATCGCTAATCATCTATGTTGACAATTTAATAATAATGATAAAATTTGTCACTAAATTCCATGATAAATTTTTCATCCTCACTAAATTGTTAGTATAGATATATCATTAATCTTGAACAGGTAACAACTTAATCACAATTTTTGCAATTATCATGTTTGAAAAGAATATTTATTGTTATGAATAATAACTTTTTTATCACTTAATATATGTATAATTAGTGAGAATTGAATTTTATATTGTTCCTTAATATGCCGCCATTAATTTTTTGGTTCAGATCTTCTATTCAATAATCATGTTACATCTTCTATTACACTCATCAATACACGCCTCACGTGTATTGGTGAGCGGTCAATACATCTTTCCTTATCTCGACCGCTCATCAATACAAGTGACGTGTATTGATGAGTGTAACAGAAGATATAACACGATTAAGTAACAGAAGATCCGAACTATTAGTTTTTCCCTTTTTTTTTTCTTTCCTTAATTCTAATGATTGGACTAGCTAGTCGAACAAGTTCAACCTAGAGGGTGTTTGGCTAAGCTTATTTAAAACATCTTATAAGCTCCTACATCTTATAAGATGTTTTAGGAGCTTAATTTGGTTGAAAATAAATAAGATTGGTAGATCTTAAAAAATAAGTTGCTACTTCCTTACTTTTTTAAAAAGAACTTATAAGCTCTTAAACATCTGATGAGCTTATAAGCTACACCTTCAAAATTTTTGCCAAACATTTTGCACCATCTTATAAGATCTCAAACATCTTATAGGATGTTTTGAAGAGCTTATAAGCTTAGCCAAACACCCTCCTAGTCAACGAATTATAATCAAAGGATTGTCCAATATTTTTGGTTAACCTTCAAAATAAGCCAAATATCGTATATGCAGCTCTTCTATGACCTAATATAATGGGGGGAAAACAATATTTTGCCCCTCGAACTGTCACATTTATATATTTAAGTGGTAATTATTCAAATTGTTAATGGTAGGCATGGAATAAGGCAACTCCGGACGGGGTGGGCCGATGGACCGGCATATATAACCCAATGTCCAATTCAACCGGGGCAAAGTTATGTGTACAACTTCACAATAAGTGGGCAAAGAGGGACATTTCTATGGCATGCACACATCCTGTGGCTAAGAGCAACTATTCATGGCGCCATTGTCATCCTGCCTAAGGCTCAGCCTTACCCCTTCCCTAAACCTCACACGGAAGTAGTCCTAGTATTAGGTGACTCTCTCTCTCTCTCTCTCTCTCTCTTCATTGTTATGGTAGAATTCTATGATGATGGGCTTTTATTCTAGGTATAAAAGCATATGGCTTTATGGAATGTGTCCATCTTTATACTTCATTGATTTCATTATATTTTCTTCATCTAATCTGCACGAGTTTTCTTTTTCGACTCTTTACCTTACGAATATTGAATTTCAATTCAAGAAATCGTAAAAAAAAGTACCTCATACGCTAACGAAGAAACAACTTCTTCTTGCTTCCCGACTTGTTTTGGCCTCCCCAATAAAACCCCACAACCAACTTTCTTAAAAAATAGGCCTTCTTGATGTTTGATTTCACCGCTACCACCACCATTCAAATTACAAAATCAAAGCTCCCATCATCTACTCCTCAATTTGGCTTAATTTCGTTACCATTTATTTCCAAATCCAACTCCCAATTGCCGAATTTTTCATAAAAAAAATCAATATTCGGAGTTAAAGTGTGAAAATTCGTATAAATCAGATAGCAAAATAAAGTGTAAAAATGACCATAATTCAAATAACAAAGTGTTTTTATCCCTTTATTCTATAATCAAGTTAAATTATTTGAAAATTTTGAAGTTATTTTTAATTGAAGTGGTCAAAGTTTAAGAAATTCTATGAATCATCTAGCTAGAGATCAAAAAGTTTTATATTGTTATTACAAAGACGATTTTGTTAAATTTTTGTCTGGTTAGTGGTGTCACATAAAATTTTTATTATTATCATGGTATGATAATGAAAATGCATATTAATATTTCATATGATATTTGAAAGATGTAAATACTATATATCCTGTATTTTTGTACTATTTTTTAAATGATATTTATTTTTATTTTTATATATATGTACGGCGCAGCTGAATGGTGGAAATCAGATGTTGAAGCTGTGATCAGTGAAGCCATGACTTTGGGCATGGCACCTAATGTTTCTGATGCCCACACGATCAATGGCCGTCCAGGACCCATGTCCAATTGTCTAGGACAAGGTATTATTATTCACACATAATTATTAAATTTCGTCGCATCATTTTTTGTTCTTGTGGTTTAAAACTTGGATTGACATGTTTGTTGGATTTATTTATAAAAGATTATAGGAAAAATTACACTTAGACCCCCTGAAGTTTGGTCAAATTACAGCTAGATCCCCTTATGTTTGGAAAATTACACATACCCACGTTGAGGTTTGGGTTTGGCTAACATTCAATAAAAATATATAATGAAATGACTTTGTTATTCTTGTTAGAATGTTAAGAAAAATTAAGAGAAAAATCCCACAATTCAAGGTAAATGTAAATTGACAAGTATGCCTATTTCTTTTATGACAATTATCAATTCCAATAAGAGTATTATTGTCTACAAAAAAAATTAAATTTTTGGGAAAAGGATAAAATTGAAATTCCACTATAATTTATTGCTTATATAAAACAAATCACGGTGTATCAGTGACTGGAATGCGCTATCTGTTAGTCGGATCCAAACCTTAAGGGAGGTATATGTAATTTTCTATACCTAAAGGAGTCCAGCTATAATTTGACCGAACCTCAGGGGGTCTAAGTGTAATTTTCCCAAGATTATATTAGTATGTAGAATATATATATTAAATATTAAATATTTTATTTAAAATACTTACAAATTTTAAAAAACATATGCTGAAATAGTAATCAAAACGAACATGCAATTAAGTATCTATGAAAATTCACAAAATGGATAGCAGTATATAATATATATATATATATATATATATATTGTATATTAGTTTCTTTCTATATAGTAATACTACGTATGTTGAAACAAATTATGCGCGTGAAGGGGGATTCAATCTAGCAGTAATGCCCGGGAAGACATACCTTCTGAGAATCATCAACGCAGCGCTGAACACGGAGCTTTTCTTCAAAATTGCGGGGCATCAACTAAGAGTGGTGGAGGTGGATGCCTCCTATGTGAAGCCCTTTGATACCGACACCATTGTAATAGCGCCCGGCCAAACTACAAACGTCCTCGTCACAGCGAAGTTGGCCACCGGCAGGTACTTATTCTATGTTCTTCGATAAATTTTTTGTGTGAACACGCTATAGAAAAATAGTAAACTTAATTACACTAGCCTCCCCTGTGATTATGTGTAATTACACAAACTTTTTGATCTCTTAGTTTCAGAACCATTGGTACTACTTTTAATCATTGAAATTTAATTAAAAAAAATTAGCAAAAAAGATAATTCAGAAAGTATGATAACATCATACATATATTTGAGAATAATTTAAAAAGTTTACCAAAATTTAAATTATAATATAAACTCACTATTGTGCAATAATCAAACAGAATGGAGTAACTATATGGTGAAGCTAAAAGCTAAAAGGGAGGTATGTGTAATTTTGAAACTAAAAGGTTTGCTATTACAGGATAGGGTATTGTAAATATTGTGAAATGGTAAATGATGAGAATGACAAGAAGTCAAAACCATCTAATCTCAATTATAGTGTAGCTTAACCTCATTGTTTAGCTTTTTCACTAGATGGAAAATATCTACATGCATATATCCTATTAAGTTGGGGTGGGTAATGTATACTCATTATGTATTGCACTTCCTATACATGCTATACGCTTATGTAACGAAATACAAAGTGAAACATAAAAAGTGAAATAGAAGATTTGATCCGCCATATTTGGGATCTAAAATCTTGATTCGATCCCTGCACGCAGGTACCAAATGGTCGCCTCGCCCTTCATGGACGCCCCCATCACAATCGATAACAAAACCGCTACCGCCACCATGCACTACACCGGCACCCTGGCTTCCACTTCCAGAGTCCTCACCGATCCGCCCCCGAACAATGCCACCCCAATCGCCAACAACTTCACGCGCTCCCTCCGGAGCCTAAACTCCATCGAATACCCGTGCAAAGTCCCCCTCAAAGTTGACCACTCCTTGCTCTTCACCATAGGACTCGGCCTCAACGACTGCGCCACTTGCGCGAAGGGCATCCGTGTGGTGGCCAATATAAACAACGTGACATTCGTGATGCCAAAGATTTCCCTATTGAACGCGCATTTCTTCAACATTAGCGGAGTCTTCACCGATGATTTCCCGGGCGATCCGCCGAACCCCTACGACTACACAGGCAAGCAACAGCCTACTACTAACCTTAAGACCATGGAAGGTACAAGGTTGTATAGACTTAAGTACAATTCTACAGTACAAGTTGTGTTGCAAGGCACAGGGATGATATTCCCAGAGAACCATCCAATTCATCTACATGGCTTTAACTTCTTTGCTGTTGGGAAAGGATTGGGGAATTATGATCCAAATAAAGATCCCAAGAACTTCAACCTTGCTGATCCTGTGGAGAGGAACACTGTAGCAGTCCCATCTGGTGGATGGGTGGCCATCAGATTCAGAGCGGACAATCCAGGTACGTAATTTTTTTTTTCTTTTTCTTTTTCTTTTGCGGGGTTCATATTTTAATAATCTATCATTTGTTTGTGTGTATGTTTTTTGGGTTATATTTAGAAAACTTTCCATCCATCTTATATCTACTAGCATTGAACTCTTTAACTCTTTTATAGAAACACTCCTTCCTACAGATGCAGCAAGTTCATAGAAAATTGTAACTATCAAAAAAAGTTCACATAAAATTGCATGGCCACTAATTGAAACCAGGGAAATTCTAGTCCAAACCCAACTTGGTTTAACCAATGTTAATCACGTGGTAAGTGTTTTACACTTGTCCTATGATTGGTCAATAATATGCGAAAAGTGATCAATTACTTGACAAGAACTTGGTTTATCATAAGTGGCCATATTCCTTTCCAGTTAAAATTTGCTATATCTTGTTAAGATACTTTATATAAAGTGTCACAATTAGTGACAACTGAAATACTTTTAAAAAATATCACGTTATACCACTAGGTGACTTAACATAGTAGTTCAAATTCGGGTGCTAGATACCAAGTGGTGTAAGATCAAAATCACAAAATAATAATAATAATAATAAAAAAGATATTACTGTTATATATGTCAAATTATGTTTTTTTTTTTTTTTTTTTTTTTGAGAGGAAGACCACGAGAACAAGTTAATAAACTACATTTTCTAGCATTATAAGTTTGTATCAATAATGCAACTTTCTTTTTCTTTTTTTTTTTTTCTTTTTTTTTCCCTTGTAGGGGTGTGGTTTCTGCATTGCCACTTAGAAGTGCACACTTCATGGGGACTTAAGATGGCATTTGTGGTGGACAATGGCAAAGGTCCCAATGAGTCACTTCTACCACCTCCAAATGATTTGCCCAGATGCTGAAAACACACACACACGCACACAACATTGTTATCATTAAAGCATCTTCTCGTGTTTGTGCATTTAATTTCTACGAGGCTTTGGAATTTTGTTACAACTAGGAAAATAAGTTGTTCCCCACTCCAAATAGATATGGATCATTGGGCCAAAGGCACGATAGGTCCATAATATTTGGCCCAAAATTGTTTGTGTCTACTTGTTTTGCGCATGTTTTAGGTATTTCATGTATTTTGTTATGCAAAAATATCTTGTATGGGTAAAGTTGCAAAGGATATTGGCCAAGGCAATGTCATATGTGGTGTAAAAATATTATCTTTAATTTTCATTTTTCTTTTTATTTTTAGTTATTTTTTCGATATAGTATTTAGCTAAATAATGTTTTGTCATTCAATTCTAAATGGGCCTTTCTTGAATTTGGGCCCATAATATGTTTGAAATTAGTTTCTCAGATAGCCAAAAAAAAGGGTAGATGGAATTTGATTAATGGGTATAACAGGCCCATCTGGAGTGTATTATTAACTTTGTATAAGATAAAGATTAGAATGTATATGGCAAATACATAAATATTTGAAACGATATTAATTATCAAAAATATATATATATATACAACGAAATGAGAGAAAGAAAATGTAAAAATAAAAACATGATTTTGTTTGTTTGTTTGAGTTCCTGAAAAAAGGGATATTAGCACTCGAATAATCAGTCAGCAAAAGTTAGAGGAAAATTTTAAATGATGATAGTTTTGAATTATTTTCGAAATGGAAGCCGTATTCGGTATTCTAGATTTGTTATTTTAAGAGAACGAAAATATTCTCAAAAATTAAAATCACATATTCGCAAACCGACCCCCAATCCACAATATAGAACCCCTTATTATTATTATTATTATTATTATTATTATTCAATATGGGAAAAATATAACTTAGCCAATGAATTTGATATCATGAAACCCGTCACAGGGCCCAATTTATACAAGTCAGTCAATTTAGGGCAACAAAACAATTAGATTATTAGTGGCATGTCCACTAATTCCAACACTATAAATAACCCAAGTCTCATAATAAAAAAAATAGTGCATACAAGTCATTCCACATTTGTATTACTTATATCTTAAGATTTCCATATATATTCCCTTTTCTTAACCTGACTTGAGCGTTGAAGGACATGCATTGAGTTAACCTCAATGTCCTATTCAAACGCCGATTCTTTGTGTGCCGATTACTTCCTCAACCCAACCTTGGGCAGGATCAGTTTGATCTTAGAGGCTCAGCTAGAGTCCAAATAGTTTACGAGAGGCTCCACAGGCAACAAGGTTGCACAATTTTTTATAGAGCTTTACCTTGTCTAACGTCGACTAGTTTTGTTGTTATTACTATTTTAAAAATAATATTCTTATATATTTCAATTGGGTATATCTTTTCCCAAGTGCTTAACTCTCTCTCTCTCTCTCTCCGTATATATTTACACATATACTCTCTCTCTCTCGCCCTATTTATTCTCTCTCTCCCTATTTACATATAAATAGGGAGAGAGAGAGAGAGAGCAAAACCCAGGCCCAATGTTTGGGTCCCAGTGCAAAACACAAAACTTGAAAATAAAAATGGTTGTTATCCATTGAAAGGCGCTCTTACTATTACTTAGTATCAAGTATCAGTTGATTAAGAGAAATGAGACGCTAGATTTTTTAAATAATATTTAGGGTTCGAATTCATAAATTGTAAATAAAGTAATTGGATTGGGAGGATTGATCTTATAATGAGTCTCTGCAGTACCCGAATTTAGATTAATCGGTTAATGAATTGGAACCAAATGGCTAAGAAAAAAAAACTATTACTTGGAGCCAAATACGTGACAATTAAAAAAAATGGCAAATGGAAACAGACAAGGCTGTCAATTGAGCGGATTTTAATCCCAATCTGATTCGAGTCCGATCCGAATTTTAGCAAATTCGATCGATTAAAATATTCAACGGGTCATATCCGATTATGAATATCCGTAATTCGAAACAAATGGAAGGGATATTGAATCATACAGTTCGACCCGTTAAATATTTGAATCCAAATTTTAATAATACTTTTTATTATATTAGCAATATCCAAACAATTATAACTTATAATGAACTTTTTATATTTTTCAAAATAATTTTTTTTACAAAAAAATAATGAATAGTTTTTATATATATTATAAAATAATTTTCTACTTATTTAAATTTTATTTTTTACATCAGAAATAAATTTTTTATTATTTATTTGATTTTAAAGTTTCAATTTTTTTAATAGTTAATCAGGTAGAATTTTTCTATTGAATTTAAGATTTTTTCTTGGATTTGGACTCAGCTGAAATAAATATAAATTCTATAGGATTCGGATTGGATTCGAATACTAAAGAGACTTATCGGATTCAAAATTTTCAAATTTGATTCAAATTCAATTCATTGACAACCCTAGAAATAGATATTTATTGTTTAATATTCTTTTCGATTATGATGAAATGATTTTAATATAGTTATGAGTATTATAATTATTTAATATTGAATGGAAAATTATTGCAAAGTTGCAGACTTGCAGGTGTAGGGCACATGATAGTATGCCGCACGCGCTCACCGAGTCACATGGGGGGAGGCCACTGCATTTTGACTTTTATTAATTAGGGACCAAACACCATAAGAATCTTTCCTTTAATGGAAACAATTTCCCAACCAATCACAACTTTTTTTTAATAATTTATATATATATAATATAATATATAGACACATATATTTATATTCTACTTTTTGACCCTTTATTGCATAAAAGGTCAATTACAATTTTATGATATATAAATGAGAATTAGAAAAAAGGAAAGAAAGAGAAAGGAAGTCTTTAGAGTGCAAGCAGACAATTTTGAGCATATAAAATACTTTTCAAGTTTTCAAAATATTTTTGGATTTGATCATGACAAGCTCAATTATATTATAATTTGAGCTTGATTCCTTTATTATTGTCTTATAACTAAGCTTGAGATGAGATCGAAATTTTACACACTTCAATTAATTTTGGTGCAAGACATATGTTGCACACTTATACTAAATAGATTATTTTTTTAAAGTATCATCATTGCTAGTTGTTAGTTTATAATTCTGACAACTTGAAAGGATTGAAAGTTTTCGTTTATTATGACACACACACACACACACACACATATATATATTATATTATATTATTAAATCGAAAATTATAGTTGATGGTAGATGTAAAGTTTATTCTTATATATTTTGTAGTGCAAGCGGTATATGATCAGCCTGAGATGGTTACACCCCGTAATTGGACGAAGTCAAAACTTTTTGTCTTTCTTTTTTTTTTTTTGGGGGGGGTGGGGGCATGATTTAAATGTTTTAAAAAGAAAATGCATGGAAAATTTAGTTAACCATGAACTTGAGGGCGGTGACTGCACCCTCCATGGTTGAGCTATTATTTTCGGCCCTTGTTGTTTGTTCTCCAAATCATATGGATGGTGCTAACAATTAATACCAACATAATCGATGGTGAAAATCCACTACCAAAATGAATACTCTTCAATGGCGAATCAATACATATTTAGTATCTTCAACATCATTTAAAATTTAAATTATTAGATAGGAGAATCATGAAATATTTATTATCTTCAACACATTTCCACATGTGTAGGCGAATTTTGTTTTTTTTTTTTTTTTTTTATATCAAGCCTTGCACATGAAATTCTTTTTTATTAATGGGTGACAACAAGATTCAAATACAAGACTTCTTACTTGGCTTGACTCTGACACCATTTACATAACTATTTCATCTAAAAGCTTAAGCTATTAGGGGCGAGAATCATGAAATATTTATTTTTTTTCAACAAATACACTATAAATTTAGTTTTTGTGACGGAATAAATTTATAATAATTTTATTACTAAATATCTTATCACTGATTGTTTCTTTAGTTCCATTTACATTAAATTTTATCACTAATCCATCACGCATACCTTAAATTTGTGACAAATTCTCGTTATCGTAAAATTTTCATTAGTGGAAGGCATACTTTTTTACTGTGATCATTATTAAATTGCAAAATCAATGAAAAATACGGAGGGCGTCAAGTGTCGATCTTTGCAGAATTTGAAGTGATGGAAAGATATAATTAAATCAAAAATTAAAGGAGAAATATAGAGGAGCATCAGATATTGAGCATTTGATCCTTGCAATGTTTGAATTGAGAAGATGGTTTCTCTTTAATTTCAAGTTGCCCCTCACAAACAAGTATGTATCGACCAACGCATAGTCAACACATGCAATATTTAACTCATTAATTAGCTCCAATTTTTTGTTTTTTTTAAAGTAGGTTCCTACTTCAACAAATACATCAGTTTTGTCATTTTCTTAAATTGTATAAATATAATAGCAACACCACACATTATGTGTGTGCAAAATATAAAAAATATATATTTCAATTTAGTACTTAAATTTTTTTTAGAATGAAAATATAAATGTATTATTAAATGTCTTTCATAAGAATTATTTGAAATAATTTATTAAATTATAATAATTTAAAAATAAAATAATTATAAGAAATAAAATTACATGATAAATAATAAACACAAAAAGGAAAAACAAAATCAAGTAATTGTAATTAGAGAAAATAATTTGTGGGTTGAGAACATGAATTTTTAAAATTGGATGTAATTTTTTTTTTTTTTGGAGAAAGGATTAAAGCTTTATTCAATGCACCAAATCCGACAAAACAGCTTCGCTAGCATACGAAGGAATATTCGTCAAGCCTTCGCACGAAGGAATGGCATTTCCTTGCCAGCTTATGAGCCAGCCTATTACCTAGGCGATCCACATAGGTAACTTGAGCCTCAGTAAATTGGCTTGGAAGATAGCGAATATCACTAATAATCGGACCAATTGTGCCATGAGCCGTACACTTCCGGACCACCACCAAGCAATCTCCCACTAAAATAATATGCGACTAGCCGTGTCGAATAGCTAGAGAAGTAGCGTCATGAGCCGCCAAAGCTCCAATCGCTTCCGCATTTAGAGATTCCCTTCTACGATCAGTGTACCAAGCGAGGCAGGTGCCCGTGTGATCACACGCCACCACCCCTATCCCTACTTCATTGGTTGCCCGGAAGGTGAATCTATCAAAATTTAGCTTTACCACACCTTGCGGAGGCGGTACCGATCTCACCTGATTCGGTTGAATTATCCTTGGTTTGAAGGGTGTTGATGCTGCCACCGTATAGCAATTCAAAAAATTCCTGCGAAAAGCCACTAAGTCAATGGGCACAAGACAGTCTCCCTCTGCCCGTTTCCTATTGCGATTCCACCACATACACCAATTCAGCACCAAGAACTAGGCAAACTCCCCCTTATCCAGCCGGTTGCAGACTGCACTGTACCAACTTTGAATGTTGACAAAATCACCTGCAAGGGCACCAGTTGGCAGGTTAGAGAGTGCCCAGGTTTGCCTCGAGAGAGTGCACTGCGAAAACACATGACGTTCATCCTCATCCATGTCTTCATAGCGCGGGCACCGTGCATCATCCCCATATCTCCGACGACGTAAGTTACACATCGTAGCCAAGGATTCTAAACAAGCTCTCCAAGCAAGCGTTCGTACCTTCGGTGGTACATGAGCACGCCAAATAACATCCTAAATTGGAGATGACGGTATGTTGGGCAATTCAATGCTCGTATCTGTTCGCGCAAGGTGATAGGCTGATCGGACACTGAATAGTCCATCCTTCGTATAGTGCCATCCTTGAATATCCGGCTGGAGACCTTGCTCAAAGGTATCTTGATAACTTCTGATACCTCCACCTCCCATAGGACTTCATGCAATTTTGAGATATCCCATTGGTGGCTGAGAGGATTGATCAGTTCACTCACAAAATTAACGCCAGCAGATACATCCACGAGAGTTATCGGCTTAAAGGTTTGTGGACGTGGGAGCCATTGATCACTCCAGATACGGATTGTGCTCCCAGTGCCCACACGCCACCGCAAACCAAGGTAGATAAGGTCCTTAGCCTCCAACAAGCTTCGCCACACGAACGATGGCTGAGCTCCAAGCCGCGCCTACTCTAAATCGTAGTGAGGGAAATACTTATCTCTGAACATTCTTCCTAACAAGCTATTTGGTGACCAGATAATGCGCCACGCCTGTTTAACCAATAGTGCAAGGTTAAATTCCTTTAAACTCCGAAGCCCCAATCCCCCTTCTTTTTTACTCTTATAAAGAATTTGTCGTGAAACCCACCAAATTCTTTTCTCCTGATTATGATTCCATAAAAAGTTGCCCACCATTGTCTCTATCTCTTTGATCAATGTGTTTGGCAATCGAAAACATCCCATGGAATACGTGGGAATAGACTGAAGTACTGCCTTTATCAAAATCTCTTTTCCCGCCGCTGAATTTTTCTATTCGACCAACCCTTAGTTTGTGCCCAAACCCGATCCTGGATAGAATCACAGATTGCCCTTTTGGTGCGACCAATCATTGACGGTAGCCCTAGATAGAGGTCTACGGCCGGGACCAGACAGACACCCAATAGAGAAGCTAGTCGTTGCTTAGTTGCCCCCTCCATGTTTGGGCTGAATACGAGGGAGGACTTATTATGGTTGATCTCTTGGCCAGACACATACGCATACCGCTGCAAAACTGATTTGATGCTCACAATAGCCTGCTCCGACGCCTCACAGCAAATAAATGTGTCATCTGCAAACAACAACAAATGAGAGACTCAGGGTCCCCCCGGGCTTACCGCAATTCCACAAATATTGTTTGCTCGCTCTTCCTCTTGTAGCAAACAACTCAATACCTCCACGCAAAATAGAAAAAGATAAGGAGATAGGGGATCGCCTTGTCTAATCCCCCGCTCTAGCAATAAGTGTTCGAATTTAGAGCCATTCATCAAAATAGAGAACGAGGTCGAGGTGACGCATTCCATAATAAGCCGAACAAATCGAGTCGGAAAGCCCATCTTTAACAGAACTTTTTGATAAAAATCCACTCCACTTTGTCATACGCCTTGCTAATATCCAATTTAAGAGCAAGAAAACCTATTCGTCCTCGGTTCTTTAACTTAATAAAATGATTAATCTCAAATGCCACCAATACATTATCTGATATAAGCCGACCCGAACACAAGCGGATTGGGTTGAGGATATTATATTATCCAACAGTGATTTGATCTGGTTTCTTATGCATTTCAAGATTAACTTGTACATAACATTACATAGAGAAATAGGCCGAAATTGAATCATAATCTCAGGTTTAGCAACTTTCGGAACGAGCACAATATAAGTATAGTTAATGCCGGCAAGGCTCAAACCATCATTCAAATAGCTCAACACGGATTTAGTAACATCATCACCTAACAAATGCCAGAGCTTCTGAAAAAATAAAGGTGGGAAACCATCCAATCCCGGGCATTTTAGCGGAAGCATAGAAGAGATTGCTCGGGATACCTCCTCGGCTTCAAAGGGGGCTAGCAAGTCTCGCTGCATCTCCTCACTTAGTCGAGGCCCAACCGTACCTAAGATAGCATCAATATCCACTTCAGTAGGGTTTGTCGAGCTAAACATCCCCATGAAATAGTCGGCAATGATTCCCTGCACTTCCTCCTTCTTGTTGCACCACACCCCTGCACGATTTTTCAGGCCCGAAATTTGATTTTGCCGTCGTCGCACCGCTGCTTGCGCATGGAAAAATGAGGTATTCTTGTCACCCTCTTGCATCCAACGTACCTTACTTCTTTGCTGCCATCGAAGTTCCTCTCGATTTTGCAGCTCCTCAAGTTTCGCACGTATATCTTTTTCCTCCTTTTTAGAATCTACTGTAATAACTCCTTCCCAAATGTAGCAAAGTCGAGCCTCTAGCCTCTTAATGTCCTCCCAGGGATTGCCGAAATGCGTCTTATGCCACTATAAAAGACCTAAGCGACAACTATTAAGTCCCTCTTCCACCTGTTCAGCTGCTGCCATAGACTGAGTAGCCCTCGGCCAACTTTCCCCAATCACCCTCGCACATTCTTCACTTTGCACCCACATAGCCTCGAACTTGAAAAGATTCCGTTGCGGAAAGCCTCACATCTGCTTCGACTTAAGATCAATCGCCACAGCGCTGTGGTCGGAGTAACACGTGGGGATATGAGAAACCCTCACGTTAGGGAAGCGAAGTAAGCCTTCCCCATTAGAAAATGGGCGATCAAGTCTTTCACGAATCGTATCAGGATTTTCACGATTATTAGACCATGTAAATTTACTTCCAATGAATCCCAAGTCCATCAATCCCGCCTCAGTCACTGCCTCACGAAACTCTCACATCTGTCCGATGGGTCTTTCTTGGCCACCGTACTTCTCATCATCTGATAATATTTCGTTAAAATCGCCGCAGCAAAACCGTGGTCTATCATCCTGTTCCCCAAGCTGCTTTAAAAGTTCCCACGTCCTAGTTCGATTCTCGGTTCGCGGTTCGCCGTACAAGCTGGTGAATTGCCAATCACTAACATCATCTTCCATAGAAACTGAGACGTCTGTATGGTTTGTAGACAAGCTGAGAAGAGAAACAGTTATGTCACGTTTCCATAACAATGCTAGTCCGCCACTGCAACCCACTGAACTAACTGAAACACCGAAAAAACCCAACCTCATCTTCAGGCAGTCTATTTTCTAAGTAGAGCATCACATCTCCGCCAAGAAGACCAGTGGGGGGTCAAAACGCCGAAGCAGCTGCTCCAGCCTTCGAACCGACCAGGGTCCCCCCATCCCCTGACAGTTCCAAACTAGAAGACTCATAATGCTTGGCGGGGCTGCCCGACAGCCTCCGCCATTGAGTTCTTCGCCTCCAACCTAAGACTAGAAGGCACTGTATGTTTCTTACGGGATGAGTAATCCATCTCAAATTAGATGTAATATTAAAGTATGCACATTTTTATTTATTTATTTATTCATTGCATGTGTTTACTAATGAAAATGATAAAATTGAAACATCAAAATTTGGTATCTGAATTGAATCGATTTCATGTGAATTTTTAATTTTAGCCACAATTTTAAATACCTCTATTTATTCCACATAAAATTGAAGGAAAAATTTTATAAAATCATATAAATAATCATCATTTGTGATACAAAAATAACATTCGTTTTTATAATAGTATAGATATATATTCTTTTAATTTGCCAACATACTTTTGTTTGTTGGAGGAGAAAAAAAGTACTTTTAAAAAAGATGTCTCCTAATTACAGAACTTAAACCTCATCTCAAAAGTTAAAAAAGTAGTATAAAGCACATATTACATAGCTTTCCCACAGAATTGGAGCTCTTAAAAACAGACATTTTATTCCTCTAATTAATCTATGTACGTACTTAAACATTCTACACGAAGACATTTGTTGACTCCATAGTCACTTTTTGTCCCCCTCAAAAACTTAAAACTACACGCACATTCCACTTACCCCAAGGAATTAATTTTAGCTTTTTTTTAAAAAAAATTAATTACGTTTACTTCTTAATTAGCTTACTTAAAATATTACGACTTTTTTAAAGAATTGTATTAACCCACAAAAGAATCTTTGCCAATTAACTTTTATTTTTTTTATTCCACGATGTTATTATGACGCGTGTGTAAGAATAGTATTGAAATTGTGCTTTAAGTACTTTATGAAATCTTGACGTGTCTTGTATATAAATTAGTGTGTGACTACGAGCAATCGACAAAATTAATGGAGGTCGGTGCATTTAAGGCAATACTAAAATATTTTTTTTATTTATTGAATTAAGGAATTGAGTGTGGAATAAATCAATTTGAACTCGACTCTTTAAGTAAATTATATGTCGTTTTTAAATTGAGAGAGAGAGAGAGAGAGAGAGAGAGAGAGAGGGGGGGGGGGGGGGTTTGGAGCATAAGGCCGTGCCTTTTTGCCGCACTATCATGTGCTTGCCAATGACAATACTAGAAAAACTAGATGCTACTATCAGTGTAATTTGGGTGCCCGGTATGTTGCGGAAGTGCAAATCACCTCCTTTATTTAGATCTGGTTAAATGTTATATATATTTTTATGAAAAACTAAAATTTTAATCCTTTTTTTTTATCTAAATAATAAAAATATATTTAATATTGAATAAAATTTGTTGTCATCACCTCTTTTCCAAACTAAATTTTTTGACTCCACCTCTTATCCATATAAATTTCAATAAAAAAATAAAAAAGTATTTCGTAAAAAGTGTGTGTGTGTGTGTATAGGGTTTTATCACGAGAGATCCATGTGTTATCTGTAATTGAACAAAAAAATCCTGTGAAGTAAAAATTAGTATAAAAGACCCTATATAATATGAAAACTATCAACAAAAACCCTTAATCGATAGTGTGTATTACACGCGGCAATTACGCATGTGTACTAGTGTTTTATACATACGAATTTACCGTTTTAACCTTAATTTAAAATAATAGTTAGTATAACCCTATGTTTTATATATATCAATGAAAACCTATATTAGAATTAAATTTTGTGTAAGCAATACAATTTTCAAGACACAATACACAAAATCAATTATGTTTTTTTTTTGTTCCAATTTACAATCTTATTGGTATTAGAAGTAATATATGCATTGAAATTATAGTTTATCTCAAAGTTTTTGGCTTTTTAAACATATCATATAATACCCTTAAGTATATAGTATTATGTATAACCCTGTGTTTTAATTAATTGATAATGAGAACCTTGCAATTGGATGTGGATGCATTGTTACAACCAAACCCATTCATACATACATATATAAATAACCCATAATCGAAAAAGAAAAACCCTAACCAACATAAAAAAATTACACTAGAGTCTAGAGCAACCAAGAAAATAAAAAATATTCACAAAGGCCGATTGTGAAAACCCATTTACAGATAAAAAAAAAAACTGATTGAAACAACAAATGAAGTGAGGAAACAATTTTAACTACAAAAATATTGATGAAGGCCGAAAAAATCGCATGCCCGTGTTGGCCTTTGTCAAGAACACCACCATAACTTCTGTTTTCTCGCAAATTGACTTTGAATGAGTGAGAAATTTTGAAGGTTAGGGTTTTCTGAGGTTCAAAGAGATTTCTCCCTCTTTCATAGGAGATTGAGGCTTTCTATCTTCTAAAATGATGAAATATTGGTATTATTTAATTATTTAATAAAGGATAAAATTAAAAATTTCTAGTGAAATTTTTAAAAAAGAGACCCAAGGGGCGGTGTGTTAACTTTAAAAACATGAGGGGTTTTAAATAAATTTTTTAACATAATTTTTTATGATAATTAAAAATAATACAAGGCGTTTTATAAATTTTACTCTCTCTCTCTCTCTCTATATATATATATATATATAATATACACAGTTCATCAAACCACTGTACTTTTTTGATAATTCAAACCACTGTACTCATTTGATAATTCAAACCACCATACTTCAATGTACAAAATTTCATAGAAGAAAACAAAATCTATCGTAAGTAATCAAATGCACGCACATAAAATACATAAATTAAAAAAAAAAATCTTAACTTTCTACTTCACAAAGGGTGTTGAGTTGGGGAAAATTACATTTTTAGAACGCTATGTTGTACAAATTTGATATTTAGGACTCGAATTTACAAATTTTCAATTTTAGAACATCAATTTAATAATATTTGACACATTTAGGACTTCCGGCGGGAGTTGATCGAATTTTGCTTACATGGCACAAAAAATTCCTACGTGGCAATAATTTTGGCCGGAATTCGGCTACAATATTGACATGGCACAAAATTTTAAAAAATTAAAATATAAATTATTTAAAATAATTCTAATAAACAATAGATAAAAAATTAAATAATATAAAATAAATATATACATTATAATATATAATATTATATATACCGCAACCCCACCCCACCCAAACACCCCCTCTACCCCCCCAACCCCCATCTCCCCCCTCCTCCAACCATCGAGAATACAAAAATAAATAGAATTTGTTTTTTGAAATCCACATATATACACACACAAAATTACCATTCAAAATTTGTTTGAATCCTCAAATTGAACACATAGTTAAGTTGCCCATCGTATAAAGAACACATTGATGGAGAAAAATTCGAGAAAAATAGCCAGAGGCGACACAACCACCGCGCACCTTCGCAGTGGTTGCGCCGCCTCCGACCATTTTGTTTCGAATTTTTTCTCATACATTTATTTCTTCATCCAATGGGCAACTTATTCATGTATTCAATTTGAGGATTGGATTACATTTGATAGAGTAATTGTTTTGTGAATTTAAGTTTCTTGTTTTCTATTCTCACTATTACCTTTTTTTTTTTTTTTTTTTTTTTTGCAGAAAAGGGGATGGGGGCTGGGGATAGGCGTGCGGGGTGGGTTGGGGGGAAAAGGGTGGGGGGGGGGGGAGTTGGTGTCAGGGAGGGGAATTATTATTATTATTATTATTTTGTTGTTTTTTATTAAAATATTTGGTAATTTATAATTTTTTACCCCGAATTAATTCTATTTAACATGCCATTTCATTTTAAAAGACATTTAACGCCACATAAGTGTTGACATAGTAAATATTTCCAACTATTTTTCTGGTGACATCATCTTCCTGTTAAATTCCGTAATTAGAGGCATCAAATTCTAAATGTATTAAAAAAAATTCAAATTAATATCCTAAAATTAAAATTGAACAAATTAGAGTTCTAAATGTCAAATTTGTACAACAGAGTGTTCTAAAAATGTCATTTTTCCTGTTAAGTTGCTACGGTATTTTAGGTGGAAGTGATATCACCTCTTTTTCTTTATTTGCAAAAGGATCCTATTTCCAACGCTCACCATTCCCTAACCTCCGTTTAGAGAGAGAGAGAGAGAGAGAGAGAGAGAGAGAGGGAGAGGAACCAGAGGGTGTTGAGTTTACCAATTCATCAAAATTACTACTACTGTTACCCTTGCAAATCCACTTGGTACAGAAGTAATTTATTTTTCGAAGTAATGAAGAGAATAATAATTGCATATCAATAGCCATTATCTCAAACAAAATTTAAGGTTAACAAAGTATCTCTCAATCGGACACGTTCACCGGTACTTATGATGACGTTCTACTTTGATAATGCACCAACTTGGATATTGGAATATCCCCCACTCCCACACATTTATTGGTCATATTCTTCACCCAATTGGCGATTGAGGATGTCTTCCTCTATTCTTCTTCTTCTACTTTTTTTTTTTGTTTTTTTTTTAAACGCAACCAAAACATCTTATTAATTAATGAAAGATAAATAGCCAATCACAAATTGACAAGCATATGCCGGAATATTCGATAACCCTCCCACAAAGGAAATCGAGTTCCTTGAAATAGACTTGGCAACTCTAAAAAGAAAACTTGATGACTAAAGTTAACATATTATAGATATTCATGACTAAGGATCCCGTTTGGATGAGCTTAAAAAAAGTACTTCTTAAATTGTACTTTTTGTGGTAGAGTGGATTTTTAATCTGAACAGTTTTGCGTTTAGATACAGTAGTTAAAAGTGTTTTAAAATGTCTTTTTATTTGAAGCTACTTTGGGGTAGTTTCCAAAAAAAAGCCTTTTTGCCTTTTTTTTTTTCCTGACTTCTGCTTTTTTAAAAAGTCCATCCAAACACAATTTTTTCTTTTTTTGTCTGAAGTATTTTTTTTCAAAGAATAAGTATTTTTTCTCTAAAAAAAGTCCATCCAAATGGGCTTTAATATATCAAATGGAAATAGATCTAAAACTCTGGAGTCTTGTAATTACGGTAGAGCTATCACCCTCTTCCTGCAATTTATACCAACCTCTTCTTTCGGCTAAGTCAATAGTTTCCGGGCTGCGAGTATTTCTTCTATCCGATTAAGTATTCTATATTTTGATTAATTTCATTAATAATTCTTAAAATTCAAAGTTATGATCACTTCAATTCCTTCATTTAAATCATCAGGTTTTAATTATAAATCCTTTATGTCGTAAATTAATAATATCTTAATATTTCCAACAAGGTAGATCAACTTTCACTGAGAAAGACTTATTTAAACGATATTTTTGTGAAATTTAATATTTAACTCTATTTCTCTCTCTCTCTCTCTCTCTCTCTCTCTCTCTCTCAAGTTTTTCATTTTTAATAGCACTCTCGTCACAGGCTATAAATGAAGGCCTTTGCTCCTCTTAGTTTAGATCTTAAACTACTTCGTTCTACTGCCGTAACACAGGTGGGAAAAGGTAATATTATGGTCGTATGTTCCTGCTTTAAAATAAAAAGAAAGAAAGAAAGGAAAAAAACAAGGTACCAAATGCAACTAAAAGTTACAATTGACAAAATGTCCTCCAAATATTGTCAATATCTCGTCGGAAGGATCAAATGATACTAATTTATAACAAAAAAAAAAAAAGATTAAAACGTAACAATTTAAATATTAGGGATTCTAAATCATTAGTGAAATTATCCCTTTATTATTTATTTCACATAATATATGTACATATTATGTGCATAAATATTTTTAAATTGATGCCCCCTAAAAATGTATAATTCACAAGGACAAAAAGGCCATGATGCAAAACGCCCCGACAAAACAACCCACAAAAAGAGGTCAACTTGTAATTTCGACTCAGGAAGCACATGGATGAAATCTATGTGGCCTACATGAAACCAACCCACAATACAGTTTCAGAAGCCCAATCAACACCTGTGGGCAAGGCCTAGTGCAAGGAGGCCCAAGCCCAACTGGCCCTTCCTCATAAGAGAATGGACTAAGCGCAATAATAGTCAACTTGAATAAGACCCCATGCTCCTTATCCCTTGACCAACGACCCAAGAACATTGGATCACGTTTTTCAATAGCCCTATGAAGCCGAGAGATAGTCCATCCGCTACCCACCCTCCTCGGGCTAAAACTCCTGGAGTAGAATCCGGGAAGGCTGTTCCTGAACCTTCTCTATAAGTAAGCCTTCACTCCTTATTTGGTAAATGAGTTTTAACTCAAGTTCTAACTTGTGCTCTATAAACACTCAACATCACTCTACAACCTGCATATTTCACTTTATTCACTTAAGTTCTCAAATCGAGCACACTTTGAGCATGAAGCACTCACTTACATGTAGGATCCCCTGTTGTCTATCATGCCTTAATTTATATTATTTTGCAATTTAATTTTGTTTTATTCTTTCTAAGCCATATACTTACTTAAATTCAGTGGAGTCCTAATGCTTCTTTAATTTGCAGGTTAGTCACCCCCCCCCCCCAATTATCAACAAGTTCTTCCTCAAAAAGTAGGATTCTCAAGATTACCCTACGTTCAATGTCCCTCCTACAAATTTTCTGATTGTCCCAAACTCTAGTGCGCATCATAGATACACACTTAAAGTAACTTACTTTTATTCGACCTACATCTATAAAACAAAACATTAATAAGGTATACACTGTAAATAAAAGATTCAAAGTGCAGCAATTGAGTCATGAAATTCTCACATGAATCAATTGTGGTACATCTATGCGTGTAGGATCATGCATGAAAGAGAAGTGAATATTACTAGTTATGGAAAGGAACCAATCCTACTCGCAAACTTGATGAGTAGTTGATCGTGCACTAGTAGGCTCGTGAAAAGTTTCAGTTCAAACTTCAAACAATTTAAACTCAAGTTGGATTTGACCTTGACTCATAAAGGTTCAAGCTAAATTCAAGTCAAATATTTTTATTCCTAAGTTTGTAAATATAGTGAATTCGTTGGATGCGAACAATGCCTCCTAATCTATTGAGTTTACCACTCTTAAATTGAGCTACTAGCGATGAGTCCAAAAGGGAATAGTCAATGATTGCGATTCTAGAAGCAAACCTTACAGGCTCAAAAGGTGGCTCCGCGCATGTAACACTTTGTTCAATGGGTTCAACAGGTGGCTCACACGTAGCACTTTGTCCAATATTGCACTTAGTTCCTAATATTTCGATTGGTGAGTAGCTCTAATATCGTTTGTCACATCTTGGATCTACAAACTGAATTGTAGGATGCAATATTTGCCTCCAAACCCACCGAGTACAACCTTAGATTGAACTACAGACTCACTAGCTCTAATATCTAATGATTACACTAGAACTCTCGGCCAAGCTTATAAAAAAATTATTTTCACTTTAAATATCATTTGCATGTGAGCTTTCTTTCTTTCTTTTTTATTTTGAATATTTACATATATATAATTATATATATATTTTTTTCAAGCTTGTACATTAGCTTGAGCCTAGGTTTGAGCCTATGGTTCCATAGGACAAGATACTTGAAATTTTATGAATTTCAATTTAAGCATGAGCTCAAACCCATGATTTGCTCACAGATTCAAGACAAACAATCTGTAACGCCCCGAAATCTCTAGCTAATTATGAAAACATCTATTTATAACCATATCACAAAAACATGTTATTTTTTAACTTAATGAAACCAAACACGCGTACTAATATTCCAAAAGGCGAGTTTACAAACGTCGTTTATTACATATACACAACATATACACAAACTAAACTACCAAGTTTCTAGTGCAACGTATACATAACTAACTAAATGCCTCGAAGCGTCAGCTTACATCTCCCTCGTTTCTATCTTCAGGTGCCTCAAATTTGGCTAAAAACATAATGGAAAGCAACGCCAACATATACACATGTTGAGTAGAAATTCGCATAGACATGAGGTGATCGTGCGAAATTGCATATTGCCATAAAAGCACATAACCACACATAAAACCACATAAATTTCAGCTCTAATAGAGCATCACATTCCAACACATTTTTACCGTTTTTCCACCTCGACGGGCGGCTACCTTATCTCGCCGTGCCGTGATTCAATTTCAACTGATATCCAACCAAAATCACACCAAAATCCACCAATCCCAACCTAAACACACCGGCGGTCATATCCCGGGTATATGCCAAAATCCTACAACCCACAACCAATATATGGAACACTCCGTCCATGCAAGATGGGAATAGGCATGGATGGCGAGAACTGGTTTAAGACCGGCAAGCCCATTGCCGCCCGGCCGAACTCTAGCCCCATCCATACCGAACACATATAGGGCCCTTTCACACATAATTCCAACACATACAAATCACAAATTCATCACAATACAAACTGTTCAGCTCAAATTCAACACAAAGTACCAAAATTCACAGTTTTGCGCAATCGGCGTTTACAACTTCGAACTGAAATTTCTAGCTTTCAAACTACTAATTTTCCATTTTAAAACGACTGGAACTTCACATATACATTCCCAAGGTTGTAAAATAGACTTTTAGTTGTTAAAAGTTTGAATTTCCAGCTTACGAGACCTGGAATTTTCAGACTGCGACGCGAAACGTTTTAGCGCGCAACTTCTGAAATTTCTAGCTTTCGTAACCCAAACTGCCAGCTTTGAAAAACCTGTAAATCCAGCTTATTATACACTAAATTTACAGTTTATAAACCAGGTTTTCACTTGGGAATTTTCGGATTTTCCAGCTTTGCAAAAATTAAACTTTTCAGCTTCAAAACAATATTTTCTGCATGAATAGTAATTCCAGCATATGCACCACTTGAATTTTCAGCTTGGAACACTTAAAATTCTAGCTTCTAACATATATATAAGACTCTAACAAGGTATAAAACATGATGACAAAGAATTCAAGCATCACTTTAGCATATTTGCAACAATTTTCAACATGCTTATTCAAGAATTTAACCAAACATGCTCATAGAAACATCATAAGCATCATATTCACATATATAACCAACATATCTTGAAATCCCTTAGACCCAAGATGGAAACCAACTTGTGGTGACCTCCTAGGTCTTATGGGGGAGATAACATGCCAATAAATTGATAAAAACCTAACCCTAGCTCATGCCATAGGCAAATTTCTACCTTGATATGTCTTTCTTGCCTTGTAGGGGTTTCTTGCCTTGTAGGGGTTTGAAGAAGGGAAAGTGTGTGGGGTTGGGAGATGGTTTGAAGAGGTGAAAGAGTGTAGGGAAAAGTGAAGGAAACAAGAAGAAATGAGGGGGTGTATGGCCGGATTTTCAGGGGTGTGTGTGTGTGGATGATTTTTGTGTTTTCCTAAGTAATAGACATAAAAGATTAGCATGAAGTCATTTTCCAATTAATGCCCTAATTGGCCAAGTATATAGTCTAAGTAGCTTAAGTGTTGGTCTACTTCCACAAGATCCTTCCATGTATTCATACCTCTAGAAGGTGTATGCCAAGTGTATTAATACATTATATCTAGCAACTGGGAGGGCAAGACTTACTCTACACCAAGTATTTAACATTTTATATTTTTCTCTTTCAAAAATCGCCCAAAATTCATCCACCCCTCTTTTAAATCTGAAAATGTAGGTTATTTTCTTGTATTATATATATAATTAGGGAAAGAAATAATATCTAGGGGTAGAAAATATAATTTACGCATTTCTTAGGATTTTTGGGCATAAAATCCGAAAATTCATAATTAATTTAGAAAAATTCCAAAATTATGAAATTTAATCTTTATAAATCTGAAATTATATGTATATTTCCCAGAAATTAAAAATTTTTAGTTATATTTTCGAAAATTGCAATTTAGGACCTAGAAAGTTCGAAAATTGTATTCGAATGTCAAACTTGTCTAGAATTTGGGAAATCATGTAATTTATTCAAAATTGCATCTTCTCCATGCATAAAAGTCTAGAATACTAATTTATATTATTTTTGAAAACTAATGAGTATTTAATAGATGAATTTTCCAAGAATGGTAATCAAAATTCGAAAATTAGTACTTTTCCGTTCAAATTTTACATTAATCTCAAAATCAAACTAAAATGTGAAAATAACATGTAATAATAACATTTACAAGAAGCATAAGATTTCATATCAATTATTTAAATAATAAGGAATACCGGGTCATTACACAATCCGATTCTAGCTGAGCTCAACTCAAAATCATTCCATTTGATTTGAGATTTAGGTCGAGTCCGAAAAATAGTCAGCATTCAACTTAGCTTGTCTCATTTGGATCCCTAGCTATTACTACGTGGTTGAGTGATTATTGAGAAGCACATAAATGATCGGGGAAATAACTAATTGCACCACAATGTCATCTTTTATTATTTCTGATAATTATATAAATTTCTCTTTTTAATTTTTAATTATAAATACTATACATTGATTATCACGATATGATGAAAATTGATGATAATATTTGTCAAAAGATAAATTTACCTTTCAATAAAATATGTTAAAACAAATAAAAATTATTCAAATATACACTGTTGATGCGGGCCCTTTTTAGTTGGACACGTGGTGAGGCTATGTGCTCCAATTTGAATGCTTGTGGTCCACCTATCAAAAGGGATACGAATACACGTGAGACTAGTTAGCTTTGCCCAGACGTAGGCTTTTCGATGCTCAAATTAGTAAGACTTATATTTTTCGGAGAAAGGAATGAGAAGATGAATAATATATCAAGTGTAATGGATGCTTGATACCATGTTGTGATGAGGTTGGAGTCTATTTATATACGATGGTCCATCACTTGACATGGTTGATAGGGTCAGGTCCCTTGATTGATGGCTAAAGTACATATGGACATGCCCTTTGGCTTTTTGGCTCCTCCCCTAGACAGTTTGGCCATACCTCCATTTAATGCGACTTCTCATTAATTGCATATCCATGCAATTACTGTCCAAGATATTCCTCACGAGTGAGTATTAAATGGACTTGGGACTTACAAGGACTGTTGCGCCATGTCAGGATGGGTTTGGTGGCTGCAGTTGTCCTTGCCTGTCGACAGTTAGTAGAGTCATCTCAGGGGTGGTAGCCACATATTTTGGTTTAACGCCTGAGGGATCTTATGATTCCTGCTCTCAACCCTGCTCACGTCCCTCGGAGATACTTCAACTCTGGGATCTTTTGAGAAACTCTATTGGGTGTTCACTTACCTTAGGAATTAGGACTCCTCAAAGAGCAGATTAGGCCTGCCTTCGAGGGGATTTTCCTCAAACTTAGCCTAGGCGGGCGTAAGATGTGTCACCTCATCAAATCTTCATTTTTTTGAGGCTTTCCAGAGGACTAGACTTCTCTTAGGAGCCGACGATCCCTTCAATAGTTCCCCACTCCTTGTTATGCCTTAGACTTGGGGGGATTTCTCTTCTCCTAACTGATAACGTGTCTAGTGGAGTAAAGGCGATTCACACCAACTTGAAAAAGATAAAAATGTCTCGCTGCCATTAATATACAATTTCTTGCCCAAAACCCACCATTTATTTAATAGATTTTTATCCTCTTCTCTCTTAAAATCGTCTCTCTTTTTCCTATGTACAATTCTCTCGAGAGAATTACAAGTTTCTCTTAAGAGTCATTTTGATCTAAAGAGAATAAAATTTTTTGGCCTTAAGAAAAAAGAAACAAAATATAAATTAAGAAATAATTAGAGAAACAAACTAAGCAGACTATTGCCCTTAATTTTTAATGATGATTTAGAATATTTCTTTATTTAACACGTGATTTACAGATTTTCTCTAACATTTACTTTCCTTCAAGACCTCCAACGGCTACTTACCATCACATGAAGATTTCATATTAAAGCTGAAGGTGAACTTTGCCTTATTACTCCTGTAACGGCTACTTGCCTTACATAGATGATTGGTTTCTTGCCATATTGAAAGACGATCTTTGTGCTATAAATATGGTCACTAATGAAGAACAATGTAACGTGTTTTGAGTGAAAAGCAATAGCTATTGAGAGCTCACATTCATAGTATTGTTCAAGTGAGAATTGAGATATTATCTATTCTTGGGTGTATACTGTTTACCTAGTGTTGGTAGTACCAGTGGTCCAACAGTGTGTTGCTTACCAAGTGTTTGGTAGTACAACTAGTCCTGCGTCAGTTTCAGAATAGATCTTCTCACTTTCTTTCTATATTGTTTTGTTTGGACGTTATATCCTCCATAAAGTCTGTATCGTTCCACTATTATTAGCTTGTGCCGCGTTATTTCGATTCTAACTTTAATAAAAATTTTCGCAGGTTCAAAATGCTAAGTTGAAAAACACTTAGGTAGTGGATTAAGCCTCGACCCGAACCACTATAAGTCAATTGTTCATTTAGTTGGATTTTCTGTTAGGGTTATTACACTGATAGTTCCAGTCCCCTTATTTATCTCATTAAAAATCAGTTTAACTTATCTAATTCGCTCCCTCTCAGATTCTCACAGACAAGCAAGTAAAGAACAAGAAAAATGCTGGAAAATCTTGGAGAAATAGAATATTTGACTTACGGACTGCACAAGATAAATTTCTCGTCTTTCATTCATAACCACAACACCACTAACTACTTATAGAGGGCTTTTGATAACTCTAGAGTTTTTGACAACTTATATAATAGGAAACTAAACAATTTTACTTTTTACGAAAAGTTTGAAGGGCCTAATTCTTTCGTATTCCAATGCAGATATAGTTTTAAATGAGAACAATTCCCATATAATTAGCACAAAATTCAACACTCCCCCTTGGTGCTAATTTTCAACACCACTCCCAACTTAGTGTGTGGCAGTTCAAACTTCAATTTTGGTAATGCCTTGTAAAGATATCTGCGACTTGATTATTTGAATCAACATTTAAAAGCTCAATTTCTTCTGTTAGCACTTTCTCAGGAATAAAGTGATGATGATGGATCTCTATATGATTTGTTCTTGCATGGAATACAGGATTCAAGACTAATCAAATTGTGCTCAAGATCACAGAAAATTTTGAATGTGTCCTTGATGGGATAGGCAGTATCATCAAATGCTCGTCTTAGCTATATGGATTCTTATGCTGCCAATGTAGTTCCATTATACTCAGTTTCAACACTTGACAAAACAGCAATAGCCTTCTTTTTACTGTAACATGAAATTGTAGTTGACCCAAGGCTGAAAGCATAACTGAAGGTAGATTGTCAAGACAAAAATCTCTTGTCCAACCTGCATCAGCGAACCCTTCAAGAGTGGTCTAAATATCTATTTTATACATTAGCTCGTAGTTTAGAGTGTGCTTCAAGTACCTAAGGATTCTTTTGGCAGCATCAAAATGAGGCTTGTTAGGTTGTTACGTAAACTGATCACTAACAACCCCAATTAAGTATGCTATGCCAGGCCTAGAAATTGTCAAATACAATATATAGGCTTCCAACTAAATATGTAGTTAGAAACATTATGTGTTAACTTTCCTTCATCAACCTTTAACCTCAAATTTTTCTCTATTGGAGTAGCCATTGGCTTGCATTCAAGCATCTTGAATTTCACAAGCATCTTTCTGGCATATTGTATTTGATAAAGAAATATTCCATTTTAATATCGTGAAATCTCTAGCCCAAGAACGTGATTCAACCCCCCAAGAATTTTTATTTCAAATATCGCAACTTCTTCTCTCAATTTAGTAATTTCTTCATTTTTATCGCATGCTACAATCATATCATCTACAAATAAAAGCACTAGAACTTGCAAGTTCAATTATTTTTTCACAAACAAACTTGCATCAATATAACTTGAGCGCGGAGCTTGTTTGAACCCATAAAATGCCTTTTTGAGCTTACAAACACAATCTGTATATTTTTCTGACTGTCAATTTCTTCATATACAAAAGCATTTTTGACATCAAGCTGCCAAAGTTTCCACCTTTTACACGCCAAAAGAGATAGAATAACACGAAATGAGGTCATTTTAGCAACCACGTTGAATGTATCTTCAGAGTCCATTTTGAATTTTTGAGAGATTCCTTAGGCCACAAGTCTCGCCTAGTATCAATCGTACACTTTATTTGAAAATCCATTTGCAGGAAATATGTTGAACACCATCTAATTTCGTCCTAGTCATTGTAGCACGTGTCTCACCCAGGGTGTAAGGGGCATGATCACAAATCCAGGTCTGGTTTCTTTGAAGAGCCAATGTTCCTTCACTCATGGTAGCTTTCCATTTAGGAACTTTTATTGCTTCTTCAAACGATGATGATTCAGTCAAGAATTGGTCCAGCAAATAAATGTTCAAAAATATTATAATGTTCTTTATCCATATAAAAATCTTTGTATCTTTCAAACTTCCTTCGTTTTCTTGTTGATCTCCTTAATAGAGTATCTTCTTCATGTGACACTTCGTTGTTCTCTCCATTATATATTAATGGTTAAGACTTCTCTATTGCATTGCAGATTCACCTCATTTGAAGAAGTAAACTCTTTTGCACCTTCTTTAGAGTTATGACATATTGGCTCTGCTCGTTAAGAGATGGTGCTGGAGATTTTACCTCTAATGGTGAAGTTTATTAGTTCTTTCCATATAAGCTTTACTCACGGTCAATACATAAATGCCATCCTTTTTCCTTTCCTTTTAACACAATGACTGCATCAATATTTCTTAAATTTTCAAGCACTAAGACACCACAAGGACCAAATAAAGTATACTTCCAGTATTTTCCATTTGAGAAATAGAAATATGGTTTTTAGCTATACCCAGTACATGGTAAACATTATCTATGGTAAAAAAAAACTAAAAAGGAAACCATGTGATTGCTTTTGTGCTCTTCACCATAACACTTACGTCATTTTGAACTTAATAAATTGAGTAGTCTATAATAGCAATTGTTGCATCCCATTTTGTATTATGTAAATTGTGAGAATAGTGGCTCGTCTCCAATTAGGTGATGAGAGCAACCTAAATCAATAATCCAGTCCCTTTGATAGTTGATTGAGGATGTTCGAGCTAAAACCCTTTGTTCACTGGCATGAATCATAATGGCAAAAAGACATGCTTTCAATCTAGAACGCAATTGTCATCTTTTTGACTAGCAGAGTACTTGAATTCACTTCACCATTCTTGGTCCTTCAAAACCTTTTTATGTGTCCAGGCTTGCCAAAACTTGTAACATTTTATTGGTTTCCTTACTCCTTAGAGAGAGCCGCCTTTTGTAATTAAATTTTGCTCCTTAAATTTCTTGTCTTCCCAATTTTATCGAATCATTTCTTTTGGTCTGTAGAGAACAAAGCTCCATCCTTTGTGTCCATTGACACTTGCAACATATTGATGGATGTCGAATCCACCAAAACTAATTCATACTACACTTGCAACATATTGATGAATGTCGAATCCACCAAAAATAATTCATACTACACTTGCAACATATTGATGGATGTCGAATCCACCAAAAATAATTCATACTCTTCGAAACCCAAAATCAATTTGCAAATAGGGTGAGTAGGGTTGATTCCACAAGGAATAACTTATTGACTAATTTCTAAAATAACCAAGTGTTAAAAAGGGGGATTTGAAAAAAGTTGACAAAATAAAATAAAAGCAAGGAATAAATTGAAAAAAAATCTATATGAATGAAAACTCAGTCAAAGGTAACTCTTCGCACAAAGTTTTCATAAATTGATCATCGATTAAAAGATAGCCTTTAAATTCATATAATAGATTAGTTATAGTCTTCAGAGAATTCGTCTAACTTAATCTTTCCTTAACAATAGATTAAACATACAAAAGCAATGAGTAATCCCTAATTAACGAATAACCCTAGTCAATCGATTGGATTTAACTTGTTAACAACATTAACAACTAGAAGGACCCAATCACAGTCAAAAAACCTACAAACGTGGTTCTTCAAAACTAGATTGTATATTTTCCGTAGTATAATTCAAAACCTTCGACCCAATCGAATTATACCACTTTCCACTTGTGTTGATTCAATCAAACAATTACAGATTCGATTTTACTAGTTGGATTTATGAAGTCAAATTAATTGAACAATGTGCCCTAATTGCACAACTAACAACATGACATTAAGGGAACGGATTTTTTCGAAAAGCACAAAAAAATACACAAATATTGCATAAAAATAAAAGATAAGCAAACCAATTAGATCTCGCAATCCTTGAATAAAACGTTGGCTTGAGTTACTACTCGACTGAATAAAATAATTTAGCCACTCATGGCCATGAATACAAGTTCAAGTAAAAATATGAAAGATGGAAATTTCAAAGTAAAAATAATAACTAAGCTAGAATCAAAGGTATTAAAACAAGGTCTTAGAACGTGTATATATAATATCCTAACCCTTAATCTAATTCCTAATAGGACTAAGAAAATTCTTTGGAAAACTTGAAAAGTCATAGGCAAGAAACGAGTTTGTTTCCAAGAAAAACTCTTGCCATAACTAGATGTTTACCTTCTATACCCCCATAGAAAATGCTAGCCATAAGGCGTGATTGTTTCATGTTCAGCCTCCCAACTTCCTTATATGACATCCCTCTACACTTTTAATTACCAGCTTTATGCCTTTTTTTGAACTACTTTTCATCAATTTTCACCTACAACAAGAAATTAATTTGGTGAAATTATAACCAATTTAAACTCAAATTAACTTAACCAAAACAAGTACAAATGTGGCCTAAAACTTGATAAAAATGACACATTATCACATATGCAGAGCCAAAGCTTCTTGATTTGAGAGCACATACTCTAACTTAATCATTGTGGGCTGATTAGTCCACTTTGGACTTGAGGTTACAAAAAACACGTATTCTTTTCTCAACCTCTAATCAAACAATCACTATTAAAAAACAACAAAATAGCCACGGATTTTAGCCACAGACAAAATCGGTCACCAATAGTTACGGATCTAGCCGTGGATTTCAAAACTTAATGAAAAAAACTAGCCATGGAAAAATCCGTAGCTAAATCCTCAAAATCCATGGTTGGACGGGCGGCAAAGTCGAACCACTTATGATTAAGTGGCGACGGAATTAGCCATGGAAATTTTCGTCGCTAACTTATGCACAATATCGTTCGATCCCACTTTTCGGGAGTTATATTGGTTTAAACCATTTCAATTTCATATTGTTCTCATCATAATTAATATATTTTACAATATCCCTGAATAAATTTTGTTTTATGAGTAAAATATTCCAATTTATATCAAGAAATACGTTTTCCTTTCTAGTGATATATATGAATGACTTCATAGTTCGGTAACAATTGTATACTGCTTCAATTAACTTGTCACAATTTATCAAAAAAATTGATTAAAACAATTAGTTCAACTATATTGAGTAATTTTCAAGTTATATTACTCTAATTGTACGGTTACGTCTAAACTAATTGATGAAAACATTTGATTTGAAAAAAAGTCAACTACTAATTTTTGACTCTTAGCCACGAAAAAATCCATGGCTACGATTATTAATTTTTTTTAGAAAAAGTTAGTCACGGATAAATCCGTGGCCAAAATATAAAAAAATTAAAAAAAAGTTTTATTTGATATTTTGCCACGGATTTTTCCTTGGCCAAAATATAAAAAAAAATTAAAAACAAGTTTTATTTAAGATTTAGCCGCGGAAAAATTTGTTGCCAAATATAAAATTAAAAAAATAAAACAATTTATTTTCATATGTAGCCACGGGTTTTCCTGTGGCTAAATAATAAAAAAAAATAAAAATAAGTTTTATTTGATATGTAGCAATGAAAAATCCGTGGCTAAATATAAAAACTAAAAAAAATAAAAAGGTTATTTTCACATTTAATGACGGATTTTTCCGTGGCCAAAATATAAAAAACTAAAAAACAAATTTTATTTGACATTTAGCCACGGAAAAATCCGTAGCCAAATATAAAAATTAAAAAAATAAAAAAAAGTTTATTTTCACATTTAGCCACAGATTCTTCCTTGGCGAAAATATCAAAAATTAAAAAAAGGTTTTATCTGAGATTTATCCATCGAAAATTCTCTGGTCAAATGTAAAAATTTAAAAAAATTAAAAAAGTTTATTTTCACATTTAGCCACGAAAAAATCCGTGGCTAAAATATAAAAAAATTTTAAAAAAGTTTTATTTGAGATTTAGCCACGTATTTTTCCGTGGCTAAAATATAAATAAGAAATTTGAGATTTAGTCACGGAAAAATCTGTGGTCAAATAAAAAAATTAAAAAATTAAAAAAATTAAAAAAGTTTTATTTGACATGTGCATATTTTATATATATATATATATATATATATATATATATATAAAGACATGGGCATATTATATTAGGCTTTAAGAAGATGCTACAGAAAAACAAATTTATTGCAATAATTAAGTAATAATATAAACGTTATTATTAATTATATATATTAACTGACAAAAATTTATAATGAAAACAAATAATTTTATTAATGCAATTGTGATAATAAGTGCATTAGTGACATATATATATATATATATATATATAGTGGTGGAAAATGGTGGCGAAATATATATAATTATTATTCAAGGGTGATTAATATTCATTAAGATCGATAATTTGAAATGCTAAATTCTACCCATATATATAAAAGAAAGTTTTACCTAAATAAATTAATTGCTTTCAATCTCAAATCCAACAAGTAATTGGCATGGGACTGAAGTATTTTTTTATGTATATTATAATAAAATTTTGTTGGACAAAAAATAAGTCGACAAAAACAAATTAAGTAACCTTTTTTGTAAAATATAAAATTTTAAAATCACATTGTAGTAAAATAATCATTAAATAAGTATATTAGAAATTCAGTTCATAACAGATTATATACAATTTCAAGATTAATTTTTTTTTTGTATAATTATGGAAATTTCTTTTAGTTAGTATAAAAGTAAGTTATAAATAATTTTAATAATTTAAAAATACCGTAAATCGTAAATTTTAGATAAAATATTAATTTTATCCTTTCATTGGAATTGAAATATAACTTCTCTGATCTTAGATTTTAGATAGTTGTTATATTGATCTTTTGGATACTTATAAACAATCGTATTTTAATATAAATTAAAATTAAAAATCACCATAACCCAATATGTGTCAAAAATATAGTATAATAAAACTATTCATACGTGCTTAATTGTATATGGCGTTGAATACTTTCAAAGTTTATAAATTATTATATATAGATATCAATTTATTATTATATTAAAAAGATGAAAGCTTGTTCTAGAAAAAGCATCAATAGATAAGGTATAACATATATCAAGAAAAAGACAATAAAAAAGCTCAAAGATAGATTAATTGCACGTTACTTGTCGAAATATTAAATGTGAATGCAAGAAAGCGCTATATGACATTAAAACAAATCAAAGTAAACCAAAAAAAAAAAAAAAAAACAAGCAATCGATCAATTTGAACTTTTCAATTAAAGCTCTTAGTTTTTCATATCCAATTAACTCAATTGATTAATTACTCTCACTTGAAAAATATATAGTTTTAAATTTCTTAAATTGAGTCGAAATAATCGATGAAAACTTTCAAATTTTGATAAGGTCATAGTTACAATTTTTTAATTTTGATTTTTTATCACAAATTTATTTGTGGGTAAAAGTAAAATTAGAAAAAATTATAATTTGCACAATTTAATATTTCTTAATTAATTTATAATAAGTATGAATCAATAAAATATATTCACTTACTAGATATAAATTAGTAAAAGTTGTTAACAAAATTTAATAAATATTTTAGCCACGGAAATATTTTAAAAAAATTAATAAATATTAGCCATGGATTTTTCCGTGGCTAAATTTAATTATTAAAAAAAATTATTTAATTTAGCCATGGATAAATCCGTGGCTATTTGTTAATATTTAAAAATATTGATTATCCGTGGCTATTTTTTAATATTTAAAAAAATTAATCAATATTAGCCACGGACTTTTCCGTGGCTATATTTTATTTTAACCGAAATAAACAAACTGGGTTGGCAACAGAAAAATTCATGGCTAGAAGTCCGTGGCCAGGCTTAGCCATGCCGAGCCACATTTGGCCACGGATTTTTTCCATGGCCAAATCCGTGGCTATTCTTTTTGGCTAAGGATTTTTGTCAAAATTCATGGCTAATTCCGAGGCTAAATCCATGTTTTCTAGTAATGATAATATTGCAAGCTTGCTTCCTTGGCTGGTTCTTATGGATCTAGTTTTGGAATTTCAAAACACATGCTCTTTACTATCAGAAAATGTTGAGCAATACACATAATCCCTTAAGTGGCTTTTGTCAATTCATTTGCAAGCATCTGCAACCTATATATACTACTCCTTCATAAAAGCCTTTCCATCGTATTCCACACACCATTCGGTGAATCAGGAATATCTCGAATATGTTTGATTAAGTCCTTATGAATCGAAATCCTTCAAATGACCAATGCTTGGCCACACTTTTTTGTCTAGTCCTAGATCACATAAAGCGTGTGCAAGTGCGAATTCGCGAGATGGTCAAAATTTAAAAAAAAATTGAGTACGGGAGCGCTTTAAAGTGTCTATTAAAAAAATTAAAATAATTTTATATAATGTACAAAATAATTAATATCCAATAAAAAAGTATAATTATGACCAATATATATATACTATATTTGAATAAGCAACATTAAAAAGATAATTATATTACTGAATACTGACAAGAGATATATCCATTCTCCTCTCTAACAAAAGTCCCATGGTTATTATTCTTTGATCCACATGTACATTCATAGGCAAAATCATTAGTATTTATACTAGTAGAGTATGTTTAGATTGCTAGTAAAGTATGTAAATATTGTGCATATAAATTGATGATAAAAAGGTAGAAATTATTCATGAATCCTACTATGTTAATGATTGCTTGATAAATATTTCATCAAAATGATTGTTCAAAAATAGTCCATAAATAACAAATCAAAGAATATATATATATATATATATATAACTCAAGTCAAAAGAGAAGCCAAAATTGTTCCTAGATCCTACTCTATTGTGATTCAATCCCTAATACATACAAATTGTTCACAAACCCAATTTTTGCAAAGTAAACTTCTCAAAAATACAATATCATGAATAATACAATATGTGGCACTCAATTAGGCAACAAATTTTTACTGCTTCAAACAAAGTCAAAATAACAAATAGACAAGAGTTGAGAGAGAGAGAGAGAGAGAGAGAGGGAGACATACAAAGTAGATGAATTCTTCTCCTATTTTGTTCTCCTTCTCCACCCTATCAAAATTGCACGCGCGTGCACGAGAGAGAGAGAGATGTACGAAGGGTTTTTTCTATTTTCTATTTCACTTAGCTGACTACTGATTTTCCCCTTTTCTTAATGAGTTTTGACTTTTATGGAGTTTTATTAAGAGATTTGGACTTAGGATTATTTAAATAAGGATTCTTTTTTCTTTCCTTTTTTTTTCTTACTGGAGAACTAAGACATGAGAATTAAGGTCCTTTATTTCACTAAATCAAGAATTAGTGAACACTAATTCTCAATTTTAAAATATAAAGTCTCAGACTTATGAAATAATAAGTCCAGAATTAAAAAATAAAAAAGCGCGAATTGAGATTTTTTTAGTGCGCGACTTAAGGTTTCTGAATGTGTCTTAGTGCAGCACTCCGACACCCAGTTTGCCAAGTCGAGATCGATAGTGCAATGAGCATTATAGAAGAACTATGTGATCTAGGTCCAGTCCCTTGTGGTTGTTGCATTCTCTGGATTGTCTGCATGTTTTTCTGTAGGGAATTGTTATTGGGTACTCCAAAATTTTTATTGGCACTCCCACTTAATTTATAATTTCTATTAATTGACCAATTTGTCTTTTTGATTTTTAAATATTAATTCTATTTGATTTATTGGACAAAAAAAATCCTAATAACCTATTTTTCACCTTCTTGCAGAAGAAAAAAAAAAAATTCTTCACCATCTTGGTGCAATTTGCGACTAGAGGATCATTGCTTAAAGATTGTAGTCTTGAAGATCATCTTTTTTCTTTTTTTTTTTTTTTATCTGTTATGTTATCTTTTATCTTTCTTTCTTTCTTTTTTTTTTGTAAGAGACATTTTGTTGCTCTAAAGTTAGATAATTTTAAAGAGAAATAGAATTAGTTGGAATATATAATATGTTGTTTGAATATTAGTGGGATAATATATTATATTTTGTTTTCTTTACATATAATTTGTTTCCTTTTATTTCATAATTTCATATATATTTTAGAAATTCTATGTATGACTTGAAAAATTTTGTTAGGAATATTTATTTAGTATTTAAGTAGGATAAAAAAGAAAGATCGAACATTAACATTGTGATCTCGTGTGTTTTTTTACATGAAAATGATTAACAATAAATAAAAAGCTATGTATGTTGTGAAATTTACAAAAATAATGTTTTGAAGATGAATAGGCATTTTAGTCAATTTATCAATAGAAAAAGCAAAAATGAAGTGCCATTAACAATTTTGAAGTGCCAATAACAATTTCCTTACTCATATCATTCCCACCAACTATTTCCCAAAGGTCTGGCCCTTGAAGATAGGCGCTTATACAAAGCCTCCAATATTAATAGTTGGTATAGTTCAGTTTCTCTACATCAAATTGAATCAAGGCTCCGCCCGTTCTCCATTCGTCACCATGACCAAAGAACAAAAAAATAAGAATATTCTAGTTTTGACAAATGAATGCAACACATCCTCTACTGCAATGGCTGTGGTTTCATTTGGAGAAACAAATAATGAAATAATTTAATAAACAAATTAAACTAAGCACACAAGCAACCAAGAAAGAAGAAAAGTGTTGGAAATTCCTAGATGATTTATGGATTGCACAACACATTTTTTTTTGTCTCTCATCACTCATGACCATAACACCACTAATTATTTATAAAGGGCTTTAGATGTCTCTAAACTCTTTGACAACTTATCCAACAGAAAACCAAATAAATGTACTTTTTATGCAAAGTTTGAAGGGCCTAATTCTTTCATTTCTAATGCAAATATAATTTCCAATGAGAAAATTTTCTTAAAATTAGCACAAAGTTAAACTTACAATTCTCCTAAAAAACATTTGATCCAAAAAAGTACAACATATCAATTTGGATGACATCGCTAAAACATAGAAGAGCAATTTGAACAATTTATTAGAGTTTTGGTAATGTTAACACAATGAAACTCTAAAGATTAATTGACAGAATGAAACAATTGATAAATGATGATAAACTGTAAAGAAAATACGTACGATAAAATTAAGACTGAAAACTATACAATTACTCAGTATTGAGCATGATACCGTCATTGTCTCTCATGCAAAAATGTAATTCAATAACTATTAATTAGCACCTAGTTTGGCAAATATATGAGGCACATTTAATCAAAAATCTCAATTAAGCACCTATTGTGACACTTTATAGAAAAACATTTGAATAAATTGTATCAAATTCAAGCTAAAATATATTTCTCATGATATTATAAAAATGGCTGATGCGGGTTTGATGTGGTGACACGAGATCGAGGAGATCTCAACCTCAAGAAAGGCTGGAATGAATGGAGATTGGAGAATCTCTCGACCTGCAAGATGAAACACACGCAAGATAGTTGGAGAGTACCCCCTAGTGAGGCTTAACTCTCTCTGATGCTTAAGAAACTATTGAGAAGAGTGTAAGAGTTTCGGGTGTGAAATATAGCTTACTTACTGAAACAAATGTTGGAGGTAGTTATAGGGCGATTCGGAGGGGAAAACTCTCTTATTTTAGGGTATAATAATGGATTACTCTAAGCTAACAAGAAAACATGACGCCTACTTGAGTTAAATGCTACAAGATATCTAAGGTATTGGGCCATTAAATGTGTTGCAATTGTCGTGCTTTTCTATTAAATATTTATTTTTTGAAAAAAGTATTTTAGATAAAAAATATTGTATTTGGATGGGCTTTTTAAAAAAAGCAGAAGCCGAAAAAAGCCAAAAATGACTTTTTTTAGAAGCCACCCCATAGTAGCTTTAAATAAAAGCACTTTTAGCTCTGTATCTATTAGATCTCTATTTTGATGATGATGTGCAATTTTGTATGGTTTGACAAAAATGATCCTGCCGTGAATAGGGAAATTTGCATTCCGAGATTGAGAGTATTACCTAAAGAAAGTGATTGACAAAATCACCTTCATAATCTCGAAGATCCCTGCCTTAATGATCCTGGCATGAATAGGGAAATCTTCATTCTAAGATTGAAAGTATTATCTGAAGAAAGTGATTGACAAAATCACCTTCATGAAGATCCCTACCTTACTAGAAGAATCCTGCCTTATGCACGCCCGGACCAAGAGCACTATAAAAAGGAGTAGAGGAACCTCAAACGAAGAGCATCTCATTCACTCTACTTGCCTCTGCTTGATTTTGAATGAGCGTTGTTGTGTATTGATAAACTAAATAAATGTACTAGTTAGTGTGCTAAGGACAAGACACCTCTGAGTTGGAACCAAGCCTCTACCAGTTGCACTTTAGTTTTGAGAGTAGTTTGATACTCTGTATCATTCCATTTGTTTCTCAGTTTGTTATAATCGCATACTAATAAAACATGTTTTACAAGTTTAAAAGCCTAGGGTTAAATATACTTAGGTATACATAATTGTGTTGTCTGGATTATTGTTCTTTTAATATCTATCAATTGGTATCAGAGCTAAGGGCTCATAAAAAGTTCACTTGGTTTAATCAACCTGAGTAAAAAGATCATATGGCTTCGTTGAACACTAACATGTATGTAGAGGGCCTTTCACATACCAGGCCCCCGTTATTTGATGGAACAAATTATGTTACTTGGAAGAACCGTGTCAAGGAGTATTTCATCTCCATTGATTACAAATTATGGCGCGTCCTTAGTAAAGGACCAGAAATTCCTATAAAGGGCGAAGGAAACAAGAAGATCCCTAAAACGGAAGAAGATGAAAAGATTCTTTCTTTAAATGCAAAAGCTAAGTATATACTTTGTTGTGCTCTTAACATTGAAGAATATAATAGAGTAAGTACTTGTGAATCAGCAAAGGACATGTGGGATATGCTACAAGTAACCTATGAGGGGACATCTCAAGTTAAAAACAAAAGGGTGGCTCTTCTCACCCGACAATTTGAGATGTTCCAGATGAACCTAGGTGAAAGTATAAACCATATGTATGCTCGATTCATAGAAATTGTGAATCAAATGTTCTCTCTAGGAAAGAGAGTGACAGAGGAAGAATAAGTTCAAAAAATCCTCAGATCACTCCCAAGAGAGTGGAATCCTAAAACCACAGCTATTTTTGAGGCCAAAGATGTTGATAGAATGACTATGGCTCAACTTATTGGTTCACTCACATCATATGAAATGACACAAATTTCACAACAGAATCAAGGAAAAAGACGTGACTTGGCATTGAATGTTGAAAAAGAACCAACCCTAGATAACCTAACTGAAAAATAAATTAAAGATGAACTTGCTCTTCTTACCAAAAAACTTAGACATTTCTCCGCTGCAAAACGCAAGTTCCAAAAGGATCCTAGAGGTAATTATAGAGAACCAAATCTAGACGAACCTACCAGGTGTCATGAATGTGGTGAACCAAGGCATAAGAGGCCTGATTGTCCAAAGCTATGACGATATTATCAACTTAGGGATGATCGCCATCAACATTCAAGAAACATGTCAAATCAATGGGATGAGCGTCATAATCAACCTAGATCCATGACAGCAACATGGGATGATTCGGAACCAAAGCTCTTTGAAAATGAAGAAGATGGTGTAGATGTTAGCTTCATGGCAAGTTAGGTAAACTCAAATCCTTCTTTCTCCTAATATTATTCTGAAAACGAAGATCATGAAATACAAGAATTATTAAAGAGCAATCAAGAAAAAATTGAGAAATTATTTGCCAGAAACAAAGCTCTTGAAGGAAACCTTATGAAAATCTTGAAAGAAAAACATGACATTGAAAGAAAGACTACGAGATTTGTCAGAACTTTTCAAAAATGAAAAGGATACACTTTTGAAAGAAAATAAAGTCCTCTCTGAGGAAAATGCTCGCTTGGAAGAAGAAATAACTAAGATTGAACTGTAGAAGAAGACATCCTTCAAGAAATAATAGAAGCAAGGAGATGCTATAACTGTGGTAGATGGGGACATATACAGTACAATTGTTTTGAGATCCCAGCTCCCAAAACTGTTTTAAAGTGGGTTCCAAAAGGTACCATAACTAACCCCAAAGGACCCCGTAATACCAGGGTACCTAAAATGAATTAATTGTTATAGGTGTCGTCTTCCAGAGCATCCTGGTATAGTAAGTGGATATTAGACAACGGATGCTCGAGACATATGACGGATAATAAGACGAACTTTACCTATTTGGAAGACTGTGGTGGTAGAAGTTTGATATTTGCAGACAATTCTAGAGGTAGCATCATAAGTATTGGCACTGTTGATAACACCAACGGAACATGCATCGAAAAGGTTTGGTTGGTAAGTGGTTGATAACGCCAACTGTGTGATAACGGGCATGATGTTAAATTTTCTCGCAACTAATGTTACAATAGTAAAAATGGTCAAGAGATTCTAATTGCAAAACGAGATAAAAATATTTATTGTCTTCACCTAAAAGATATCTCTGATCAAAAAATAGAATGCTTAGCTGCTACTGATGACTCTAGCTGGCTATGGCACCAAAAACTTGGAAATATAAACTCTGATCTTTTATCTTACTTCTCGTCACACGAACTGGTGAAAGGTCTGCCTAAAATAAAACTTTGTAAAGATAGAATTTGTGATGCATGTATTAAATTCAAACAAAAGAGAATTTCTTTCAAAACCAAAAATATTATAAGCATTTCCAGCCCTTTGGAATTGCCCTACTTGGATCTATTCGGACCAATGAGAACACAATGTTTAGGTGGAAAGAGGTACGTTTTTGTCATTGTTGATGACTATACATGATTTACATGGGTATTCTTTTTAACTCACAAAAATGATGCTCTTAAAGTCTTTATCCATCTCACAAAACGTCTACAAAATGAAAAATGATCGGATATCAAGAGCATTCGTAGTGATCATGGTATGGAATTTGATGAAACAAACTTTCTTATATTTTGCGAACAAAATGGTTACAATCATGAATTTTCTACACCCAAAACACCCCAATAAAATGGGGTAGTGGAACGGAAAAATAGAATTCTTCAAGAAATGGCTCGAACCATGATAGGCGAATGTAATGTACCCATGCATTTGTGGGTTGAAGCTGTTAACACCGCATGTTATGTATCAAATCGAGTATTCATAAGGTCTCTTCTACGAAAAACTTGGTAGACCTCCGAATGTTTCATATTTTAAAATCTTTGGTTGTAAATGTTTTATTCTAAATGACAGAGACCACTGAAGTAAATTTGACTCTAAAACTGACGAAGGAATTTTCGTTGGCTACACCACGCAAAGCAAAGCTTACAGAGTTTTTAATAAACGAAAGAATTACGTTTAAGAATTAGTCCATGTTGTTTTTGATGAGACTAACAGTAAAACTAATGAATCCTTAAGCTATGATGATCCAGAGCTTCTCATTCTTCCAAAAGAGATACAAGAAGATCAACTCAATACCAAGTCCTACAGTGAAGAAGGAGAGTCATCACATGAGGAAACTATTTTATAACATAGAAAGTTTAAGCATGCATCCAGCCATCTATGGACAAAATTATTGGTCATCCAAAGTCTGGTATCACTACCAAATCACAAAATGAAGACAACAGTGCCTTCCTCTCCATGATGGAACCTCACAACACTAGTGAAGCTCTAGAGGATCCAAACTAGATAAAGGCAATGGAAGAAGAATTAGCCCAATTCTGAAAAAAAAACTAGGTACTGGGACCTGGTAGAAAAATCTAAAGATCAAACGGATCATCGGTGCTAAGTGGGTTTTCCAAAATAAATTGAATGAAAATAGATAGGTAACTAGGAACAAGGCTCTCCTTGTTGCCAAAGGGTATTGTCAACAAGAGGGCATAGATTTTGACTGAAACCTACGCCCCTGTTGCAAGATGAGAATCCATTCGCATGTTTTTAGCATTTGCACTGTTTTAAAAAATTCTCCCTTTTTCAAATGGATGTCAAAAGCGCTTTTCTAAATGGTTCCATAGTGAAAATGTTTTTGTTGAACAACCTTCTGGTTTCATAAACAAAGAGTTTCCCAAACATATTTTCAAACTAATGAAAGCTCTCTATGGTTTAAAATAGGCACTCCGTGCCTGGTACGAAAGGACTTAGTCTGTATCTGATTTTAAACGATTTCACAATAGGATCAACCAATCCTACCTTATTTATAAAAAACCAGAACCAAGACATCTTACTGGCTACAAATTTATGTCGATGATATAATTTTTGGCAGCACTGACATACTTCTCTGCCAAGATTTCTCTAAATGCATGGAACAAGGAATTCGAGATAAATATGATAGAAGACCTCAAGTACTTTCTTGGACTCCAAATTAAGCAATTAGAATAGGACATATTCCTATATCAAGAGAAATACTTGAACAGTGTGCTCAAGAAATATCACATGGAATCTTGTAATCCAATGTCAACACCTATGTGTGCCTCTACAAAGCTAGACAAGGATGAAGCAGGTAAATCGGTTGATGAAAAACTTATAGGGGTATGATTAACAGTCTGCTCTATCTTACTGCTAGTTGCCCGTATACACTATATGCAACAACAATATATGCATGATTCCAGTCATGTCCAAAGAAATCTCACTTAACGATGGTAAAATGAATTTTTCATTATTTAAAAGGGACAACCAAGCATGGACTCTAGTACCCGGTTTCAAATCATTTTGATATGATTGGTTTTTCAGATGCTGACTATGCAAGTTACAAGATTGATAGAAAAAGCACCACAGGGACATGCCAATACCTCGACAAATGTCTTGTTAGTTGGTCATGTAAAAAACAAAGTGTCGTGACAATATCAACTACTGAAACTGAATATATGGCACTAGGAAGCTGTTGCACCCAAGTACTATGGATGAAGCAAACTCTCAAGGACTTTGGACTAAATTATGACACCGTACCACTTTACTGTAACAATACCAACGCAATTAGCATTTCAAAGAATCTAGTCTTTCACTCTCGCACAAAGCATATAGACATATGTCGTCATTTATTGCGAGGCCATGTTCAGAAAGGTAATATACAGATTCTCCATATCGACACAAATGAGCAAGTAGCTGATATTTTTACAAAACCTCTTCCTAAGGAGTGATTTTCTTATCTAAAGAAAAATTGATCATTTGCATTATGTAATTTCAATGTCTGCTTTTCATTTCTTTAAATTAAAAAATATATATATAATAATAATAATAATAAAAATAAAAAAGCTTATATAAATATGTATGCATATATATATATTTTTTTCTATAATTATACAAATATATATATTTATATTTATGTATATAACTAACTAATTTATCCAGTATTAAATCATATATCTTACCTTATCTCACTTCTGCATGTCTATCTACATAATATATACATATCTTATATATTATATGTATGAATCTATATTATATTTGATGCGGTCGGTTTTTGGTTTCGACCACGTGTCGGGATCTAAATAGCTCTCCGATAATAATTCTGGTGGCCCACCTGTCAAAGAGGGAGGAATGCAATGTGAGACTAGTTCGATTTTACCCTGGCGTAGGCTATCCGACGCTCAAGTCAATTGTACGGATATTTGGAGCAGATGATGAACAGGAAATGATAAGTTTTCTTGCTTATCATATAACGCCCCGGTAACCCATGCTCATTAAAATTTACAAATAAAGCATGTAATGAAAATAAACTTAAAAGAAATCATAATATCAAAAGACTTGATAGAGTAATGATATATATGAGTACAACACGGTTAATTATTTAGTTACAACCTACATAAGACCGAATACGCAAAACGACAAGCTTGCAGCGAAAACATAACAGCTCTCTTAATAAAAAACTTCTAATTGTTCTTTCTCTTCAGTCTCGTTGAAGCTAGCCGTCGGGTTCGTCTAAAACATATCAGGTGAGCACATTCAACATATAGCTTGAGTAAAAATGTTACTTAACTACATAAGGTGATCGTGTGTGATTTGCACATAAACACATATTTTAACTTTGCACATTGACATATAGTTTTCTCATTTCAAACCTTTCTCGTCACCTAACAGTGACCCTTATGACTACCTCGGCCGAATTTTACAACTAGCACATTACTCTTGCCTGCCTTATCTTTCAATGGTCGTACCCCGTGTGTTACGCCAAATTTTCCTACGACCCTCTCTCTTGAGTAGATCCCTCCGTCTACCCAAAGGGGAGTTAGGAGATGGAGAGAGTAAGAACTCTTACAGCCAGCTACCCCATTAGTATATCCTGAAGAAACTCAGCCAAACCACTCCGATATGTTTCGGGCCCGTTTCACATTCACAATTTATGCACATAGCATAATCTTGGAAGTCTTGCTTCCATATTTCAATAACTTAGAAAAGAATATCATCAATATAAGATGAAATTAATAGAAGATAATATTTCAAAAACTATATATACATATATATCAAGTATGAAAGTTAAACCAAAATATAATAAAAACATAATAGCATGTATATATATATATATATGTACACGGCATCACATACATATATATACCTATATATATATATATATGTTGACTAAAACTATAAGTAAACATCAATATATGAATATAGGTATATATACGTATAACATATATGTATATATATATATATTTAGACTAAACATATAATTAAACCATAAATCTAGATTAACCATATAATTACCCATAAAGATATTTATATACATATATGTAAAGCATGTCATATATCTATATAATATCAACTATCCCAACATGATTATATATATGTACGTATTATATATATCTATACAAATATATAACTATATATACGTATGATATATATATACAAATATCAAAAATATAGTTTTTAAATTTAAGAAATATATTGTTATAAAAATAGTATATCTTTTCAAAACTCATACTTTTCCTAGAAACATATTATTTTACCAAATAATATGAACAAAATTTCAAATATACTATATTAACACAAAATTATTAGTATAGTATATTTTTATGAACAACTAGGCATATAATGATCGCATAGCACTTCATGCAAGCTACATAATTCCTACAAGTTCACATGCTAAAACATAGTTACAATTAAAGATATGCTAGGTAAAGAGAACTATTTTTCATGGCTTCATTTCAAGCATGAGAAAAGTAGTGAAACTAGTATAACCTCTTGAACTCAAAGAACCAACACATACTTTACCATTCCAAGAGGCAATTTGCACATGAAGCACATAACATAACAAGTAAATTCATACTAAAATCAAATAGATAAGCTACTAAACCATGAGTATTGGAGCAAGCTTGACGAGAACTTTTACTCATGAGTATTAAAGCATGTCTAAGCAAGAACTCTTACTCAAGGTATCCTAATAGCCCTCTACTTATGAGATTGAGCAAGGTTTCTACCTCCTTTCTCTTTCTTTTTGGGTGTAGTGAAGTGTGGATGAAAGAGTAGGAAATTAGGGTGTTTTGGGAGAAAATTTAGAAGAGTGTGTGAAAGTGTGTGTTGTGGCCGGTCTTTCTTGGGGGAGAGAAGGTGGGATTTTGGTCTTGTGTATATTAATGAGAGGAAGAATGAATTAGTGTATTCTTAAGGTCATTTTCTTCATTAATATCATTTTACACCCGAGTGAACTCATTAAATGAATTCTTCCAAGTGGGGAATCTAATTTAGGCTTGGTGTACATGCTAGTATATGATTCACAAGCTACATAAATATGAAACATGCAACAATATTTACTTATGGTATATTAGAGAAGATTTTTCTTGCCTAAATATCCAGGTTAAAATCTAGAATTTATATTTTGCCTTTAATTAAAATCTGAAAATCAGGTTTTAATTCATTAAAAATCACACATATAATTTTTAGGAAATATTTATGGTATTTATAAAATTCGAAATTTATAATTTTATTTGAAATTCTATTAATCTATGGGGAATTTATGCTTTATTTTGAACAAAATTCGAATATTAAAGAAATTAAATTCTAATCCTTAAAAATTATATTTTTCCAAGAATTATTAGTCTAGGATATGTAACTATTAATTATTAAGGAATAAAATACATTTTTGAAAAACTATTATTGGTAAAGAAAGTAAATTTATAAATTTTTATAAATAAGAAAATAATTTATGAAGCCTGATTATTTTAGGTAATTATTTTCATTAAATATATATATATATATATATATATATATACATATATATATATATATATAATGGTAGGAAAGATAGCAACATATACAATTATATATGAATGATAAGATTAATACACATTTTGTTAGGTGAAATACTAAGTGTTAAAATGTACAAGTAGTCTTTCTTTTTACCATATTTTACATGAAAGTGACATAAATAGGTAATTACACTAATAGAAGATATATTTAACTAATTAGATGTATTATTTTTATGTGTATTTTCGGATATATATGTATATATATTTGATAACATTATTTCAAAAATGTTAAAATTGTGAGGTAAATAATTAATTCTAGTAAATGTATAGTTTCTAAAATAATTTTTTATTATTAATTTCAAAATTAGGGAGGAAAATGAAAATTAAATTTCATAACATGGAAACAATTGTACCAATAATAAAATTAAAACCGACAGTTTAGGTTTATGGGTAGTTTTCGAAAAATTGAAGGAGAAATTCGAAGGTTTCAATTTCACTAAGAACAAGTCACATTTTTAATAAATGCATGTAATGCAATGCACATTTATTCACAATAAAAGGATTTTCTCATAAAATAGTAAACATGCTTCATAATTCCAAATTTAAAGTAATGTGGTTTACCGGTTCGTACATCCTCCCTCCTTAGAAAATTTCAGTCCTCGAAATTGGGTCTTACGTCTAATTGAACAACTGCGGATATTTCTCTTGCATCTCCTTTAGCCAGTTCCCATGTACTTTCTTCTATCCCGTGGTGCTTCCATAGTACACTGTATTAACGGAATCGTCTTGTTTCTTAACGTGTGCTCTCGGAAGTCTAAGATCTTAATTGGTTCTTCATATAAGTTAGGTCTTTGTCAATCTCGAGGGCTTCATGGTTCACGACGTGGGAGGGATCAGGTTGATATTTCTTAAGCAGAGAGACATGAAATACATCATGTACTCCTGCTAGAGCTGGAGGCAAAGCTAATTTGTACGCAACTTTCCCCACTTTCGCTAATATCTCAAAAGGTCCAACATAGAGGGGAGTTAACTTTCCTTTCCGTCCGAACCTTACTAGTCCCTTCCTTGGTGAAACCTTTAAGAATACAAAGTCACCTCCCTCAAATTCCAGGTCTTTTCTCCTTTTCTTGGCTATAACTTTTCTAGCGACTTTGTGCTGTCTCCATTCATTTCTTAATGATCTTAATAACTCAGTTGTCTCGTGAATCAGTTCCGGGCCTAAAAGTTTACTTTCACCTACTTCGCTCCAACAAATAGGGGATCTGCACTTACGTCCATAAAGAGCTTCAAACGGAGCCATTCCTATTGTGGCTTGATAACTATTATTATAAGCGAATTCTGCAAGAGATAGGTGTCGATCCCAACTTCTACAAAAATCTAAGGTATAGGCCCTAAGCATAGCATAGCCTCTAGAATTTGGATAACTCTTTCAGTCTGTCCGTCAGTTTGTGGGTGAAATGCCGTACTGAAGTTCAACTTAGTACCCAGAGCCTTTTGTAACCCTTGCCAAAACTTAGAAACAAACCGAGGGTCTCGGTCAGATACTATACTTATTGGAACACCATGTAATCTGATAATCTCCGTCTTATAGATCTCCGCTATTTTGTCCAATAAGCAGGCCTTATGAGTCTATCTACTACTACCCATACTACATCATGTCCCTTTTGCGTTCACGGTAGTCCTACAACAAAATCTATTGTAATGTGTTCTCATTTTCATTCAGCAATCGGTAATGGCTGTAGTAACCCAAACGGCTTTTGATGACTCGCTTTAACTTATTAACAAGTTAAACATTTGGATACGAATTTAGCTATTTGTCGCTTCATTTTGGGCTACCAATATTGTCGTTTAACATCCTGATACATCTTGTTCGCCCCTGGATGAATTGTGTACTTCGTATTGTGACTCTCTTCCAATATTTCCCTTTTCAACTGCTCGTCATCTGGAATACATAATCGGTTTCGGAGTCTTACAATTCCATCATCTGGCAATATAAACTCCTTTTCTTCTCCATGGTTAATCTTATTCTTGATTCGTTGGAGTTCCTCATCTTTTTCCTGAGCTTCTTTGATCCTTTGGATTATGACGGGTTGTGCATGCAAGTATGAACACAAAATTTCAAAATTTTTTCCTTAGGTTTTCAACTCGAGCCGGCTTCTAGCATTTTCCATTCTTGAGTCATCATACAAGCAAGATTGACTTTTCTGCTTAGCGCGTTAGCTACGATATTTGTTTTTCCCGGATGGTATTGAATATCACAATTAAAATCGGCTAACATTTCTAACCATCTGCGCTGTCTCATGTTCAACTCCTTTTGAGAGAATAAGTACTTGAGGCTCTTGTGGTCGGTAAATATTTCGAATGAGGTTCCATAAAGATAGTGTCTCCACTTTTTGAGAGCAAAGACAATGGCCACCAATTCTAAATCGTGAGTTGGATAATTCTCTTCATACGGTTTCAAGTTCCGCAGGGCGTATGCCACCACTTTCTTGTTCTGCATAAGTACACCTCCTAAACCTTCTTTAGATGCATCCATATAAACAAGGAATCCATCATTTCCTTGTGGTATATTAATACAGGGGCGGTGACCAATCGATTCTTTAACTCTTGAAAGTCGTTTTCGCAATGCTCATCCCAAACAAATCGCACCTTAGATTGGGTTAGTCTAGTCAAGGGGCGGGCGATCTTCGAGGAATCCTTGATAAAACGTCGATAATATCCTGCCAAACCCAAGAAGCTTCTGACTTCCGTAACAGTTGTGGGTTGATTCCATTCTACCACTGTCTTGACTTTTTCTGGATCAACTGCAATTTCGTCCTTCGATATGATATGTCTGAGAAATGCTACCTGTATAAGCCAAAATTCACATTTGCTGAATTTGGCATACAACTTTTCTTCCCTCAACGTCCGGAGTACTATTCTTAAATGTTCCTTATGTTCGTCTTCCGACTTCGAATACACTAATATATCATCTATAAATATAACTACAAATTGGTCTAAGTATGGTCGGAATATTCGATTCATCAGATCCATAAATGTTGCAGGAATTCGTAGTGACCATATCTAGTATTGAGAGCAGTTTTTGGGATATCCTCCTCTCGGATCCTTACTTGATTGTATCCAGATTTTAGATCTAATTTTGAATAGGCCACAACTCCTTGTAGTTGATCAAACAATTCATCGATGTTCGGGAGAGGGTATTTATTCTTGATGGTAACCTGATTAAGAGAGTGGTAATCGATACATAATCTCCAAGACCCATCTTTCTTTTTGACGAACAGTACTGGAGCTCCCCAGGGTGATGAACTCGGCCGAATAAATCCTTTGTCTAATAAGTCTTGAAGCTGAGTCTTAAGTTCTTTCAATTCTGCAGGGGCCTTTGGTAAGGGGTGTTAGAAATCGGGGCGGTTCCAGGTATTAATTCGATCACCAAGACGATTTTCCTATGTGGGGGTAAATCTTTTAAATCATCGGGAAATACGTGGGGGTATTCGTTAACCACTGGTACCTCTTCAAGCTTCTTTTGATCTTTGGGTTTATTCATGATATGGGCTAGAAATGCGTAATTGCCCTTTCACAATAATTTGTGGGCTTGTAGGGAGGAGATAATGGGTATTGTTTGTATGGGTTTATTTCCTACTATTTCAATGATAGGTTGGTTTGGAAAGCATAGTCTGACTATCTTATGATGACAATCTACTTGGGTATAGTGCGAAGCTAACCAGTCCATGCCTAAAATAATATCAAATTCGTGGATAGGTAATAATACTAAGTCAGCTGTCATTTTCCGACCACCTATCTCTATTTCACAGTCTTTATGAACTAAATCTGTCTTCCAAGTGGTTCCAAGGGGCATAGCGACTTTTAGTTCGTAGGGTAAAGTCTTAGGCGGTACTTGCAAACTAGTAAAGAAACTAGCAGATATATACGAATGCGTAGAACCAGGATCAACTAATACTTTAGCAAAATATCGGTCGACGAGCAGCGTACCTTCTATGACCTATGGTGATTCGATCTCAGCCTGGTTCACAGCAAACACTTTTCCTTGAACTCGTGGTTTATTTGAAATTCGATTAATTTATGGGGAATTTATGCTTTATTTTGAACAAAATTCGAATATTAAAGAAATTAAATTCTAATCCTTGAAAATTATATTTTTCCAGGAATTATTAGTCTAGGATATGTAACTATTAATTATTAAGGAATAAAATACATTTTTGAAAAAATATTATTGGTAAAGAAAGTAAATTTATAATTTTTTATAAATAAGAAAATAATTTATGAAGCTTAATGATTTTAGGTAATTATTTTTAGGTATATACATATATATATATATATATAATGGTCGGAGAGATAGCAACATATACAATTATATATGAATGGTAAAGATTAATACACATTTTGTTAGGTGAAATACTAAGTGTTAAAATGTACAAGTAGTCTTTCTTTTTACCACATTTTACATGAAAGTGACATAAATAGGTAATTGCACTAATAGAAGATATATTTAACTAATTAGATGTATTATTTTTATGTGTATTTTTGGATATATATATATATATATATATTTGATAACATTATTTCAAAAATGTTAAAATTGTGAGGTAAATAATTAATTCTAGTAATGTATAGTTTCTAAAATAATTTTTTATTATTAATTTCGAAATTAGGGAGGAAAATGAAAATTAAATCTCATGATATGGAAACAATTGTACCAATAATAAAATTAAAACTTTACTAACATAAGTTGTACGGGCATGTGCTTTTTCTCCCATTTGGAACTCTCATTGGTGGCTGCTCTCACATCTCATTAATGGGGGGCCTTATTGGCATTTAATATGTATCTTTGGCATTTATGACCAAGGATTATATTTATGACTTGGCATTTAATGCGCTAGAGACCGATGGGATGGACCCATGTACCGCTGGGGCGTGTTAGGTGGCAATAGGTGAGATCTACCGTTAGTCGCCAGCTAGATTCCTCCCCGACGGGCATCAAGCTGGGCAACGGCTAAGTATGGGCTTGCTTCCTCGACACAAACGCACTCGAGGACCCCTTAAGCCATTAGACCTCTCACGCCCTCAGGTAGGCCTGGAGTTTCCTTCTTCTTGTGAACCACCCTGAGAGTCATTTCCTGGAATGGACGTCTTCGAGGGCCGTGGCTTATTTCGGGGATCCCTGGGCAGCGTACTTGCGCATTATTACAACCTCAGGGGCAGTCAGGCTTAAAACCTCATTTGAGGGCAGTCTGACAGATCGAGGGCTTCATCACCCCACATTTGGGTTAGCCAAGGTTGTCTCTGCTGATGTGGCATGATGAGGTGGCACCTGGATCATCAATATTAAATCTGTTTTCTACATTGACCTTCCGTATACACTACTTATGTATATATTTATACCTTGTTTATAAACCCTTAATCTATCACACATGTATATATTTATAAACACCCGTATATTTCTTTAATGACTTGGTAGCCCTAATCTTTCTCCACTCAGCTGCCGCATATATCCTCTCCTCATAGCCCTCTCTTCCCTGATCTATCCTTTGCCATCTCACTCACCATTCTTTCCCCAAACATGGTTCGAACACGAAACCACCTGCGACGCTTTGCAAATTGTTCTCACACTCACCGACGTCTTTCTATCTATGATGATGAAGTTAAGGAAATACCCATGCTTATCGCTTCTTTGCTACTGGTTCCATACAGATCCGTGCTTCGGTTGGCCTAGATGTTATTAGACACTTCTAACTCCAACAAGGAGGACTAAAACCATCCATCACCCACTCTAGAGTCAACCACTAAATCCGACGACAAAAGGAAAAGTGAGGAGAAATTGAAACCTTTCAAGGAACGCCATTACCGTCGTTCACAGTTGTTCAGTCTTTCCAGGTGAACTTCTTTTTCCTTACTCTCTTTCTTAGAAAATGCCAAATCCAGAAACCCTAACCGCTATGGGTTCGAAAAGGAAGATCTTGGAAGACTCGGATCCGACGCCTGAGAACTTAGTGGCAGAGGGGGAGGTTTACCTTCCCTCCCAGCCGGTTTCAGGCACCGAGGCAAGTCGTGCCACAGAGACCACTGGGGCGACCCGGGCCGGGGCGCCGCAAAGTGCAGGCCTCAAAAGGGAAGCACCGATTAATGCGCCAGAGAGAGTTCACCCAAGACAGAAGAGGAAATCTCAGGGATCCACCGGAGAGGATGTCGAGCCCAATGGGTCCCCTACTAAAAGCCCAAAACCACGGGGTGGAGGAATGGGCAAATTTCAGACTTCCTCGCTCCCCTAGGATGTTTCTAGCAACATTACGCCGGCGGAGATAGAGAGAGTCCGGGAGGAGTTTGGAGTTGAATTCCCCATCCACATGCTTAGCCCTAGGGAGAACATGGTAGAAACCCGTGAGGGGTGCACTGCTTTCAACCTTCGCCATTTCGAAGCGGGGTTGCATCTGCCCCTAACCCTAGAAATTGGAGTTTGTCGGCGTGTGCCCTAGCCAACTGGTGGCTAACTCTATCATGATCATTGTCGCCTTCATAGTGATCATGAAATGCCTCAAGGAGGAAGCCAGCCCGACCAATTTTCTAGAGTTCCTCCGGTCAAATGAGTCGGTCAGGTCCTGCCTAAGCGAATCGGCTGAGGATGAACCCGGGTTTCTGTATTTGTCTACCCGTTCAGCTTCCTCGAAGGTACTGGATGGGTTTAAGTCTTCCCATGGATCAGGATGGAAGAGGAAGTTTGTATTAGTAGAAGATCGAGGGCAGTTGGGAATGCCCTCGAACTGGCGCTAACCTCTAGTACTTAGCTGCAATTTCTACCACGAGGAGCCCAGTTTTGATGAGGGGAAGGCAGCAGATTTCACTAGGATGGGAAGGATGTGAGCTCTTTTCCGGACCTCGGAAGAAATCCTCCGGGCCTACCACTTCTCGAGCTCCTTAGGCGACCCAACCCAAGCGAGCGCCCCGGTACGAGGCACCATACCTTTGTAGAGAGTGACCCTAGAGCCTAAAACCCTTCCCATTTTTTGTTTGTTTTGTTATTGTTTTTTGTTGGCGAAAGATCTCACTGCTATTAGCTTACCTTCTCTTTCTCGTGCAGGTCTCACCATTTTAATGGACGCACGCTGAGCTTTGCTGGCTAGGCTCGACAGGCAACGGCGTCAGACCCAACCCCCTCGACCAAAAGTTTTTGCCTACCGCAAGGCCGTAACCCAAAAAACACGACGACCAAGGAGAGACTCTAGCATGGGGGAAGGATCAAGCCAGAGGGCCGAGGCTTTCCGCCCTAAAACCGGTGCAGAAGAGGTAACTCCTCGAGCTGAGGAAACTCCTCGAATTGAAGACACCGGGGTGGCCCCAGCAGAGGAAACTGTGGAAGTCCCGAGGGGGGCTGAGGGGGGTCACGAAGCCTCCAATCAAGATTCCGCCACTCCTACTCCGCATTTCGCTCTCCAGAGGTTCCCAAAACTGCAGGAGTCTCGATGCTGACCGATCTCCCGTCGAGGCCCTTGCCGACCGAGGCGACGCCTCCACTTCGAGGGGATGCTCCATCCGGCAATCCTCCTACTTCGACTCCTCAAACAAGTTCCCAGCTAGAGAGAGCAGCCCCTCGAAGGGCCATGCTCGGAGTGTCTATCCACAAGGGCGGCACTGAGGGCTCCAGTAAGAGGGCTGCGGAAGAAGAGGCCTCCCAGGGGTGCAAAAAGCAAAAAGCCAACCCCACGGGTAAGAGGAAACGGGCAGCCAGTCCTGAGCCCTCGGATTCCAACGAGGAGGAAGAGCTCCTCAAGTGTGCAAACACGAAGCCCAGCAACCTTGTTTACCTCCGGGACCACCACTCCAACCTTCGCATCACTAGGGTAGGCGCCAACGAGACCAATACCAAGATGAACTTGGCTCTTCTTCGAGGTCTCCAACTGTTGGCTGACTAGCGGGCACTTCTAAGTGCTCTATTATGGAGCTCGAGACAAATTTTGCCAACTCTCTGATCGGGGTAAAAGTGTGAGGATTTGGACAGAGAGGTGAAGAGGACCGCCAAAGGTTAGGGGGACACCCGGGAGTTGTACGAGGAAATGACCCTTGACCGCGACTTTGCCAAGGAGCGGCTCGAGGAAGTAAACCGAAAAAGGGCCGAGGTAGAAGAAAAGGCCTTCCGGAACTATAGCGAGGGGGTCAAGGCGGGTCTTCGAAGAGCGGAATGGACCTTCCCGGGGCGGTGCCATAAGAGGGTCAAGCGCGCCTTCTCGAGGTTCCTTGTGAGCGAGGCCTTCGATTACATCCGAACGTACCTCAGCTTCCAAGACTCTGCAGAAGCGATTGACCTCGTCCTCAACCAACTCCTGGTGCGAGGGGATCTGGATGAGGACTTTGATCGAAACTCGATAGGACTTTCCTTCGATCGTAATGGGGTGCCATAGGAAGAAACATCCCCTACCTTTGGGAAATCCAAAGAGTTCAATTTTTGGGGGAACGAGTTCAACTTCGTCTTCCACCACCTTGATATGTTGCCTCCTGAGAGTGCGTAAGGAGAATCCTCTGGAGAAGAGGATCTCCCACTTCTATCTGCACCCACTCCCGAGTGCTAGAAAGACCAGATGGCTGGGCCAAGTTCCTCCAGCAATCCAAAGGGCGAAAGCAACGACGGCAATGACGAGGCGGTGTGTGATGCCGGCGTCAGGGCTCAGGGCGGAGGCCAGGATGAAGGACCCGTTGAGGTTAGCAACTAGGTAGAGCTTCCTTCACTGTAACCCCTAATCCCCCGTAACCCTTTTTTGTAAATTTGATGCCTTCAGGCTTATTAATGGAATTTATTCCTTTCGAGGCATTTCCTACTTCACAAAGTGTTTTATTAGTTTTTGTTTTATTAGTGTTACAATAATGTCTCGAGAAGTTCGAGAGAGAATCCGCTCGATTTGTCGAGCGCAATGAACTGAGTGTTTTAAGGAACTCTGGGAGAAGGGGGGTACAAAGTGGATTAATCGCGTGCGAGAGTAACTTAAATGATAAAAATTTGCAAAAATATTCTTCGCAATTTACAACATAATTTCGCACAACACATCTTCCCCTCGAAATAAAAGTGTCCTTGACTCGTTTTTCACTTAATTTGCATAATAATTAAACGAGGAAGGAACAACACACTTATCTTATTTTAAACATAAAACTTTCTGAGATTTGAAGCGTTCCATGTTCGAGGCAGTTCTCTTCAATCCATGCCCTTGAGCCAATACGCATTATTCTTCGAGACCTTTACAATTTTGTAGGGTCCCTCCCAGTTTGGATCCAACTTTCCCAGATGCTTGGATACTTCGACCTTCTTGAGGACCAGGTCTCCAAGCTGGAAGTTCCTGGGGCGCACGCCTTTATTATAAGTTCAAGCCATGGAGGCTCAGTACTTTTGCATCCTCGACCAAGCTTTCTTTCTTCTCTCCTCGAGCAGGTTCAACTCCGTGGCTTGGTTTTCATCATTTCTATCTTTGTTGAAATGCGCTACTATGGCCATGCTATGCAATACTTCAGCTGGAATCACCACCTCGGATCTGTACACTAGGGCATATGAGGAGTCCACTGTTGCCATTCAAGGGGTTGTGTGATAAGCCCATAGAACCCCAGGCAACTCGTCTGCCCATTCTCCTTTGAGAGTGCCCAATGAAGTCTTCAAATTTTGCAGAATAATGCGATTGGTAACCTTGACTTAACCGTTCGCTTCAGGGTCTCCCACCAATGTTAATCGTTGTTCGATTTCGTGACTTTGGCAGCACTCAGTCGTGGCTCGACTCTGGAATTAGGTGCCATTGTCGGATATCAATATTTGAGGGACCTAGAATCTGCAAATGATATTCTTCCATATGAAAGACCGAATCGAGGCATCGGTAATCTTGGGGACTGCCTCAGCTTTGACCCATTTCGTAAAATACTCCACCGCCACTATGGCCAACTTCCTTTGACCCTTGCTAGTAGGGAAAGGTCCCCATTGGTCAAATAGCCATGAAATTTCAACGTTCACCATTTTTGTCGCTAGCTTGTGAGGGAGGTTAGCATAACACTGGTATTTTCGGCATTTTTGAGCATACTCACATGCATCCTCTAGGATCGTGGGCCAGTAGAAACCACTCCTCATGATCTCTTAGCCAAATATCTTCCTCCCGCATGATTCCCACAACTCCCTTCGTGGAAAGACTGCAATACCTCCCTCGCCTCCCAAGGGAGAAGACATTTAAGTGGAGGGCTGAGGAAAGATTTTCAGAATAACCTCCCTTCACTGTCCAAAGCATACCTTGTGCATTGCCTCCTTAGTCTTTGTACCAGCTTTTGTTTAGTTGTTCCCTCATCCCCTCCAAAAAGGCACAGATCTCATCCTGCCAACTAAGCTCAAGGGGCTGAACAGGGAGAATGCTAGTTGATGGTCCTCAAATTGAGGGGCAATCAAGAATCTTGAAGTTGACAACTTGGTCTTTGGTGCCTTTAAGGGCACTCGCGAATTTTAACAGTGCGTCTGCACGCTCATTCTCTTTCCTCGGTATTTGTTCCAAAGTGAAGGATTTGAAACTATCCTTCAGTTTGGTTACATACTCGAGGTATTTAGTCATCGTGGTGTCTCTTGCTTCGTACGTTCCACCGATTTGGTTGGAGACCAGCTGAGAATCGGTGAAGGCCCTGATATGGGAACCCCTTTCTTTGATGGCCAATTCGAGGCCAGCGATAAGGGCTTCATATTCGGCTTCATTGTTGGTGATGGGGAAGCTGAGTTTGATGGCGAACTCTACCACATCGCCCTTTGGACTTTGCAAGAAAATCCTGGCTCCTCTACCACTCCCCCCTCCCCCCCCCCCAAGTGGTGGAGGAGCCGTCAATATATAGTACCCATGGGCCGGTGGTGGGTGGGTTTTCTTCTTCCAGCCCATGATATAGCCTATTTAATCAGTTCATGGAGCCGTCAATATATAGTACCCATGAGCCGTCAATATATAGTACCCATGGGCTCGTGGAGGAAGTCGGCCAACACTTGGGCTAGGATGGCAGGTCATGATTGGTACGAGATATCGAACTCTCCCAGCTCTATAGCCTATTTAATCAGCCTGCCCAATGTATCAGGCTTTGAAATGACTTGTTGGAGGGGCTGGTCTATGAGTACCACCATCCAATGTGACTAAAAATACTATCTTAATTTTCTCACGGAATTAACCAAAGCCAAAGCAAACTTTTCTATTTCCAGATAGTTCTTTTCCGCCCCCTGTAGCATCTTGCTAAGATAGTAAACAGGGAGGTGTTTTCGTTCCCTTACTACTACGATTACGGAGCTAACGGCCTCTGGGGATACCACAAGGTATAAGTATAGTTTCTCTCCTGGATTGGGTTTGGTTAAAAGCGGCGCAGTAGCCAAATACTCCTTGAGCCCCCGCAGAGCCTACTCGCATTCGGGAGTCTATCTAAATTCAGGAACCTTCCTTAGCTTTTTGAAGAAGGATAGATTCCTACCTGCCAGTCGAAAGATGAATCTATTAAGAGAGATGATCCGGCCGCAGAGCCTCTGAACTTCCTTTACTGACTTGGGAGTCCAAATCTTTTGCAGGGCCTCAATTTTTTTTGGGGTTAGCCTCAATTTCTCTCTCGCTAACCATGTACCCTAAAATTTTCCCCTTCGAACTCTAAACGTGCATTTCGAGGGGTTAAGTTTGAGGCCAAACTCTTTGAGCACTCGAAAGACTTCCTTCAAATGTTTGAGGTGGTCTTTCTCCTCGGTGCTTTTGATGATCATATCATCTACGTACACTTCAATAATGCACCCGATCAGTTCTTTAAAAATGAGGGAGCGGGTAGGGGTTCTTTGGGCACGCCTTATTGAGATCTATAAAATCATTGCACATTCTCCATTTGTCCTACCCCTTGGGGACTACAACCACATTGCACAGCCATTCGGGGAAATGTATTGGCATGATGTATCCAGCCTCCAACAACTTGTTTACTTCTCCCTCGATAATTTTATTTCTCTCAGCCTCGAAGACTCTCTTCTTTTGTTTGACAGGCTTGAAAGTCAAATCGATATTTAATCGATGCACGATACCCTCAGGACTGATCCCGGGAAAATCTGAGGGTTGCCATGCAAATACATCCTTCTTCTCCTGAAGGAATTTTATGAGCATCACTTCCTTAGCCTTGTCGAGTTGCACCCCAATCTTAGTAGTCTTCTCGAGGTTCCACGATTCTAGCTCGATAGCCTTAGACTCTCTAGTGGGCTCGATCTTGCTGTCCTCAAGTTTTCTATTTTTCGAGGACATCCCTACTGGTCCTTCAGAGCCTACTTCGGGGGACTTCCTCTTCCCGGACCTAGGTTTCATTCCCAACGACACCAAGTAACAGGTCCATGCATCAACAACATCGTACCGGACTTGCCCAATCCCAGCTTCAGTGGGGAATTTCATCACAAGGTGGTAGGTTGACACCACCACCCTAAATGCGTTGAGTGCCAGTGTGACACCCCCCTCACTAGGATCTTCCTATACGAGTAGGGCTTGGTCTTGTTGAGTACTTATTTTTTTCGAGTGGTACCCGATACTTGCATACTTGTTTTGCCCAATAACAAAATTGTGATAAAATAAACACGTAATAATTGACATACATAGAATTATATGGCAATAATCTATTGAAGTACAACACTTTAAATGGGGAGCTTTTGTTTCCCATTAAAGGACTATATACTAATGACTTGTAACGCACCGATCGCCTTAATCGAGTTCCCTCAACTTCTTTCCTAGAACTGAGGCAATGAATAGAAAGAACTTGGGATTGTAAGTCCAAATGACTTAGTGAGGCCAAAAATATACTTATAGATATATATGCAAAATAATATTCATAAAACCAATAAAGTAATGAATCACGGAAAAGTGCATTGTAGTATGAAGCGCGTACATACAAACTTGAACAAGACGGATAGCGAGCTATGAACAGAATGACTACCCAAAACATATGAACATAACAAAAACCCTTACGCCTCCCTCGTCAAGGAGAGACCTCGACATTAAACTGAATGGAGATGTATCCCGCGTCCGTGCAATACATCGCTCCAATCCCGAGACCCCTTGTACTTGATCAAATAACTCATCAATATTGGGTAGTGGTTACTTCTAATTCATTTGATAAATATCAGGTTGAACCTTTAGTCTAGAAAAGAAATTAGATGATATATAGCCGGGATCGCTAAATGATAGCAAAATGAAAGCGTACCTTTTAGCGGCTTCTAATTGCAAACACTTTGTTCTTGTATTCGAGATTTTCAATATTATTTGCCAGTGCTGGACTCTTCATATATACTATTTTCCAAAGTTCACCATTCATTTCTAATGAGATAATTTTTTTTTTTACTACTTCCCAAATGATAATCTACTTAAATAGGAGCTCCAACAGATATACTAGAGATTTTAACTACAGCCATACATACCAGTACCGACTGCCAGGCATTAGAAATTTAGAAGTGGCTCTTGTGAGCTCAAGAGGTAGCTCCCTCACACGTAGCTCCTTTTTATGATGCAATTGTCTATCAAGGTCAAGCTTAAAATTCTTAAGTTTTATAGGTTCGAATCTAGGGAACAGATGCATCAACTGCTTACTAGAGCATATATATCACACAAAGATTCACACAAAACTACATATATCACAAATACACCCTGCATATACTTTATGCAAATAGTATGTTCAAGGATAACACTTATGGAGCACATATACACATAATGATTTACTCTAAGCAAAACAAAAGAAAAGACTAGATGTTTGCTTCAACCTTGGTAGCTTACTTACGTATGCACTCAAAACATTATGCGGTACTAGTTGTTGCACTATCTTTGTTAATCATTTCCTTAAGCCCTTATAGTATTAAGTCTCTGGACCATAATTATAATGAATCACTTGTTGGTCGACTACACCAACTCTGATCCATCGTAATTCCAGTACCAAATCCTGTGGCACATACTTCCTAGTCCAAGGATCCCAAGTAGTTAACTTGGCTCTGATACCACCTGTGACACCCCCCTCACTAGGATCTTCCTTTACGAGTAAGGCTCGGTCTTGCTGAGTACTTATTTTTTTCGAGTGGTACCCGATACTTGCATACTTATTTTGTCCAATAACAAAATTGTGATAAAATAAATACGTAATTGACATACATAGAATTATATGGTAATAATCTATCGAAGTACAACACTTTAAATAGGGAGCCTCTGTTTCCCGTTAAACTCTTTTATACAGAATAAAAGACTATATACCAATGACTTATAACGCACCGATCGCCTTAACCGAGTTCCCTCAACCTCTTTTCCTAGAACTGAGGCAATGAGCAGAAAGAACTTGGGCTGGTAAGTCCAAATGACTTAGTGAGGCCAAAAATATACTTATAGATACATATGCAAAATAATATTCATAAAATCAATAAAGTAATGAATCACGGAAAAGTGCATTGTAGTATGAAGCGCGTACATACAAACTTGAACAAGACGGATAGCGAGGCATGAACAAAATCTCCAACCTTATGACTACCCAAAACAGATAAATATAACAAAAATCCTTATGCCTCCCTCGTCAAGGAGCGAGATCGACATTAAACTGAACGGAGATGTATCGCGCGTCCGTGCAATACATCGCTCCAATCTCTACTACAATCATCCTCCGGCTGTACATAGAAATATGTTTCATGGAATGGTATCATATAAAAGGTTCCATCGACGGTCCGTTCCACCTGATAGAATTTCTCTTATAAGTACCTGGGCACAAACTTCCCAAGGGCGTCCCCAAGGGTAAACGGAAATATAACATAACAGATATGACTCACAAACTGTTGACAAAGCAATAACTTATTTTTACACCTGGGATACATAAAAATATAATTAAAATATGATATCCCAAAGGTGTCAAGAAATCATTTCGGGACAGATATGACTGATAATATCAGAAATGTAATATTTTCAGATATAACTTAACTTATAATTTGGAGAAAGATTTCGTTGAAATGTGATGAGCAAGATATAATTCCAGAAAGATCGGATAACATAAATATGGCAAGGTAGGCTATACGAATAACATTTATAGTATATAGTTCATTGCCCCAGCAAGGAATGTAATGAGCACTCACCTTAAGAGCTTATTGTCTCACCAAGTTTATCAATTAGATTGACTATGTCATCTTGGCAATCTCCTTTTCAAGAGTGTTTGAGGGAAATAAGGGGGCATATAGAAGGCTAATAGGTATATATATATGAAAAAAAGAAAGGTTTATTGATATATATATATACATATAGGTGTGAAAGATATGCTATAAATAGAGAGTGTTTTGTGTGTTGAAAGTAGAGTGAATGTGGGTGTGTGTTTATAGGCGGGACTTTTGTGTGTGTGTGGGAAAATAAAGCCAATGGCCCTTTTTTATAGAGTTTAGGGCAAGAAATATGATTTTTATATTATAAGGTCAATTTATAATAAATGTATAGAAGATAAGATAAGATATGATAAGACAGGATAAGATATAAGATAGAATAAGATAGGATAAGATAAGATAAGATAGGATAGGATAAGATAGGATAAGATAAGATAAGATAGGATAAGATAAGATAAGATAAGATAATATATTTTTATAGTTTTCCAATTTGTTATGTTTATCAAGAAACTTATCAAGATCTTAGCTTTTAAGACCATTTATTAGGAGAAAATGATATTTTTGGATAAGTATGTATATATATAGAGAAAATTACGTTTACCTCCCCTGAGGTATGCCATATTTACAAAAAACACCCCGACATTTGAAAAATTACAATTGCCCCCCTCAATTGAGGAGGGTTGATGTTATATCTGACGGAACTGATAAAATGACATTTTTACCCTTAAGTGATTTAAGCCAAAAAAAAAGAAAAAAAAATTAAAATAAGAAAAACCCAAAATGCCCCCATTTTTTCTTTTTCCTTTTTCTTTTTCTTTTTCTTTTCAGATCTGGTTTCTTTTTCTCTCTCTCTCTCTCTCTCTTCTCTGCCGATCAGTGGTCTGGCCGAGGTGGTGGCGGCGGATGGTGGAAGAGGCGGCGCACGACGGTGGGGTGGCGGCGACGATGAGAATTTCTCTCCCCCTCTCCCTATCCCCTCCCCTCTCCCTTCTCTCTCCCTCACTCTCGCTCGCTCTCTCCCTTTCCCTTCTCTCTCTCTCTCTCTGTAGTGGTGGTTTGGTGGGCGGTGGAGATGGCGGTGGTGGTGGCGGTGGTGTAGTGGAGCGGATGATGGCAGATCGGAGGTGGTGATGCCGGCGAATGATGGAGGTGGAGATGGCGGCGAATGATGGCAGATCGACGGTGGCGGCAGCGGTGGTTGGCAGCGACGGCGACAGCGGTGGTTGTGGCGGAGACGGCGGCAGAGGTGTTTGTGGCGGCGACGGTGTGTGAGGGTGGAGAGAGAGAGAGGCGACACAGACGGTAGAAGAAGAAGGAAAAAAGAGAAAAGAAAAGGAAAAGGCAAAAAAAAAGAGAAAAAGGAGGAAAAAAAAGAAAAAATTTTTTATTTAATTTTGTATATAATGTGTATTATATTTTTTTTTATCAAATATTAGAATGTATTATATATATTTTTATTTATTTAAATTTTTTGTATTTATAAAAATAAAGTTTATAATAGTATAAAATATTTTTATGTATTTTGTATTTATTAAATGTAATTTACATATAATAACTATATATTTTGAAGTATATGTTTATAAATATTTGCACATATATAAAAGATTTCATTTTTTTTTAAATTTAAATATGTATAATATTTTTAAATTTATTAAATATAAAATTTTTACATATTTTTTGAAAAAATAACAAAAAACCACTCAAGGGCAAAATAGTCATTTTTCTATGATCAAACATCTACTCATACTTTCAGAAGGGTAATTTAGGTAGTTTAAATTTTTTGACTAACGAAAATCGTTAGTCAACTAACGACTGGTGCAATTTGTTAGACGGAACATAAATTGAGGGGGGCAATTGTAATTTCCCAAACGTCGGGATAAGTATGTATATATATATGATAAAACATGACCTATTATATAATATATACATATTTATAGCTATATTACATGTATAGCTATATTTTCAAAATATAAATATATTTATGCATATGAGTTTATTACAAATAAATTAATAAGATATAATTCTTGAAAACACATGTATGTACATATATATATCTCTCGATTTATATATGTATCATAAATTTAATTGTTTATGTTAAACATAATTGTCATATCACATAATTCTCAAACAAAATAAAGATCATATAAAACATGCATATAAAACATGAAGTATAATTCATCATGCACGTGTATCATAAGTACCGATTTTTATATAGTTGTTCGAACTATTTGATGTGTAAAAATTGGGATGTCACAGCCGGACAATCCAAAATCATGTTGTAGGCAAACGGGGCGTCCCCCACTAGGTAGTTCACCATTAAAGTCCTTCTCGTTGGCTCTAGACCAAGGGATGTCGGCAACTTGAACTGCCCCAGGGGGGTGATTTGGGACCCCCCAAAGCCTACCAAGGGCATTCGCACCAGTTCCATATCTATCTTGCCCATATCCATCTTCTTTAGTGTTGAGTAAAACAGGACGTTGGCTGAGCTGCCATTATCAATCAACGTTTTGGTGATGGCGAAATTAGCCACGTCCGTCGTCACCACCATCGGATAGTCGGGCTGCTCGACCAGACCTTTCGAACTCTGTACCGGGATCCTGTCAGTCTCATTGAACTCTATATAGCATTCCTCAATTGCGTTGACCAGTTGGGGGCGATCCAGATCCTCAAGGGCAAACCGATCATATCGGAGCTTCTTGCCCACTCTTTTCCGCGAGGACTGGGTGTCTCCTCCTGCTGGCCTCCCGGCGATCATGAGGATCATGCCTTTGGTGGGCTAATTGCCAGCCATCGGCCTCTTCCCCGCCTTCTTTGAGGTTTCTGGGTGTTTTGGGGGGCTTTGCTTCCTAGGGGACCTCGTCCATTTCCGGTGGACCGGGGAGGTTTGGGCATTGTAGTACTCCAGCTTCTTAACGAACTCTTGCAACTTTCTGCCATGAAACAAGGTCTCGATCTTGTCCTATAAAGTATAACAACCCTTTGTATTGTGCCCATACTGTCGGTGGTTACCATAGTATTTTTCGCTCTTCCATGCTCTCCTCCCTTCGGGTATCCTCTTAGGCGTTGAAAACGCGTGGCACCGGAGGAGTGAAGATTTCCACCAGAGTCTTGGTGAGGGTGGCATAACCCTTGTACTTCCTCGTGGGCTCTTTCTTCTCTTTGCTTTTCGATTTTTCCTCCTGGGTCTTGGTGCTTCCTTCGCTTTTGGCTTTAGGAGGGTGCTTTATTAAGTTGAGCTCCTCCACTTTCATGTATTTTGAGGCAAGCTGCTGGATGCCGGCTATAGTTCGGGGGCTTGCATGATGATAGCCTCCACACAACTCTCATTTTTCAGAGCTTGATAGAGTGCATGTCTCACGAACTCAATGTCGACATCCTTCACTTTAAGAAGCTCATTGTTGAACCGCTCTATAAAAGCCCGAAGGGTTTCCCATTCCTTCTGCACGATCCCATATAAGTGAGTATGGGACAATTTGGTAGATATCTTGATAGCAAAATGGTTCAGGAATCAGTTTGCCAGTTCTTTGTATGATGAAATGGATTGCGGTTCCATCTTCTTAAACCACGTCAGGGCAATCCCTTGGAGGGTGGTGGAGAAGAGGCGAGCCCATACATGCAGGTTGCTGGTCGCTACCCCCACTACGTCTTCGTAATGAGTTAAGTGTTCCATCGGGTCTGTGGTGCCATCATATCGGGGTAGACTGGTGGACATGCGCTCATCGGGGGTTAAGCGCGATTCTGCTATCTCTAAGACAAATGGGGACCTCTCCAATCGGTGGTTATAGGGCGGCATATATCGCGTACCATCCATCCTTACGCTTTTCTCCCCTTCACGTCGTCATGAGAGTCGCTCTATCTCAGTATGTAGCTCGCTGACCTACTGGCGCATGTAGGCCAACTCCTTCGGTCCCTCCTCCCTTCGCGAGCATGGACGATAACCACCAGTCTTGGACCTGGCGGGAGCGTCCATGGCATTACGTCTAGGAGGGGCACGGTGGGTGGCGTGATGTAAATATGTTTAATAAGAAAATATAAAGTTTATATACTCATACTAGTTATATTTATATATTTATATTTATATTTTGTCTATTTACATATTTTTGCTACTAGTTATTTACATATTTAACATTTCTAAGTAAATATGCTTAATAAGCAAATATAAAGCTTTCATTTATAAGTGTGGAGCTTACTTTACTAAACTATAAACTTCCAAAGATTATGTGCATGTGCGAACAAATTGCAATTCTATGAATGGGCCCATATCTATTGGAATGGTCTGGGGGTGTTCCACCGGGACATACTATTGAGTAGCCGAGAGAGTTCACACCCCTTCCATCTCCTAATCCCCCCTTGGGTAGACGGAGGGATCTACTCAAGAGAGAGGGTCGTAGGACAATACTAGGCGTATGCCCGGGATACGACCATTGGAGGATAAGGCTGGCGGGAGAAATGTGCTGGTTGTTATTTCGGCCCGAGTAGTTATAAGGATCACTATCAGGTGACAAAAGGTAGAAAGTGTGAAACTATATGTGTGCTATGTGTAACTAATGTGCATTTGACACCCGAGCACCTTATGTGCATAAAGAAATGTTTCTACTCAACATATGTTGATTCCATGTTACATAATGATTTAGATGCTTCCGAAGCTAGCCTTTACGATGATGAGGAGGAGGAACCTTTTGAAGCGTTTTACTAGGAAGAAAGATGTAGGATGTCCGCTGCGTAGTGTAGTTGGTGGTTTTTGCTTTTGCTATATAGATATAGTAGAACTAGCAACTCGATACTCTCCTTTTGGTTGTACCTTTATGTTATGTAATGTACCTTGTACGTTTTGTAATTAACAATGCACGCATGTATGTAACCACTAATGATAATAATAATCATAATAATAACAATAATACTAATAATAATAATATAATAATAATAAAGAGTTTTCGAGGTCGTCATACATGATTACCGGACTCCACTACCTCCTCTCAATGGGAGTGCTGGCGGCTTCCCTCCCGAGGGGAACGACTCCATGAGGGGGCGGGATGCCCGCTGCGGCGAGAGATGGTGGGGGCCCCTATCTCGTTGGACGACGGAAACAGTACCCAGTACAATAAACGGATCAGTGCCTCGTCATTGCAGGCCCCCAACAGCTGCCTGACGTGGTTGATGGGGAGGGTAACCATATGCTCCACCTGTTGCGTGTCCGCTGCATGGACTGGTGGGAGGTTATTAGAAGGACCTGCCCCTGGCCCTGCCGGCGGCACGGGGTGGGTATGCCCCTTGCCTTTGTTTATGATATTGACATTTTTTCCTACCCGCTAAGTAACTTCGGGAGGGTCACGGTTGCCCCTTTCCCATAAAGTTCCAGATATATGGGTTCGTCGTGCATTCACTGTTTTTTTTCCCTTTTGAAATTCACCCCTTGGGCAGGATTGGGCCCTTCCTCTAGCGCCAAAATGATGCGGTCGATTTTTGGTTCGACCACGTGTTGGGATCTGAAGAGCTCTTTCATAATAATGCTGGTGGCCCACCTGTCAAAGAGGGAGAAACGCACATGAGACTAGCCGATTTTTCCCCGGCGTAGGCTCTCCGACGCTCAAGTCAATTGTAGGGTATTTGGAGAAAATGATAAATAGTAAATGAGAAGTTCTCTTGCTTATTAGGAGTGAGAGCAAAGTGAGTGAATCTTATGTTTTCTTACCCTTGGACGGAGAGCTGGTTTGGTATATATATGAGAGTGAGGCACTCGAATGTGACATGGTTGGTGGGAATGAGTCAACTTTACTGACATAAGTTGTACAGGCATGTGCTTTTTGTCCCCTTTAAAACTCCCCGTTGGCGGCTGCTCTCACATCTCATTAATGAGGGGGCCTTATTGGCATTTAATGTGTATTTTTGGCGTTTATGACTTGGCATTTAATGCGATGGAGACCGATGGGATGGATCCATATGCTACTTGTCGTTAGTCGCCAGCTAGATTCCTCCCCGACAGGCGTCAAGCTGGGCAACAACTAAGTATGGGATTGCGTTCTTGACATAAACGCACTCAAGGAACCCTTAAGCCATTAGACCTCTCGCGCCCTCGGGTAGGCCTGGAGTTTGCTTCTTCGTGTGAAGCGCCCCGAGACTCGTTTCCTGGAATGGACGTCTTCGAGGGTCGTGTCTTATTTCGAGGGTCTCTGGGCAGTGTACTGGCGTATTATCACAACCTCAGGGGCATTCAAGCTTAAAACCCCATTTGAGGGCAGCCTGACAGATCGAGGGTTTCAGCACCCCATACTTAGGTTGGCCAGGGTTGTCTCTGCTGACGTAGCATGATGAGGTGGCACCTGACTCATCAATATTAAATTTTTTTTCTACATTGACCTTCCGTATACACTACTTATGTATATATTTATACCTTGTTTATAAACCCTTAATCTATGACACGCGTATATATTTATAAACACTCGTATATTTCTTTAATGACTTGGTAGCCCTAATCTTTCTCCACTCAGCTGCCGCATACATCCTCTCCTCATAGCCCTCTCTTCCCTAATCTATCCTTTGTCGTCTCACTCACCATTCCTTCCCCAAACATGGTCCAAACACGAAACCACCTGTGAAGCTTCGCAAATTGTTCTCACACTCACCGACTTCTTGCATCTACGATGACGATGTCAAAGAAATACCCATGCCTATTGCTTCTTTGCCACCAGATCCGTGCTTCAGTTGGCCTGGATGTCATCAGACACTCCTGACTCCGACAAGGAGGACTAAAACCATCCATCACCTACTCCGGAGTCAACCGCTAAATCCGACGACAAAAGGAAAAGTGAGAAGGAATCGAAACCTGCCAAGAGACAAAAAACCACATTGAACTCGTTCACTTTCGAGTTCAAATTCTCGTGTGAAGAGGCGAATCGCCGATTCAAAAAACTGAGCAAGAGGAAGTTGAATCGAGGAAGGGTGATTCTCTTCAGAGATCTTCCCGATGCCCCTGCCATCAATTTTATCAAAGCCCTGCATTGGGACTACTTCATGGGGATTGGCCTGCTGACATATCCAACATTGGTAAAACTATTTTATGCTAATGCTGTCTTTGTCTCCGAAAATGATGATATCTCTGTGAAATCCTGTGTTCTTAGCAATCATTTCAAATTAAGCATTGAAAAGATTAATAGTTACTTAAATCTTCCTAATGACGGTATAAGATAGTTTGGAATCAGGTCTTGGTGTCAACACCTAATTTTTGATCACTTTGAAATGTTGAAAATCTTTTGGGATGGGATCGATCATCTTCTAGATCTGGGTATTGGTTTAAGAGAACTACCGTTTGATCTATTTTTCTTGCACAAACTCATCTGCGTCTCACTCTTGTCCACCTCCACTGAGAGTGGGGGTCATTCTACCAACATGAACACCATGTCTTGTTTCTTGTTGTATATGGCTATAAAAGGGTGTAAGGTAAATTTGGGCTATGTCATTTTAAAGTATATAGAACACTGTTATCATGAAGAAATTAATCTGCCATATTCTATGTTGCTCACATATTTCTTTATTAAAGAAGGGGTCTTTCTTTCTGATGATATGAAAGAAATTGAGAGTGACAGAAAAGTTATCAATATGACTAGTCTCAATAGAATGCTCATCAATTTCTCCAAGGATAAGGGTTGGCACAAAGGTAAGACTTCCTACACCAAAGCCCAACCTCAAACCAGTGCAGAAACCACACGGTTGCACCCAACTAAGATCATTTTCGATGCTCAGAATGATGCAGTGAATGCCCTTCTCACAGCTATCACAAAGTTGACGAAATCCATCGACAGACTCTGTGCCAAAGTTGACTCTATGCAAGCCCCAACCAAAATTTCAAAACCCTCTTCGACAACTTTTTGATGATAAAGGGGGAGAAGCAAGTTGACGATGTTTTTGACGACATATTTTTAGTTCATATATTTGGTGATATCTACTCTGCCTGGGTTTACATTTTTGGTTATACCCACTCTGAAACACCCGTGCTTTTTGATTAATTTGGTGTTTTTGCTTATATAGCCATAATACTGGACATACTCTTATTCTCTGCTAAATTGACAAATTAATGCTCTTGATTGTCTTAGTATGCTTATATCTCTTTATGACATTTTGCCACAGTTGATCTTAAATGTTCACATGCTCATATGCTCGCTTCTTTTAGGCACCTGTTGTTCATACAATTGACATTTGGTCTATTAAAAGTGTGTTCTTTGTGGCATACACTCTTTAAGACGAGGGGAGCGTCACTCCTAACAAACAAGGGGAATACCACTGTATCATTATCAAAAAGGGGGAGATTGTTAGATCTCTATTTTGATGATGATGTGCGATTTTGTATGGTTTGACAAAAATGATCCTGCTGTGAATAGGAAAATCTTCATTCCAAGATTAAGAGTATTACCTAAAGAAAGTGATTGACAAAATCACCTTCATAATCTCGAAGATCCCTACCTTAATGATCCTGCCATGAATAGGAAAATCTTCATTCCAAGATTAAGAGTATTACCTAAAGAAAGTGATTGACAAAATCACCTTCACAATCTTGAAGATCCCTACCTTAATGATCCTGCCATGAATAGGAAAATCTTCACTCCAAGATTAAGAGTATTACCTAAAGAAAGTGATTGACAAAATCACCTTCACAATCTTGAAGATCCCTGCCTTAATGATCCTGCCATGAATAGGAAAATCTTTATTCCAAGATTGAGAGTATTATCTAAAGAAAGTGATTGACAAAATCACCTTCATGAAGATCCCTGCCTTACTAGAAGAATCTTGCCTTATGCACGCCAAGACCAAGAGCACTATAAAAAGGAGTAGAGGAACCTCAAACGAAGAGCATCTCATTCACTCTGCTTGCCTCTGTTTAATTTTGAATGAGCATTGTTGTGTATTGATAAACTAAATAAGTGTACTAGTTAGTATGCTAAGGACCAAATACCTCTGTGTTGGTACGAGGCCTCTACCAATTGCACTTTAGTTTTGAGAGTAGTTTGATACTCTGTATCATTCCAATTTGTTTCTCAGTTTGTTATAATCGCACACTAATAAAATACATTTTACAGGTTTAAAAGCCTAGGGTGAAATAAACCTAGGTAATGGATTAAGTTTTGGCCCAACCACTATACATAACTGTGTTGTCTTGATTATTGTTCTTTTAATATCTATCAGTATCCAAATGCGAAACTGCTTGGCTTAAAAATAAAACTGTACCATAGAAAACATCATTGGAGAAGTACCTTTTTTAAGTCCATCCAAACGGGCTCTTAGTTATGTGGTATTATTTCAGGCATACCGTATTAATATCAAAATGTTGAACTATAATTACATTTAAATATGTATCATTTGAACTATTTTTTTCAAAGTCACTATAGAAATACTTGTTATAAAATGTATCACTATAACAATAAACATGAAATACTTTTTGAAAGTATTACACTAAATATTTCAAATTATATCATCCTGTTAAGTTGTGGATCCAACGCAGAGAAGTCCCACCCCTCCTTCAGCATGGACACATATAAATGGCATTTGTTGCATTCTTTTTCTTCATTTTCCGGTTTTTGTTTTTCCCTCTTTTGTCAAATTTATTGCCCCATCAATTGGTAGGGCTTATTTAGTTGACTCGTTCTCCCATTGGATGGAGGTTTAGGGAATCGAGGTAAAAGGGTTACCTAATAAAGAAGGGGTGATGGCCACAACAGTCCAGAGATGGAACATGTTCATGTGGGATAGCTAAAAAGATTACTGCAGTAACAATACCCCACCCCACCAACACACGCGCACACATTCAGAAAAGAAGAGGGAGGAGGCCGCGCGCGGGGGCGGGGGGGGGGGGGGGTTGTGGGGGTGTAAAAATAAAGTTGTCACTTTAAATTCATACATGACCTACCGCATATGATGGGCTTCAATCATTGTTTTTTCCTTTTGGTATTTTTGTGACTCAAGTTCTTGTTGTATTTAGCTTGATTTTCTAGTGTTTCTGATTTTTTTAAAGCATATTACATGATCAAACAATTACATCAACAGTCTATTATACAATTAATCAATTATAACAAACTTCAAATGAAAAATAAATTATTAAAATTAATTGTTATCAAATAATAATAAAATACAAATTAAAAATAAATGAGTATTCAATTAGAATCACATCCACGAAAAATCGAATTCATAAGTTTAAAGTTATGGAAACTCCACCTTTAACACTGAAACAAGGGCTCATTGGTGTATTTATGATCGATTCATTACACGATATTAATAATTTTTTGGGGGGCTACTAATCACCCGGTTTTTGGTCCATATCTTTGCTAATCGAAATTCGGATACTGCAAAAGCTCAATATGGGATCGATCATCCCAACTCAATTGCTTCATTCATAACTCTAATATTTGAATTTTGAACGTTGTTTGATGTATTTAACTCCTCATTCCGATAGACCAATTGATACTTAATATATGATATTAATAGTGAAGATGTGAACAACTAAAATATACAAATATTTATAAAATTATAGTTGTATAATGTCTTGCGTATGATAGACATAGATTCAATATATCAAATCATGTTCAAACTCTCTCTCTCTCTCTCTCTTGAAAAGAAAATAGTAAAAATGGCACATGAGTAACATGAAATTAATAAGCAAGGGACATGGCCCCTACATGAAAAGGACACATCATTTTTTATTTTAAAATTTTCTGTTTTCCGAAGTTTAAATTGAGGATTATTAAATTTTAATGAAAAAAAAAACAATAGAAATCCGAAACTAATTTAAAAAATATATTACATCATTTGAACTCAAATTTCTCTCGCTTTCTCTTTTGTAAAGTTACTTGCTTCTTTTCTTCACTTTGTTCTTTTTCGGCTACTTTTTCTTTTCGTACAAATTACATGAATTGATATCCAACAGAGTAATCGATACAAATGACATTCCGATTCTACTTTGACTTATATTTTACAAATTATTTGTCAATTACATACATCAATATATATAATGTTTATATGGTTGTAGACTTTTATATATATAATTTATATTAGACAGTTATGCTCGAGATATACCGTATAAATTCTATAGTCTTTTAAATATATGTCCAAATTATATTGTGTTCGTTGTCATACATCATACATTGACAACATTGAGTTGTACAATTAGTACTCGCGTTTAACCACGTCATGAAAAATAGTCGGCATTATATTATTGCTTTATAAACTTGTCCATGTCTCCTAAAAGAATTGAAAAGATATTAAATACGCGTGGTCATGAGCACCAAGGACAAATATTTGAATTATTTAGGTGTACCGATTATATAAACAAAATATCTAAAAAGATCCAAATCATACATCGTTTAAAGCATAAACCATATTAATAAGATATCTCTCATTTTTTTTTCCTTTTTTTTTTTTTTGATGCATTGTCATTTGTTTTATTTTATCATAATTACAAGATAAAATAGTAACAGATTCTATATCAGATTCATCAAAATAATTGAGTTTAAATTTTGATTTATTCGAAAAAACAAACTCAATAAGTCTTTTAACTCCAACACTCTTAATTCAAACACAAGCGATAATAAAATTCAGATTCTGATGAGTGATAATTTTGACATTCTATGAGTAAATATTTGGTATCACTAATGTGCGTGACCTGTCACCCTATGGCCAATTTAGATGACTACAAAGTTAATGTATTCTATTTTTTTTTTTTTCCTTATCCACCCAATTTCGACCGATTTGCCAGTTAATTCAGATCAGGTACCATAGAAGTCCATTTTCTACTATCTTCTCAACCTAGTGCTTCATACACAACTCCAGAATTTGAATCCTAAATATGGCTCAAAAGATCTAGCATCTTATTCCGCTAGACCAACTATTAGTTGATAATGTCTTCAAATGAGAATGTTATAAATCTAATATAAGCTCCGGTTTGGAAAAAAACTCTTTTTTCAGATAGTGATATGACACCAAAGTCTAACTTTATTTACAACAAGAGATTTTGATTCAAATATGAAATCAATCACGATATCAAATGGCCACTTACTATTCGTAAGTGCTAATTGACTTAGGTATCAGAATAGCCGACAATCCTAAAGTTCCGTTTTAGAGGTTAGCATTATTTTTTATACCCCAAATATTAATCTCAAATTAAATTTTGGGCATCTCTGCGGAGCAGTGACATGTATAGTGATCGGAAAGAACATTGATGATGAAAGTACTCTGCTGACACTGGCATTGAGAGGCGAAAGAAGTTCAGATTTAGTCCCTTAGATTTCCACACATTATTTCCTTTAGGATTAAGTTAGGAATTTGATTGAGGGAGGCAAAATTCTTTTAAAATCATTAGTTATTAACACGTATAAATATAAATGTTATACATACTATTTATATATAAAATAACAAATATTGTTTTATTTATGCGTATACTATCAGTATAAAAGTTCTATAATCAAAACAATATATAAAAATAATATTAAAAAACTAACAAGTTATTCTTTGTTTTCAAAAGAAGCAAATATAGTGGGCAATGAGTTGCTTTTAAAAAAAAATACTTAACAAAATAATAATCAACAAAATTGATATGAACCCACATAAAGATATATAATCAAAACTCAAAAAATATTAGAATAGATTTTTTTTTCCTTAGCTTTGTTCTCGCAATCAAAAAATATATTCAAAACTCAAAAAATATTTTTTCTTTTTTTCTCCACATCACATCCCCCAAATCATTCCCAATTAAATATGAAGTCTCAAATTAGTAAGTTCGTTCAAGCTCAATAGCCCACCAAATAAACATCAAGAGTCATTAAGTTTAATATTGAATAACTATCAAAATTCATATCAACAATCCCAATATTCAAATCTCTATACAAAAATTAATTACAATAAACAAATAAATGTATAAATTTCAAAATTAGTTCATAATACCTTCTCGTACGTTTTTTTGAAGAAAAAGCTGAATATTGTAGGATTTGTTTATTTTTAATTTCTTATTTCAAGAGAAAGAGAGAAGAAAAATTCTAATGAGACTTTTGGTGATTTAATTGGAATAGAAAAGAAAAGTATAATCTAACAGAATTTTTAATATTTTAATTTGAAGAGATGAAGGAGAAAGAAAGAGGGGGGGCGGGAGAGAGAGAGAGAATTTAATTAATTATATTAAATGAGATTGGGTAAAAATAAATCACCAAAAATAAAATAGAATAGATAAAACTAAAATTTTTATTATATATAAAAGTCAAAATTTTATTTCTGGGGAGGACGAAATTTAGAAATTTTAATAAATATATATATTAGAAATTGAATTTTTAAAAAATTGAGGAGGACAGCCGCCACCCCCGCCCCTTCCTTGGCTCCATCACTGATTTCCTTATAAAAATTAAATAGAATTAAAAAAAAAATTGTCGAAGGTTAGCATAGCACAACTCACATGCAAAAACAAAAGGGTAAAAAACTTTACGAGGCAGCTTTATTTATGTTTGGGCAGTATTTGGTAATGGGCTTAACTTTTGGGCCCACAAAAGCCCAAATAATGACATAAGGAACTTTATTCCATTTTAACCCTACCTACCCACATGAAGCCAAGTTAACTGGGTCATGGAGTCTGACTTAATGCCCAAAATACCCCTGAGCAAAATTGACAGGACAATAGATCACATCAAGGGCAAAATAGGAAATATACATTATGCAATTGGTGCTGCTAGGGAAAGTCTGAAATTTATACCCACCTCACAGAATGAGTCATATTCTTCCATGTATCGAGTGTTAAAATAGTGTTAATTAAGTCACAACAATTGTAAAGAGATACGTTGAATTTTTTTTCAGAGATAATGTATTTATATCTCATCGTTTGGTGTTTTTAGTTACAAAGGCGGTTTAATTTTCACTATTTGATATTTTAATGACCAATGCGTAAAATTTTCTTTTCCAGAATGATGGGGTGTAGTGTGGGTAGGTGTAAATGAGGCGAGCCAACTCATGAGTATAGTAAGCTGGTTTTAAAAAAAAAAATCGATTCAAGGTGTAGTTTTTTTGTATTAAAGCTTGCAAATGAGTTGAGTTGAAGCTCAAATATTATTGTTCGAAAATTCATGAGCCGGTTCGCAAGCTTTATATTTTCTGAATTTAATTTTATTAAATTAATTAATTCAATTTCATAATGCCAAACAATAATCATATTATTATACTTTGCAATAAAATTAAAGCCAAATGAATTGCCGGTTTTGTAATATATTCATAGTATTTATTTAAATGAATATTATTATTACTTAAAAAATAATTAAGTTTACTTAATCAATTTTTCAATTTTTCAATTTTTTATGATGAATAAGGGAGCCCGGTTTATGAAATGCTATCTATTTAGATAATATTCAAGTGCTGTTTTTAAATCGCTGGATTAAATATGATAATATTATAATTTTATTTTTTAATACTTTTCGATATCTTCATATTTAAATTCAACAATTTAAAACATCACTCGAGTAATACCTAAATGACCAAGTACCATTTGATCTAGCGGCATGATGGTTTAGATCCTTTAAGCAACATATAGGGTTTGAGTCCTGAACTTGTGAATGGAATAATTGAGTTGGGATGACCATCAATATAAATGAAATAATTAGATTGAGAGAATCGCCTTTATAATAGACTTAGGTAGTATCCGATGCAAATTTATTGATAATAAATTAAAATCGGATAGCTAAAACCAAACCGAAAGAATAATAACTAAATGGAGAATAACATTTACCATTGGGCGTGGGTGGTGGTGGTGGTTGAGGTGGGCGGGGAGGGGGGGGGGGGGCGGGGGTGGTGAAGACAAATGCAAAGGAGCAGTTGGTCACATCAGTAGGGGACCGTTTTGGTATTGTTGGTAAATGTTCCGAGGGCTCATTCGCATCATAAGAACGTTCACTCGCCATATCACTCGGTGTTCTCCACTTAAAATTGTAATTTATCCGAATTAACCTCGAAAAAGTTTTTGTACGTACTGGTCCTTAAACTTGTTCTTAAACTTTTTACATGTATTACCGCATCACATATTTTAATTTAATTAGATCATATATTATAAAGCATTAGGAAAAATATTAGAAATTTATTAAAATAAATTTATATAAAAAATAAAATTTCAATCTTGAAAACTCATTCTATTAATTTTTTGCTCCGAAAGCTCCAACAATTAGTTTTTGTATTAAATTGCCCTGAACCTTTTCAATTTAATCTTAATGAATTAATGTTTGGAATATGTTTTAAGTTACTCAATAAATTAATATAAATGATAATTTTAATAAATTATATTTTTTTTACACTTTTATCTTATAGATATATTAATTATGACAAACTTTTCTTAGTTCTAAGATACGAAAATTATAATCATATAATTTAAATTTTAACGATAAATAAAGATTTTAAATCTTTATAAGTTGATTTTAATTAAAACATTTTTGTACATCTAAATTAGCATTGGTAAATAAAATTAATGAAGTATCAAAAAGGTTAATGGAAGAAATTTAAAGGTCATTTTGTCTAAAAATATATCAAAGTCGACTATTAAGTTTTTTGAAATGAAAAATTGCTGGGGTAGATTTCTTGTTTGAAAATTTTTTCATGGATTTTTTGAATGAAAAAAATAATTTTAAGAAATTTTTAGTAATTTTTCCTAAATAAGTGAAATACAACTGTGTCAATGCATGCGGAACTTAAAATTCAAATCCATAAAAGAATATTTCGTTCCCCCGAAAAAACTTCATTTGGAACAAATATTAATTAAACTAGAAACCAATTTCAACAAGAACTTTAGATCTTATTTCACGTTTGAAAGCCTATTCGAAATTGACTTCCCCATGAACTATATATACATATATATATACATATATTTTATTAATTATTATGTAAATATTTGGAGGTGCCACTAAACCTGTAGTCTAAGGAAAATTCTTATCCGCACTAGATTCAGCCACATCGGGACAATCACATATCGAGTATTTTACACTTACTATGTGATTGGTGTACAATTTAGGAAAAGTGACCAATCAAATGGCAAATGTATTAACACTTGCTACATGATTAGTTGAGTACAGTTAAATCGAATCTGGGCAAGAATTTTCTGTAGCCCAGTGATGCAGGTTCTTGGGTGCGGAACCTCTTCTCATACCCCTTTCCTCTTTGTTTGTGTGTGAGTGGGCATACGTATGTTATTCCGGTTGACATCTATAGGATGTTTTGAATGAATTATACTAAAAAAAATGTATATATTTAGGGGTTGTCTATTATTACGTAGAGGTGAGAAAAGTTTAACATTAGGTACCCTATATTATTAGAGTACATGTCACTTGTTTTACATGTTATACTTATTTGTAACTTATCATGTAGGTTATAGTGACCTGCTACCTATTGTTTATCTATAGATTTGGATGTTAATTACAAATGTGTGTTTCAGTAGGATGGTATATTATATCCACCCATCATTTAAGTTCTTTATCATTTTTTATTAAGTATATTTAATATTTAATCTATCAAATATATAGTTTCATTAATAACAAAAAATTATAATTTATATTAATATCAATGTATACCTTAGTGAAATTTTTATATTAATTTCTATAGAATTTATTTTTAATCAAATATATCAATGAAAATTTATTTTCTTGTAAAAATATTATTTGGTCAATTGAAATTAATAGTTTGTTGTAAAATATATTCAATAGAAAATTAATATTCAGTTCATAATTGAAGTGATTAGATAAAATTACCATAGAATACATATATAAACCAAAATATTAAAATATAAATGCACATCTATATATCTTATAATTCAAAGGTAGATGATTGTCAATGTTACTCGAATTACATCAGTCACTATACATTATATGCATTTTATACCTTATTAATCATATTGTATATGTTTGTACACAAAAAATATAGTAATAAAATTTAGAATTAGAATTGATTAAGATTCAAAACGATATATCCACCAATTAGAAAATTAAATCAATATTTAAAATGCTACATACATCAATCTATATAACTTTAGTGACGTATTTATCCAATGAATCTATGTTATTTTTTTAATATTCCAAATCACTATTTATCATTAATAATTTATAATATATGTCTGATGTGGGGATATCGTACCCACCACGTGCTTGTTCAACTCATGATGTGGCCCGATCCGCCCCAACCACTTGGCAAATGGTCCTAAAACATGACCTCATCCAAATGAGGCCACGTTTCGCTAGCCAAGCTCGATCTTAAGAAGGAACATACTTCCTCCGACTTTGATATCAAACTCTTAACTATTTGTCTACCAAAATGTCCTCCTCGATGGCTAGTTATCCTCCTCGAAGTAGGATTCCAACCCTCCTCAAATAGTCTCCTACTCTCTCCTAGAGGTGGTTTCCCATTGCAATGGTCTCTGATAGACCGCTGCGCCTAAAGGCTCCTCTACCATGTGTCAGTGAAATATTCCTTGTATGGAACGCCGAAAAAGGGGCCACCTCAGCCCTAATTCTATCCATTCAAAATCGCCTACTATAAACAGAAGGTCTCTATTGTTCAAAAGGGTATATTCTCCAACTTTATACTTACATTCCCTATCATGCATTATCTCACCTTTTGATTACCTGCTCGAATTCTTACTGATTTGAGTATTGGAGGGTCTTCACTAGAGACACTTCTGGCTAGGCTCACATGCATTCCATCCTCACAGCTTAGGGCGTGATCCAGCAACTCGATGTCCATTGTCGGAATTAGGGCTTCTTTGCTCTAGTCCAGAAATCGACACCATCATTTTGGTACTAGAAGAACGGCCTAGAGTTATGAGTGAGATATGGTTACGACTCGGAGAGCTGCCGTAGAGGGAGTGAAGGAGGCCCCAAGGAGAAAGACGATGATGATTACGTATTTGGTGGTAGATGCACCGTTTGTATACAATATCATCCTCGAAAGGCTGGCCCTCAACACTTTTCGAGCAATAGTGTCTACATACTACCTAAAAATGAAGTTGCCAACTCTGAATTCAAGTCACTTGTCGCATCCTCAATGCATGGAAGTGTTATTCGGTGTCCTTAGACAGGAAGAGGACACGACCTCTTCGACTCGTTGATGTGCAAGCCATGCATATCGATGTGCTAGAATGCTCAGAAAATGACCTACCTAAAAGAAAAAAGGTAAAAGATAGCAAGATTGAGCCTACCGAAGAATTTAAACTCATCGAGCTTGACGGCAATGCGTTTTAGAGTGTAGAGGAGCTATTATCATCCAGCAACCTAAACTAATGCGGCACCAAGTTTGGACCATAACGAACCATAGCATGGGGGAATGTCTAATTCTTTGCGGCAGCTAATCGTAAGCAGCCAGCTCAAATACCCCTGGTTCTAGAAAGCACATGAGTTTGAACACTATATTGAATGTGCGAATGACACTACGTAGGTACCTATGCAAGTGAGGCATTGGTTGGTCCTAAAAATAGTGGCATCGGCCCGAGGAATTAACGATCAGATTTACTTAAACTTAGGAATCACCAGACAACTCTTTTGCTCTACATGAGCAAGGCTACTCAGATCGGGACCCATCTCGAGCCTACTAAAGAAGTGATGCAAATCAAGTTTTTTAGAGAGAATGTTGACGTTTGGATGTATGATACATCATCGAGCCTGCTATTGGATGCATGATACATCATTGAAATTCAATTCACCTATTGACTGTGCAATGTGGTGACTGTGGCCAAAGGTGATAGACGGTGAGAATGTGTAATGACTTCATCGATGTGGAATTGGTCAATTCTATGGCAAGGTGTGAGCTGATGTGTATAATGGGTGTCTTCCAAGGCTACTATCGGATTTTCATAGCTGTTGAGAATAGAGGCAAAACATCTTTCGTAGTACCAAATGGAGTTCATTGTTTCCTCGTGATACAATTCGGATTTAAAAATACTGGTGCGACTTATTAGAGGTTGTTTAACCTCACGTTTAAAGACGAGATCAAAAAAACAATGGAAGTTTATGTTAATGATATGATAGTAAGCAATGAAAGGAAGCTTGACCACCTCGAACGTCTTGCTCAAGCATTCAAAATTCTGAGAGAATATGGGTTGAAATTGTACCCTAACAAATGCACATTTGGGGTTTACCGAGGGAAGTTCTTAGACTACATCATGAGTTTTAGAGAGGTCGAGGCCAACCCTACCAAGATCCACACTATCCTCGATATCAAACCTCCGGGTCAATCAAAAATGTTCAAAGATTGGTAGGGAGTGTGATCTCCCTCAATAGGTTTATATCGAGATCTGCCGATAGGAATCTCCCCTTTTTAAAGCCTTAAGAATTATAAATGATTGGAAGTGGACTAAGGAGTTGCAACAAGCCTTACCCGATTTGAAGCAATACTTGAATTCGCCCCTTTTTTTGTCATAAACAACTCAGGAGGCGTCATTTTACATATACTTGGTTGTATCCTTGAATGTCGTAAGCTCAGTGTTGGTTGCCATTGTCAAGAAAATTTATCGACCGGTATATTACTTGAGCAAACTCTTGCAAGGACCAGAGCGGAACTATATGGAAATTGAGAAACTAGCACTGGCCCACTCTACTCGAAAACTCAAATAGTATTTTCAGGTGCACGCGATCATTGTGTTAACAAATGAGCAGCTAAGGTAGGTGTTATCAAAGTGCGATTCTTTAGGTAGATTAGTGAAGTGGACGGTTGAGCTCGGAGAGTTTGATATTCTCTTTCAAGCTCGAGCAGCTATACATGCTCAAGTTCTAGGGGACTTTATTGTCGACATGGCCTCGACGCAAGTGCAAGCCCCGATGTCGACGTGGACCCTGTAGGTCGATAGGTCTTCCACATCCTCGAGGGGTGGAGTCGATATTTACCTTCAAGATGAGCTTGGAAATCCACTTGGAGTTCCCCATTACCAACAATGAAGTTGAGTATGAAGCTCTAATCTCAGGCATGAGGATCGCATTAGGAAAATGAGTGAAAAATTGGATGGCCTTGACTGACTCGCAGTTGGGTGCCGGTCAGGTTAATGGCAACTACAAGGCTAAAGCTTCCATGACCAAGTACCTCGAGGAGGACAAGCAGTTAAGCAAGAAGTGTAGCAAGTTCCGAACAAGTGCCCTAAGCAGAAAATGATATAGTTGATTCACTCTCCAAACCAACAAGCTCACTTAAAACGAACAAGAGAAAGAAAAATCACCATCTTAGTTTCAGATAAGCCCGTGATCGAGAGCCGAGTGGGCAACGATGTTATGATGATCGATACCCTAAAAGAATGGATAGTGGAATTGGTCTCCTGTTGTGCCGTCGACGAGCAAGGGTAGTTGTTCAGGAAACATTTTGAGGGACCTCTGAAGAGGTGTCTGACACAATAATAGGCTCAGGGGTTGATCGAGGAGACCCATTTAGGATGTTGGAAAAAAAGTATCCCAAGCAGGACTACTTCAAGTTCGTAAGGAGATGCCTTATGTGTTAAAAGCATGTGAATCTCATTTATCAGCCCATTACATGAATGGTCAATGTGGAAGTCTCTTGACCTTTCGACCAGTAGGGTATCCATGTCTTGGAACCCTTTCCCCAGGCCCCCGAGCAGAGAATGTTTGTAATCATTACAATTAAGTATTTTACCAAGTGGAATGAAGCAAAAACAATGCCCAAGATAATGGATTCGGTTATACGGATCTTCATCTAGATAAATATCAATTGCCGCTTCGGATTGCTGAGGGTTTTGGTCTTCGATAATGGAACCCTGTGTTTCAAGTCGTGGGGAATACTCAAGCCTCAAGATCGATCGAGCAGTGGTTCACCTTCGTGGGGAATCCGCAAGCTAATAGGCAGGTAGAAGTCACTTATCAGATGATTCTCCATGGATTTAAGACTGTCTTAACAGTTGCACGAGGCAATTGGGGCGATAAGCCATCAAGGGTATTGTGGGCATATAGAACTACGGCTCAGACTGCCACCGGGGACACCCCTTATGGTCTGGTCTATGGATCTGACATTGTTATACGACTGAGGTCCTTTACGAAATGGTTCGGGTAGCTCACTTCGACAATGATGCCAATTTGGGCGCCTGACTTTTGGAACTGGATTTTGTTGATAAGATGCGTTGGGCCTCTTGGAAAAATATGGAGAATTTCTGAGCTATCACCACCTGCGCTTGTAATTGCTAAGTACATCCTTGGGCCTTTCAAATTAGGGATTTGGTTTTGAAGAAATTTGAGGTTTCACGCCCCGTGGGTAAGCTCGATCCCAATTGGGAGGGCCCACTCATGGAAGGTGAAGGTTTGCAACAACAACACTTATCGCCTGCAGAGTCTCTCCGGGGAAGATCTCCCCCGACCATAGAACACCTCCAACTTAAAGAAGTTTTATGCCTAAAGTTAATGCTTAGCATCAAGCCTAGGCAAAAGTTTATTAAGTTTTTTGCATGATTTCTTTGACTGAAGTTTTGTAAAGGTCTATTATTACGTTTCCTTAAGCGAATTGGTTGTTTCAATTTTCTTTAAAATTTATGATCAAGTTAACTAGTTTGGAGCTGAAGTCCTTTTTTATATATATAAATTTTGATTCATCAGATTTTGCAACCTTTATCTAATAAACAAGAATAAAGCAATAGCAGCATCGATTAAAATAGAGCCCAAATAGAAACTTTGGTAAAATCAAATGCATTCATTAACTTTCAAAGGACAAATATGATTACATCAAAAGCCCTTCTCGGGCCACAAGCATTCTTCAAAAAAAAAGAAAAAAAAGCAACCCAAAAGCATCTCATTTCAAGTCTTTGCTTGGCACCCCTAACGCTCTCCAATCAACGAGCAACATTATTCTGCAGCGTGGCTCCGGACTCCCCCACTACCAAGCAGCCCCTCCAACTTTATGGATTTTTGCCATCCCCCTCTTCGACCTCCACTATAGAGGTCCCACCATCATTTGGAGCACCCTGCGAATGCTCGCTGCCAAATTCCAAGAACTCCACATTGGGGTCTTCCTCATCATAGTCCACATATGGCTTGAGTTGCAAACCTTTAAGCCTATTCTCATCATTGCGAACTTGGCGTTAAGCTATTTTGGCATCATAGTCAAACTCCTTCCCATTGTAGTTGGGAAAAGGAACATCATTCGGCTCCGTCTCCCCGGTATCATTGAGCCCCATACCATATCCCACCATGGGGAAGCCCACTGGCAGGACTCCTCAATATTTGAGCCAGCTAAAGGCCTTATCAAACCCAATCTAATGGTCATTAACTCTTCGAACCAATGTTGTATGTTTGAACACTAGGCCCCGAACAAACCTGCTCACGACCCTCTTTTCGATCAAGGGAACGTTCTCCCTAAGCTCCCGTCTGGCCTCCCTCTTCCCCTCAAGCTTGGCCAGAGCACTGTCCTCGAGGATGACCTGCTTCAACCTCTCAACCTCAGCCTCGAGGGCAGACTCCCTCAAACTTGTCATGTGTCACCTTCAGTTTGTTGAGCTCGGTATTGCCTGCCTCAATTTCTTTCTAGGCTACTTCATTCTTCGACTTCTCCTCCTCAAGCTGCAACTGCAGGTCACCTCCCTGACCTTGCTTCCTGTCTACTCAAAGTAGCTCCTGCTTGTCTTGAGGTGGCGGAACGTGTTCAACATTATCTGTTCCACCTTGTTCATGTGGAATGCCATCTTTTGCTCAAGTTCCTTGTCGTCGAAACCCATGATCGTCTCCTAATCCCCTTTGAAAAGTTGGGGTTTATAGCAATACATGGAGAGATTGGGCTCTTTCCTCGAATAGAGGACCCTCTTTTTTTTTTTTTTTTTTTTTTTTTTTTTTTTTTAAAAAAAAGAGAACCGGCAGTGAGCCGTAGGGGAAGGAAGGGTCCCCCACCCATTTATTAAAAAACATCAAAAAAGAGGAAGATACAAACCAACAAAAGGAAAAGGAACCAACAAAACGAGGCGAAAACTAAACATGACGAAAAGAAGGCATGCCAAGTCTGTCAAGTCTAATAATGCCCTGAAGATGCTGTGGAAGCTCCGCTGAAGTTAAAATCGCAGTCTCGTGATTATTACATGCCATGTTTGCCAAGAAATCCGCAGCCATGTTTCCTTCCCGGTAAATATGTGTGCATCGAAGGTTGATAGATCGTGCAAAAAGCTGAATTCGAAGAACCAAATGAGTAAGAGGCCATGAGACATGCCCACTGCCCAGTATAATATCAATCATAGCCTTGGCGTCCATCTCCAACCAAATCTTACGAAAGCCTCTCTCCATCGCAATGCGAAGACCCTCATAAGCCGCATACAGTTCAGCATAGGAGTTCGTGACATCCCCTAAGTAGGCATAGAATGCAAAAAGAACACGGCCATGATGGTCCCGTGCAATACCTCCCGCTCCAGCAAGTGCCAAGGAATGTTTGGCTGCTCCATCCGTGTTCAGTTTCAGCCATTGATTTTCGGGTTTCTTCCAAGTGACAATAAGAGGCCTATGAACCCTTGGCCTTGGAAAGATGAGAAAGAAGAAATGCGCCGCATGAGCAACATCCCTCCATTGCGTTTCCTTAAACCTACCCATCTTAGCCAATAAGTAAACATACCGCCAAACCTTCCACACAATGGCAGACGAAGTAACCCGCTGTTGCCTATATTTGAAATTGTTCCGAGCCTCCTAGATGTACCAAAAAACTAGAGCGGGAACAATGTTCAAAATGTGTCCATTTTTCCGGCTCCCTCTCCATGCCTGTAGCCATAAGGATACCTGAGAAGTATCTGTGAGTGTAATGCCAAATAAATTCGCAAAGAAAGACCAAACCCGATGAGCTTTAAGACTAGAGAAAAAAACATGCGAAATAGTCTCCTCATTCACACAACAGCAGCACTTTGAGGCAAGTTGGATTCCCTTGCCTTGAATACGTGCATCCACTGGAATCCATCCTTTGATAAGCCTCCAAATAAAAATCGATACATTGGGGAGCAACTCCCGACACCAAATAGTCTCGTAGAGAGGAAGTTTCACAGAATTTGGCCGTATCATCTCCCAAGCGAGCTTTGTAGAGAAGCCCCCGTGCTCACCCCGTCTCCAAATCAGCAGGTCGGTAACAGTAGGATCGAATGGGACTTGCATAATTTGCTCCACCAATCCGAGAGGCAAGATCCGTCTGAGTTTGTGCTCTTCCCACACTCCATGAGCCATATAATGCGATACTAAGTCAAGTGGATAATGCTCCCTAACCACAATATCTTTTAACACACCCCCCGGGAACCAGTTGTCATGCCAGAAGAAGATACTTCCAGCACCAAGACGCCAAACCAAATCCGGTTCAATCAAGTGTCGTCCCCAACACATTCGTTTCCATGCAGCGGAGTCATTTCTTGTTTCCTGCACTTGGGATGGAAGCCCGTCCTTCACATATTTTGCATGAAGGAACCGAGCCCATAAGGACTCTTGATTACCAAACTTCCACCAAAGCTTGCAAGTGAAGCTATCAATGACCGACGACATGTCTCTGACCCCAAGACCACCCTCGCTCACCGGATAACACAACTCGTGCCATGAACACCAATGAATTCTACGCTGATCACCATACGAACCCCAAAAGAATCTATTGAACAGTTTCTCGATCTTGTTAATCACTCCTCGAGGAGGCTTCAAAACCTGTATTAAGTGAAGTGGCATGGCAGATAAAACGCTTTTGATTAAGGTTAACCGTCCTCCATAGTTAAGGGCTACCTTCTCCCATCCAAAGAGGCGAGCCCGTGTATTTTCGATCAAGGGGACAAACAAACTGATTTTTTTACGACCCACGTGAAGAGGCGCTCCAAGATATCGAATAGGGAATTCTGCCCACTTGTACCCTGTAATCCGATGTATTCGTCTTATAGTCCCAAGAGAACATCGATTTGAAAGGACAAACGTACTCTTTGGTTGACTAATTAGCTGTCCCGAGACGGCCTCATATTGCTGTAAAAAAATCATAAGCCTCGTAATGGCCGAGGCTCGTGCATTAGTAAATATAATCATGTCATCTGCATAAGCCAGGTGTGATATAATGACGGGGTTATCCTTAATATATCGCATGCTAGAGTGTTTCTCATACAAAGCATCCAATCCCCGCGAAAGCCAGTCCGCCGCCAAAATAAATAAAGCAGGAGAGATGGGATCCCCTTGCCGAAGACCTCTAGTGGAGTGAAAGAATCCGGCACCCTGCCCATTAGCCAAAATCGAAAACCAACAGTTCTCAATACAATGACGAATTAAGAGAATCCAAGTCTCGGAGAAGCCGAAATGACGTAACATATTTAGAAGAAATGGCCAATGCACCCTATCATATGCCTTTGCCATATCTAATTTCAATATAGCACGTTCACCCTTAACCTTCTTATTAATCGATGTGGCAAGCTCTTGAGCCAGTAAGATATTATCTGATATAGCCCTACCTGCCAGAAAACCACACTGTGCCGGAGATATAATGGACGGCAATAAATCGGCCAATCTATTATATAACAATTTCGTCATGATCTTATTCGATACATTACATAAACTAATAGGCCTGAAATCCGTCCATGTAAGAGGAGCCTCGACCTTCGGAATAAGCACAATCGTAGTACATGTGAAAGCCTTCGGCATAGGGGTGTCAGCAAAGAAATCCTTAACCTGCATCATAAACATCCTCCTCCAAGAAATCCCAACAGAATTGGTAAAATCCTGCTGAAAATCCATCTGGACCAGCAGCTGAATCTGGTGATATGGAAAACACAGCTTTACGCACCTCGTCCCGAGAAGGAATCGCACAGAGGGCTGCCGAATCAGCATCAGAAACAATACGCGGGATATGTGAGAAGTCAGCCTGAACTGATACCCCATCATCCCTCGTAAGAAGCTGCTGAAAATAAGTCGCAGCTGAAGCCTTAATTTCCATAGGAAGATCAACGTCCTTGCCATCCACTTGAATATGAAAGATGCGACTCTTTAGTCGTCGCTGTTTAAACATGGCAACAAACGCGCTCGTGGAATGAGGCGTGATCACACCTTATGACTAGCATTTCCTATGCGGGAACTGAAGGCAAAAGGCTACTTATTACAAGAGTTTTACTTGGAAACAAAATCACTTTTTGCCTACGATTTTTCGGGTCTTCCAAAGAATTTTCCTAGTCCTGTTAGGAATTGAATCGATGTTTAGAATGCTATATATACTTGTTCTAAGACCTTGTCTAGACACCTTTGATTCTAGTTTAGTTATTATTTTTACTTTGAAATTTCCACTTTTTATATTTTTATTAGAAGTTGTATTCATGGCCATGCGTGGCTAGACTGTTATTTTTAGTCAAGGAATAACTTAAGCCAATGTTTTATTCAATGATTGTGAGATCTAATCGGTTTGCTTGTCTTTTACTTTTATATTGTTAGTTGTGAAATTGGAGCCCATTGTTCAATTAATTAAACTTCATTATTCCAATTAGTTAAATTGAACCCGTGATTGTTTGATTGAATCAACACCAGTGGAACATAGTATAATTCGATTGGGTCAAAGCTTTTGAATTATACTACGAAAAATACACAACGTAGTTTCGAAGAACCACGTTTATAGGTTTGTTGGCTAGGATTTGATCTTTCTAACTATTAATGTTGTTAACGAGTTAAATCCTGTCGTTTGACTAGGGTTATTCGTTAATTAGGGATTACTAACTGCATTTGCATGTTTAATATATTATTAAGGAAAGATTTGGTTAGACGAGTTCTCTAAAGACTATAACCAATCTATTGCATAAATTTAAAGGCTATCTTTGTATCGATGATCAATCCGTGAAAACGTTGTGCGAAGAATTACCGTTGACTGAGTTTTCATTCATATAGATTTGTTTTCAATTTATTCCTTGCTTTTATTTTATTTTGTCAACTTTTTTTTATCAAAACCCCCTTTTAACTTTCTTTTTAATGCTTGGTTATCTTAGGAATTACTTAATAACTTATTCCCTGTGGGTTTGAACCTACTCACCCTATTTACAAATAAATTTGTGTTTAGAAGAGTAGGAATTATTTTAGTGGATTCGACACCCATCAAATTTTGGCGTCGTTATCGGGGAATAACTAGTTTGATTTATTTTTTGAAAACCAAGTAAAAAAAAAGGACTTCGTTTGAAGAGATGGCAGGGCCACGAAGACCCTTGCGCCAATTGGCCGCACAACCATTGGATTAAGAGCCACTGTATATTATTTACCCCGACTTGGATACGTGATTGGAATTGAAGTCAGGGTTAATTCATCTTTCACCCAAGTTTAGAGATTTGGAAAACGAAGATCCCCACAAGCATCTAAAGGAGTTTCATGTGGTTTGCTCTTTCATGAAACCACAAGATATAGATGAAGACCAAATCAAGTTAAGGGTATTCCCTTTCTCTTTAATCTACTATGCAAAAGATTGGTTGTTTTACCTACCGTCGAGATCTATCGATTCATGGGCCGACATGCAACAAGCATTCTTGTACAAATTTTTCCCCGCCTCTTGTGTTGCTACTATTCGCAGAGATATTAGTGGAATTTGCCAACATGGGATATTGGGAGAGTTTCAAGAATATTGGTAGCATTTCAAGAGACTATAGTCTAGATGTCCACAACATGGGATCTCAGAATAAGCACTTATTCAATACATTTATGAGGGATTGATACCCATGGAAAGGCGCATGATTGACATAGCTAGTGGAGGACTGCTAGTCAATAAAACCCCCAATGAGGCAAGAGATATAATTTTCAATTTTGTGAATAATTCTTAACAATTCGAGATGCGCCAAGAGCTATCTCGGCAAGTTAATGAGGTAAGTTTTCTTTCCTAGAGGATAAAATAAATCTTTTGATATCGTTAGATCAAACTTTTGCAGGTGGGACTTCACAAGCAAAGGAATATGGGAATTGCACCGCCATTGGGCACCCCACCGACATGTGCCTGATGCTCCAAGAGGATAACCAAAAACAAACCAATGCCATGTGAGGATTTTTGGGAGCTCCACAAAGGAAATATGATCCATATTCTAACACATACAATCCCAGATGGTGAGATCACCCCAATTTTAGTTATGGAGGGCGTCCTCAAACTTTTCAACAATTCCAAGCAAGACCTCCTGCCCTATTGCCATAACAACCAAAGTCAGGTATATCTCTTGAGGATATGGTTAAGTCCTAAGCCACTAACCAACAACAATTTCAACAGAAGACATGGGCTAACATGCAAAAATTGAAGGACTAAAGCCAACTAGCCTCATCTTTGAGTAAGTAGGAATCCCAACAAAAATTGCCCACGCAAACTGTGGTTAATGTGAAACATAATGTGAGTGCAATTGCCTTAAAAAGTAGAAAGGAGTTGAAAATGCATGGGTTGACAAGCCATAGATCGAGAGCCATCAAAGAAAGAGAATTTCAACAAAATGCGGGGTCCAAAGAAGTTGAGCAATCTACAACCAGGGAGATAATAACTCTTTTTCCGGAAAGATTTGCAGGATGTAGGAAGGAAGCTGACGAAAAGGAGGTCCTTGAGATATTTTTGTAAAATTGAGGTAAATGTTCCTTCACTTGATAAAATTAACAAATTGCCACGATATGTTAAATGTCTTGAGGAATTATGCGCGAATAAGAAAAAGTCAGAGGGCTTGCAAAGGGTAAGTGTGGGGGAGAACATATCAGCTTTAATACAAAAGAGACTCCCCCAAAAATGCAACGATCAAGGTATGTTCTCTATCCCTTGTACAATCAGTAGTGTTGTCATAAATAAAGCTACTTATGACTTGGAATCTTGCATTGATACCATGCCTCTGGGTGTAATCTATGGGAATGGGGAATCGAAGCCCAAGCTTGTTCAAGATCCTCTCGGTGATTCTTGAAATGGGGAATCGAAGCCCATTCTCGATATGGGAGTAATGTATGGGAATACAATCCTTTGGGGGATCAGTGATGGAGTCTTCGGGGGTGGGCCAATATATCGAGTAGGGACTTCGAATGTAATATTTATTAATTTTTATCTATGTCCCTTTGAAAGAGGTTCGAAGTAATATTCCCCCAACTAACTCTTGTTTCACCTCCCTGCACAACCCTTTTTCTATGGTGCCTAGCTTTGTGCACAACCCTCTTTTTATTGTGCCTACCTTTGGGGGGTGCCTCATCTCCCTCGGCTTCCATCTCCCTAGGGGCTTCTTGATCCCCGTAAATCGATGTATTCTCAGCAGGGTCCTCCTCCAACAAGACTTCCCACTTTGGGACATGCACCTTCTAGGAGGAACCCAATGCAGATAACTCTACCCCCAGTTCGGTTGGCATACGTTGCCTAAGCTGCCCTTCTATCCCTCGTGGGCTTTTTTATGCCCTCGTCGATCGACTTCTACTCGGGTCTCTAGAGTTCCTCTCTAAGGCTACTTTACCTGTTCTAGAGGCCTCACTCTCCTCACTACTCGAGGAGAAGCTACTAGTATCACTAGTGGAGCTAGCATCTTCTCCCCTAGAGGGAATACTCTCTTCGTGACGATTCTGGCTATTCGATCCCTTATCGAATTGATCACTCGTTGTGCTCAAAATTTTAGGAGAGAAAGATTAAAGGGAAAAGTAATAAGGGCAATAGATGAGAGTTGAGGGAGTGTGCCTAAATTTTCAGCATGCTCGGTGCTTACAACTCTCTGAGCTCGGAATGAAAATGACGTGCCCTACACAGAAGCGAGGACCACTATTTATAGCATGGTAAAGGAGGTCCTCGGGAAGTCCAATCATCACCTTCAATAATTGCCAACGACCAACATTCAAATTTACCGCCCAATCTATGATCAGGGAATTGACCACATCACGATAAAGGATTGTGACTCTTAAGCTTCATGTTTTGCTCAATACGCTCCATCTCGAGCAGTTAAAAGTTTGGGGAGGGAGGGAAAGGGGGTTAGTGATTCGAGGATATCGTACCCACCATGTGCTCGTTCATCTTGTGACGTGGACCTATCTGCCCCAAATACTTGGCAAACAGTCCTAAGACATGGCCTTATCCAAATGAGGCTACGTGTCGCTAGCTAAGCTCAATCTCGAGAAGGAACACATTCCTCAGGCTCCGACATCAAGCCCTAACTGTTTGCCTACTAGAAGGACCTCCTTGATAGTCATTTATCCTCCTTGAAATAGGATTCCGCCCCTCCTCAAGATGGTCTCCTACTCTCTTCTGGAGGTGTAATGGTCTAACAGACGTTGCACCTGAAGGCTCTACTACCTATGTGTCAGTGGAATATTCCTTGTACGAAATGCAAAAAAAGGGGCAACCTCAGCCTTAATTCTATCAATTCCAAACTAGCTACTATATAAATAGAAGGTCTCCATTATTCATAAAGGTACATTCTATAACTTTATACTTACATTCCCTATTGTGCATTATCCCACCTTCCAATTCCTTGCTCGAATTCTTACTGACTTAAGTGTCAGAGGGTCTTCGCTGGACATACTTTGCTAGACTCACATGTGTTCCATCCTCGCAGCTCAAGCCCTGACCTAGCAACTCAATCTTCATCGTCAGAATTAAGGTTTAGCTGCTCGAGTCCAGAAATCAACACCATCAATGTCAATTTAAAGGAATTATTGAATAAAAGTTCACAATTCATATAAATCAATAGTTAGTATAATATTTGGCTTGAGCTACTAATCACACATAAAAAAAAATGTATCTAATCCTAATGGTCTTTATTTTGTTCTTGTAATAGAAGTTTGAATTATTTATAATGTAAAATCAATGGTGATATTGATCAATAATTACATATTAACGTTTTTATAAATAATATGATGTATAAATTATATAATTTTATTCGTGACAGTAATTTTTAACAAAGTAATAACTTAGAACATCATTTTTAACTCAATTATAAAATTAAATTCATTGTTTAATGATAGTGTGTGTATATATTGGAGTATAACAAAGCGCCAACCCTTAACTCAGACTTCCTAAAGTCCACACAAGAGACCCCAAAGCTCAGCATAAAATGCACAACATCTTTCAAGTTTCATAGAGAATCCTCAAAGCCACTTGCCAGTCTCATCACGCAAAACACCACCACAGGATGAGGGGAGACCAACTCCATGCGCTACTTCATCAGTATTCAAACAAATCGACTTAAGCAGTGGAAATCTCCAACTAATCCATGCTTCTCCTGCAAGTCTCACGGATTCTTCTACGTCTTTAAGCTTAGTGAAGGCCTCAACACAAGCAACGGTAGAATTTTGGATAATGGCACATTAGGAATCAATTGTTTGATGTTTAGCATTAAAAACTACATTGTTGCATGAGTTCTTGTTTGCTTTTAAATTGTTAAATACTTGATCGGTCGGCCATGCTCGACTCGATCCCTACGTCGCCTCCGGTTGTGATGCTTTATTATGACGTGGCATATGCTCCACTCTTAATGATGACAAACATATACCTAGTAGAAGCGATTCCTTTTTTTAAGTAAATGGCATTCTCGATACACTAGTCCGTGGTTGTTTACCCGACTAATTGCACGACGAATGTTATAACTTCTACAACTCAACGGGTACCCAGATTATGATGTCACTTGTTAGGCTAGTGTATTTATTATTGTAGGCATTGAAAATCACCAATGTGATTGCCTATTAATTCGAACAGCCCAACGGGGTGGAGCCCCGAGATTGTTCAGATTTGTATTTCTAGTTCTAAATTCCTAACTCTCATGTCAAGTCAGCTAGTGCGATTATTTGATGGGGTCTACAATCCTTTTTATGTATGCCTTCACCTTTTATACAAACATAAGGGCATCTCTGTCCAAGGAAAAATAATGAAATTGTGACTCGAGGACTATAGGAAAATCATTATTTTCTTTTTCATTGGAAACCATTCAAAATCATAACGATGGCTAGTTGCATGATGTTTTTGTTAACGGTGATTCATGGGAATTTGAAAAGATAAGGAATTTTTGGTGATTTGACATAAATTCAAATGAGGTGAATGTTATTCACTTTAATTTTTATAGTAAATAAAAAATTAATTATAATATATTGAGAAATCCGTATGAGTGTTTTTACCATATTTTTGCTGACTTGTTGCACTTCTTCTACTTGTACATTGCTCCGATCTTAACCCTATACTCTGGCAATATGCGGTAAGCATTTTTGCAGTAATTTTACGAGTATTGGACCCTAGGTCATTGGTCCAACCTGTGGGCTTTTAGGGACCGCACGAGTTTCTAGCTATACCTTGGGTGGTCTATAGAGTCTTCTGTAGATGCATGTTCGTTGCGATTTGATACATAGGCCTGAACTTACAAAAAATAGTCCACGACATCAATTTCAATCATTTTCCAGTGAATTTAACGTACTCCGGCTTAGTTGTCTTGAAATTAAAAATTTTTAAAACATATGGTCCTATTTTGGCACACCCTCAAATTGCAACCCTAAAATGAAATGGGCCAAACATATGGAACAAAAAATGTAATTTTCTCATTTTTTTTCGAACTTATCATATGTTTTTTAAATTATAAATTTTATAATTTTAATTTTTTTTAACTTTATTAAATTTAAACTATCAAATTTAACAAGATAGAAAATGTCTATAAGAGTCCAAAAATTGTAATTACACATTTTGAATAACATTCAAATATTATCCAACAAACAGCTAATACAAAGGTTGTTGGGACTCTTTTCTGGATGCATCTCAAAGAATGAGTGCCCATAGACCTTTAAGAGATACATCAATATAAATGTCACAAAATAATCCTATTAAGACTTTTTAAGAGAAGTGTCATAATAAGCATATTAAAAGTTGAAGAAAATAAGACCCTTTTAAAAAGGAGTCTCAATATATTGTCCTACTACAACACTTTTAATTAGGTGTGACAATAAAAATGAAAGTTGTCACACTTGTATTCTAAGTGTCTCGGTCCTAAGTCTGTGGGGACATTTTTCTAGAAACATCCCCAAAAAATTGTCATCATAGACATTTTTTCTAGCTGTGAAATTGCCAAGCTCTACCCAATAAAACATGACATGCATCTATATTAATATCACAAACAATTTCATCTTTGTAGTTATTCCCAATAACAATTAGAACACAACAGATTTTTATTACCTTAGCCTCATCGCCCTTCTTAATCTAACCAATCTTATATAGAGAAGGATGTTTCTCCATCGTCAACTACAATTTCTGAACTAGTGCCCTTATATACATTTTCGCCACTACCGCCAGCAATAATCATGACATAGCTTCTAATTAACAAGGCATCTGGTGCAGGAAATATTATGTTTTTGTGAGTCTCCTTCAACTTTCAGCGCAAGTAAGAAATGCCGAACTACTCCAACTAACTGCTTGCACTCATCATCCACATCTGAAAACTCACCACTCTACTGGCCACCGTCATAATTGGTTTTAGTATTATTTGATTCAATTCATCCAGGATCTACATACGATGGTTGTTCTTTAGTCCTTTAACTACATTCACCCTCCGATTGTTTCTACACTCATTGGAACGATGCCCTGGCTCTCCACACTTGTAACACTTATTTCCATAGGGGTTGTTTAGTTGTTTAGTTTGAGTAGTAGGCGCAGACCATTTAGATTGGTTTTTAGTAGTCTAGGGCTTAGTAAGGGGATTTTGTATAGTTATAGAAATTAGGATTAAGGTTAGGGTATTTCCTTAATTGATTGCAGTTTAGGGTATTTTTTGGGGCAAAAGGGATAGGCTAGTGTTGAATAAGTCTTCTAACAAGGTGGGTTTCAATTTTCAGGCTAGATTTACAGTTTTGTCTAAACTCCATAAAGTATGAAAGTTGACTTGATCCTGGGTAGCCATCTGTAAGCCACCTATAAAATGTGCCACCAATTGATTATCAGTTTCTATCAAGTTATTGCGAGCATTCAATCACAAGAACTCATTATTATAATCCCCAACAGAATGTGTTCCCCGTCGAAAACTATAGTACTGATGGTATAGTGTCTACTCATAGTCGATGGGCAAAACTTCCCACACATCAGTCATTTCATCTTTTACTCCATACATCTAGGCTTCTTTCCTTGATTTTGCTTGTTTTCCTGCAACTGATCCTGTTAGGGTGATGATCGGATCATGTGATACATTTATTTAAAATAGACAACAATAAAATGATAATAAACAAACGAAAATTAAAAGACATAAATATTTATGTGGTTCGACTAACAACAAGCCTACATCCATGGATGAAGGGGAGCGATGCCACTATAATGAATTTTACAAAGAGTTACAACAATTAGAGAAATTATTGTCTAATTAAACCCAACACCCAACAAGATAATCTCACAATTCACTCACAAGGAATTATCTCTCAATTGTTTCCCAACTCTCTAAATTTTTCAATCCTTTCTAAATAACATCAAAATAATATCACAATTATTTTGATCTCTTACCCTCTCAATCTCTCTAACCTGCTCACTTTTTGTACAATTTTTGTCGTTGCCAAGACAAACCTCCTTGCCTATTTGCTTCTTTGTCAATGTGAATGTAATAAATGATTTTTCGGCCAAGAATCTCTTCAAGATTTGCAGCTACAATTTCTTTGATCTTCAAAGATATGGCAAGATTTTGCCATTAAATATTTCGGCCATGAATGAGCACAAGTCAAGATTTTCGGCTTAGAAATTTAAGATACTTCTAACAAATTTTGATCTTCAAAAATATGGCAAGATTTTGCCATTAAATACTTTGTTCATGAATGAGCACAAGTCAAGATTTTTGACTTAGAAATTCAAGACACTTAACAAATCTCCACCTTGACTTGAATTTCTTCATATTTAAAATAGTATTCTCGCTCCACCTTCATCGAAATAACTCAATTGTCTGCAACACCAATCAATTCCAAGCAATTCTTGAACTTGACATTTGGAAATGGCTTAGTCAACATGTCTGTGGGATTCTCGTGAATTGAAATCTTCCTTACTGAAATATCACCTGAGCAATAACATCACGAACAAAATGAAACTTGATGTCAATATGCTTAGTTCTTTCATGAAACATCTTATCTTTAGTCAAATGAATTGCACTTTTACTATCAAAAAAAAAAAAAACAATTGCATCAGAAATAACAATTGCATCAGAACACGAACTAAGTTCACCTAGTAAACCTCTAAGCCAAATCCCTTCTTTGATCAACTCTGTCACTACAATGTATTCTGCTTATATCGTTGATAATGCAACCACGGGTTGCAATTACGCTTTCCAACTAATTGCGGTTCCACCAAGTGTGAATACATAGCCTATGCATGATCTCCTATTATCAAGATCATCTGCATAATTAGAGTCAACATATCAAACAAGTAAACCACTATTCCACCCAAACTCTAGACAAGCTTCTGAAATTCCTTGCAAGTATCTCAAAATCCACTTCACAACATACCAATGTGATTTTTTGGGACAAGACATATATCTACTCACCACACTGACAGTTGTGAAATATCTGGATGAGTAAAAACCATAGCATACATAATGCTACAAATTGCACTGGAATAGGGAACTCGAGACATGTACCTTTTTTTATCATCTGACTTTGGTGATAATGAAGCCGACAATTTGAAATGCACAACTAATAGAGTAGATACTGGTTTAGCATCTTTCATGCCAAATCTCTGCAAGATCTTTTCAATATAACTCTTCTAAGTTAAATAGAGTTTGCCACTTGTTGATTTCTTTTGAGCTCCATGCCAAAATCTTCTTTGTTGCACCAAGATCCTTTATTTCAAACTTTTTCTTCAATTACTTCTTTAATTCATCAATATCTGACATATTCTTAGCTACAATCAACATGTCATAAATATAAAGAAGCAAATAGACAAATGAGCCATCATGAGACCTTCTAAAATAGACACAACTATCATAATTGCTCCGTGAATGTCCATTGCTAACCATAAAGGAATCAAATTGTTTGTACCACTGTCTCAGAGAATGCTTTAACTGTACAACAATTTCTTTAATGGGCAAACATGATCTTTTCCTTCAACAACAAAACCTTCTGGCGGTTGCATATAAATTTTCTCTTCCAGATCACCACGCAAAAATGCAGTTTTAACGTCGAGTTGTTCTAACTCCAATCATGCGTGGCTACTAATGCAAACAAGGTACAAATAGAACTATGTTTAACAACAGGTGAGAAAATATCATTGAAATCTACACCCAGCACCTGACTGTAACCTTTAGGTACTAATCTTGCCTTGTATCTTGCCTCGTCCACTCTAAGAATTTCTTTTTTCCTTTTGAAGATCCATTTACACCCAACAATTCTTTGCTTAGTTGGTGGCTTCACAAGTACTCACGTATTGTTCTTGCGAAGCGACTCAATTTCTTCTTGTATAGAAATTAGCTACTTTGCGGAATCAATAGAAGAAACAGCTACAGAGTACGAAGATGGCTTGTCAATAGAATCTGTTTCTTCTCTAACTGACAAGGTATATGTGAAAAAATCAATATATCGATGTTGTAGTCTAATTTCTCTTCATGGTCCATCTCTAGCAATGCTCATCCCATCCCCAAGAACTGTATCTTCAACAACATCAGGGTCATTTTCAAGAGCATTAGGTTCTTCTGACATAACTGGTGGACCAGGAACTTCAAGCTCCACCTGTTCTGATGTACCACCTGTCTTATCTATTTTAGGAGCATTAGGTTCTTCTGACATAATTGGTGGACCAGGCTCTTACCTATTTGCTTCTTTGTCAATGTGAATGTAATAAATTATTTTTCGGCCAAGAATCTCTTCAACGTTTGCAGCTAAAGAATTTTTTTATCTTCAAAGATATGGAAAGATTTTGCTATTAAATATTTTAGCCATGAATGAGCACAAGTCAAGATTTTCAACTTAGAAATTCAAGATACTTCTTACAAATTTTGATCTTTAAAGATATAACAAGATTTTGCCATTAAATATTTCGGCGATAAATGAGCACAAGCCCAGATTTTCGGCTTAGAAATTCAAGACACTTAACAGCTCCCATTAGGCTAAAGCTCATTATTTCATTTTATAAGCCATAAACTTTACTTGCTTGTCCTCAAGAACCATGGTATAATTGAAGAACTCCTCAACGTTAAATTCCCAATCAAAGTATTCTTCAATATCCAGATAGCCATCAAAATTCGGGAGATCAATTTTAACGCGAAAATCTTGAGCATCATCACCGCCTCATATACCACCATGATAAAAACCAGCACGAGAGGGTCCATGAATAACCTCCCCAAACTCGTCTTCATCATCATCACTGTCACGTGCAACAAAGGAATGAGCCCCTCGTAATGTTGTAGGATTGCCACCTATAGCTAGCTGGATTGGTGGTGCAACACCATCACAAGCCTATCCACGGTTCACATTCTTGTTTGCATCAATTCGGCCAGCAACAAGCGTCATATTCAGATCTTAAATCAAAAGAGTTATTTCAAGAGTCACCTCTTGAGTTAACTCTCGTAAGGATTAGCGCATCTCATGTCGAAAATTAGAAAAAGCCGTTTTGAGTTCATCAACTATGGTACAGTTGCTACCATCCCCGTTGTTGGTCATCTCATCCTGGGCACACTGTGGCTCTGATTACCACTTGACAAAGCAGAAGCTATGCATTTTGAAGGGTTTGAAGAACTCAACTTCAAAACTTCAAGAATTTGAGAGAAATTGGAATAAAGAAACAAAACATAGTTTATTTTGATATGAGTTATGAAACTAATAAGTGCTTAAAAAGTATTTAAATAGCTAAATCCTAATCCTAGTTGAAAAAGGACATAATTGTTTCCAAAATAAAATAGAAAATACTGAACTTGGGCCAAAAGTAACGTACTGAGCTAAAAGACACCTACAGAAGATATTAAAACTAAATAAAATTACAGATAAAATTAGTTTTTGTTATAAACTGTTGTTGGTCCATAAACTCCTAAAATTAGTCAGCTTCTCGTCCTACACTATTTAGGGTTACCCATTTTTACGAACCAAATGTCCAATAGAAGGGAAGTTAATGCTTTGTTGTTGGCCTACTCAAAAATGAATGTGCCTTTTATTTCTAATCACAACACATCCTTCGTTTTTGGAACAACACGGACACTAATCTTTTAATAGAATGGCCTTACATTTGGCGTGTTGCACCAAACTTGCCAAGTTCGGCCTGTTGGGCTAGGGACATTGCGTGTAGCATGGTGTGCCAATTAACTAGTATATATACATATATAAATATAAATAGATGGTTAAATTATCTTTCATTTTTTATTTGCACATGTATCGAATATGCCCAATACACTAATGTACCAAATTCCCTTTTATAATCTACCAACACCCTCAAATAATTCCTTGGTGTTTTTGGTCTGGCATTTTTTTTCTCTCTCCTATCTCTTATATGTTCTCCATTTTCTCTCTATTCTATTCAATGTATGATTATTTTTCTTTCTATTCTTCTCTCTCTTCCCTCGTATTCGCATCGTTTATTTTCTTTCTCTTCTATTTATTTTTTTCAATCCCCATAATTTAATCATTTTTTTGTTTAAAAATCTAATAAATATATCCAAAATATCAAAAATATATATTCAAATAAAAATTAAATTTTGATGATATTCAAAATTTTAAATATATAATAAAATTATACTTTATTTTTAGGAAATATTACATCTACATCCCTTGTAGTGTAGTAGAATTACAAATTAGTCCTTCTTGTTTTAAAAATTATAAATACCCCCTCAAAATTGAGGACCTTCTTGTAGATATTAATAAAGATATCCAAAAAATAACTTTTCTACAACCATAATAGTCAATCCAACTACCAAGAGATGTGCCTAATCGAGCCTGTCAAATTCTTTTATCAATTTTGTTATTCCACCAACTTTCGTGAAATAATCACTTTATACTATCATAACAACCATCGAGCATCACTATGTATAATCCGATCTGCCATTACTTTTTTATTTGAAATGACTTCATATAAATAACCTCTATGTCTTGAATTTATCAACACCAAACGAATTTCATCTCAAAATTTCACCTAAAATAATAAAAATATAATTCGTAATTATGTCTCGGTTTGATAAAAGATATAATTTTGTTAAGCTAATACATATCTCAACTTGTGTATTTATAATTTTTAAAATAAGAAGAATTAATTTATAATTATATCATATTTCAAGGGGTTTTAATATCAAATTAAGCTAGAGAGTAGAGACACTCGTTTGAGGTGCACGCTCCATCAACGCTATTGTGGAATAGCATTATTCTCCTACTCCCATTTCCCACTAGCCAAACAATGTGAAAACGAAAACTGAAAAAGTAAACAAAAACAAAATATGTTAAAAAAGGGTTTGTATCAAGTGTTACAAAGTCCAATGCATCCACGTTATGTGTCGTGTACTGATTGTACTAATTGAATCATTGGGTCCACTGTTGCTGGAGAAGATAGATAATTTGACACAAGTTTTGAGGAGCCATAAAAACGTTGTTTACTCTGACCGAGGAGAGAGCATGGCATGGGATTCCTCAAAGATCCAAAAAACAATTAGGCAACCAATGAGAGTTGAGAAGCGTGTTTTTATAATGTAGCTATAGCTATGGTCCCAACCTACGGCAGCATACAGTTTGTGTAGGAGATTGACATTTGTTCTGCACCCCACTTTGGCAGCTAGTTTCTTGGGTCCATGCTTAACAAAAACTCAAAAACAAAAATTTCTTCTTCCAATGGAGGGGAGGTTGGACGTGGGTTTTGCCCACCTCAACTTCTTCTTCTTCTCTTTTTCCTTTTTTTTTTAGTAAGTTTAAAAGTTAGGTCTAGTGACTTTCTTAATTACGAAATTTAGTCTTCACGAAATGCTTGTTTTGTTGAAGTTTATTTGGAATAAAATCTAATCTGGTCACCGCAACTTAACCAACATATTAATGAATAAAATCTTACACCTCTTCAGATCAAGCATGTGACCTAAACTCAGGTATTCTAAATAAAAGTAGAGGCGTTTATGCACTAGACTACTATATCGATAGTTTCACCCAACTGTATGTTAATTGAGACATATGTTCTTTTTATTTTTTTTAATTAAATAGAAATATCGGTGGTTACACGCAACTATATGCAAACTGAGACATATATTCTCTTCATTTTTTTAATTAAACAAAAATGTTTGTAAAAAGGGTATATATCCTACTTTGTATGAAATTGGGTATGATGATGGCCGAATCCGTCGTCAAATATGGAAGCTCAATCCTGTAAGATATTATCCCACATTTCGAGACGATAGAGTTTTGTCATTTGATTCCAAGGAGCCTCGTAAGGTGTGCCAAGAATTGGAGCTTATAACTTGCCAAGTCCCCAAATTCCTTTCGATGTGGGATAAAAATATTGTATCATCATAAGTCCCCCGATCGAGGGACTTGGGAAGAGATACAGGACCATTGTCCCCACAAACAACGCCATTTGATGATGCCCAAATCTATCATCAAACATGTAGGTTCGATCGTGCAAAGTATTGTCCAGCAACTTGGTATGGGGTGATTTTGTTCTTTGATGAAAATATGCCTCGCAAGATGAGGGAATGATTGGAGCATATAAGCTTGCTAAATCCCTAAACTCTTTTGGATGTGGAACAAGAATATGATATCATCAGGATACAACTCATAATCAAAAAAGAAAAAAAGAAAAAAGAAAAATCAGGGTACAACCCACATAGGTGGATGATACATACTTATATGATACATTCGATATATGAAATTATAAAGAACACAAGTCAGTTATCAAAAATTATAAACGTATTGCATCAGTTTCAATATTTCAAGAACTTCCATTGGGTTTGGTTATAATAAAATAATTAGCCCCAATCAATGATTCTACAATAAAAACTTGTTAGATTGAGTTTGCAGTAAGTTTCTTTCTTTGTTTTTTTTAGAGAAACTTAAAAATGTTAACGTTTTCAAAAAATCAAAATTATTGCTAAAGTTTTGAAATTGGAGACGAAGTTTGCGGGTAGATCCCTTTATAATATTTATCTTCTTTTGCGGTGCGTTGAGGCCTCGAACATCAAATTCAATTGTCCATTTTTAATATATATTTTGTGATCTTCTATTTCACCTTATAGACAAATGTCAAAGGCAGTTTTTCTCTTGAATATGCACGTGATTATAGATCATATGCATATATAAAGTAAAATATCTTCTTTTCTTTTTTTTTTTTAACATTGATTGAGAATAGATTAGTTGAAATACTTGAATTCCTAATGAGGTCGTTAATTGATATTGTCGAGTTAGTTCTTATTATGTTGTAGACATTACTGCATTCCACAAAATATACTGAATAGTTAATTTAATGTCATGTGTTTATTTAATTCAATTTTATTATCATTGATTAATTTATTGATTAAGTTCCGACACCATTGTTGAATACAAAGTGTTCATTTAATCACTCTGTCGTATAGTATATCAGAGTTGCGTTTGGTAAGGGTTTATGGATCTGATTGAATGATTGTTCCACTCATAATTATGTTTGGTAAAATATTTTCTAACCTTGGATAAAGCTCGAGCCTGATTTCTTATCCATCAACCTATGAGATAGTCCATCCCACCATGGGAATAGGATGTGTAATCCAATTGATCTGGATTGAGCTCATAAGAGTTGTAATTTATTGTATTATTGTTAAATTTGTATGATGAAACGCAAATTTAAGGGTCTTTCGTAATTTACTTCTAATACACCTAGAAAAAAGAATTCTATCGAACACCCTCAGAAGGATATCTCACAAAATAATATATGTCGCTAGATAAATTAGTACAATGAATTGATAACGAATTTATAAATGATTTCATTATCACACACAATCTTATATTGCTACCGAACACAATTCAATTGTAGTATGGAATACATGGTATATTTACTCACAATCGAAGAGTAGTTTAGGATTCAACTAACTGTGTTGATTGACTTAAGTTTAAGAATAGGCTAGCCAATGATTTGAAAATTAATAATAATTATAAAGTTAGCTTAACTTGAGCCACATAATTATGTATTTAAATAACTCTTTAAAATAATGGGATTAGTCATTCTTAAACTTAATCACTAGCTAGTTGACTTGAATTACAACTACGAAGATGATTGGCTAGTCATTCACCTGTTGACAACAAAACATTACATGTCCAGTGAAATCTTCAGGTAAAGGACAGATTAAAATCAGTCTCTATCCAATTACAAACAGTGTACTTCGCTACATACTCTTCTTTTAAAAAGGGGGCTCAATGCAGTCAATTATTGGCCCTTATTAGCTTTCAAAACATTTTGTAAGGCCTTGTTTGTTTGGATTCTCGAGGTTGTCTGGCATTGATAAGTTTGAAGGATTAATCTTGGCTGCTGAGAGCGGAAGTCATATAAGGGAATGTTCAACTTGTCGAGCCATGAATACACTAGCCAAACAGAGCACAACAATATCACATCTACTATGCGATGACGCATACAATGGCAGCTAGCGGCGGAGCTATATTGAAGTGAGCTGGTATTACGGAAAATAAAAATGGGGTTATTGAGACACCACAAAGTAATATTGCAAATTGATATTATGATATTTTTTATTTGAAGACATTAGTTAGATTGCTACGTATTTCGATGTCACAATAGGCTAACATTTCAAAGTGCTACAAAAAAAAAATTAAAATTTTGAATAATTTATTGAGACAAGTTTTCTTATAGGGTGTTTAGCAAAGTTTATAAGCTCCTCAAAATATTTTATAAGATGTTTGAGAGCTTATAAGTTCTTAAAATTTGTTTGATAATTTTTTAAATAAAGCGGCTTATAAATTTAAAAAATAAGTTGTTAAGAATTTATAAGTTTCAAAAAAAAAAAAAAAAAGAGTAAGCTCTCCTAATTTTTTTTTTTTCTGAAACAACTTACAAGCTCTTTAACAATAAAAGAAGAAATAATATAAATATCTTTATTTTCTTTCTAATATAACATTTCTACTATCTCAAAAAATACTTTTTTACATTAAATTAATTTTACATTATTATTTTTTTTATCATCATTAATTACACTTTAAATTATTTCTAAGCTCTCATTTTTGTCAAACAAAATCACATTTTATAAGTTACAAATCTTAACTTATCCAAATACTTTGACAACGTATTGTTGAAATAAAACATAAGAGCTTATAAGTTCTTAAAAAAACTTATAAGTTCTACGAGCTTATAAGCTATTTATAATAAGTTTAACCAAACACCCTCTTAAAAGTGCCGTGTTATTTGTATTAAATTAAATAATTTTTTTCAAATGTGTAATACACATATACCTCGTGTACTCAAAATTACCTCCATTAGATATTTTCAATTTTTAATAATCTTCCCAATTGTCCTCTAATGCCAATCAAACATATACACGTACTTTGCCTAGTTTTGCTATTGCTGTTGTGGTCGCCACCACCGCCGCCGTAGCAACAATAATACATCTTTCTTCTACCTTGGCACTGAACTTTTTCTCGAAAATAGGAGGAGGAAAAGAAAAGAAAAGAAAGGCAATAAGATTTTTTTACTTACATGTTCATGCGTTTGGGCAGTTGTGGTCCAAACATTGTAAATCAATGTTCTTGGGCAAAATGTATTAAGCAACCACATCCCTCGAGCACGATTGACTGCTAATCACGCAAACTTCCAAAGAAATATTATCACCCGAACAGATGATTAAACGGGATTACCCATCTAATCCCATATTTTATCAGCTTTACCAAACATGCCCTACTAATGGTGCTACTAAACTTCACACAACAAGAGACTCAGTGGTGTGCATTTTAGCAGCCATGTACTTTTGACCATAGCCATTTGAAGCTCCCATTAATCATAATGAGTAGCCAGCTACAATTTATCTAATTTCTTTTTAAAAAATAATAAATCATAAAAAATTAAAATAAATAAATAAATAAATAGCCCCTACCCTCTTGGTTGATTATTCTTTTTTTCTAATTATTATCATTATTAAAAAATAAATTAAAAAAAAAACAGAGAGGAGGAGTGTGCATTATAATAACAAAACTTTTTCATGAGTTGCAGTATCCACAAACACCATTTCATCCAATCACATTTCACCACCTTCCCCAACAAAAACCCCCCCATCCCTCTTTTCTCTGTTGTTAGCCCTCTGCAGATCTCTCTCTCTCTCTCTCTCTCTCTCTCCTCTCCTCTCCTCTCTTTCTCTCCCTCAAGATTCATTTCTTGAAGCCTGCTATAACCGATTGCTTTTCCATTGCAGTCATCATCTTTTTCTTGCTTTCTTCTCCTTTGTTTGCTGCTCATACATCAAGGAGGAACAAAGAAAAGGTAAGAAAGCAGAACCCTTTTCCCCACTTTTCTCAATTCCCATCACAAAAAAGCCCTGAATTCAGAGGGTTTTTTTCTCACCTAAGAGTTCCCAATCTCCAGGCTTTTCAGCCTGTTACTATTTTCTCTTCAGTTTCTACTTCCTCTTCTTTGACTGTCCCTCCTCCGTTTCTTGTTTCATTTCTAAATTGGGATTTTGATGAAATCTTGTCTTGTCATTTTCTTGAGTTATTTCTTGATTTGAAGTGTTCTTTTAGCTTTAGATTTTTACTGGGTTCAGATCTTAACGAAGTTTTTTGGTCTGCTTAGTTCGAGTTTCTTTTGATTAATCTCTGTTTTCTTTGTAAGTCTTTGTGGGAGATTTTCGTTTTTTCTATTGATTTTGTAAAAGTGTGGTCTTTTCAAGATTCCTCAACTGGGGTGTGTGTGAGAGAGAGAGAGGGGGAAAAAAAAGTATTCTGATTCCTCCATCCACGCACACACACACAAAATGCCTCTTGATTTAACTCTCGCATTGCAATTCTGAGGCCCTCCAACCACCTGTTTCTCTCTCTCTCTCTCTCTCCATTCTCCCTCTCCCCTCTCCTCTCTCTCTCTCTCTCTCCCCTGTTTGATACGGTGGGGCATGGAGATTTTGTCACCCAGTTCATACTTCTCGAATTCGAGCTGGCTGGTCGAGGAGAGCCGGAGCACCACGAGATGGACCGCCGCGGAGAACAAGGCCTTCGAGAATGCACTCGCGGTGTTCGACGAAAACACGCCGGATCGGTGGGAGAAAGTGGCCGCCATGGTGCCCGGTAAAACCGTTGGCGATGTTATCAGGCAGTACAAAGAATTGGAAGACGATGTTAGCAGCATAGAAGCTGGATTAGTCCCACTCCCTGGCTATGCCACACATACAACAACCTCATCTTCTTCGTCTTGTTCGCCTTTTACGCTCGAATGGGGTGGTGGCGCACACAGTTATCACCACCATCATCAGGGGTTCAAACAGTCCTACGCCGCCGCCACCGGGATGAGGAAATCGGCGGCTGCGGGTGGCGGCAGGCCGGCGGAGCAAGAACGGAAAAAGGGTGTTCCTTGGACTGAAGAAGAGCACAAGTTGGTTTCTTGGTTTCTCTTTTGCCTTGTTTTCTTCGTGGTTTTAAAGTTGAACTCTTTTTCTCCATCCAAAAAAAAAAAAAAAGAAAAAGTTGAACTCTTTTTTTCACTGTGTTCTATAAAATATCTGCTTACTTTGGTCGGAGAATTTTTACACGGATCAGATTTGGTTTTGCCAGACTAGTGTTACTGTACTTTGTACGTGATTCATTTCTCTTGTTACTTTGAAAATCATCACGTCACAAGCGTAATACACTGGCTTTGGTACGACCAAATCTGATTTCAAGTTGGAATTCCTCGGGAAAGGGGTCTCGTTCTTTTTCATGTTTGTTCTTGTAGTCAGTCTACTACTGGAATTTACGACATGGGCCCGTTTTGCGTATTTACATGTGTTATACATTCAAATAGTGGAATACAAAATGCAATTGAATATATTTGAAGTGGGGAGGGGTTTCAAATCTCCCATTCTACTTCCTATTGTTCCATTTTGTAATCTACTATTCGAATTTATGACACTGACACGTGTTTTGAATGAAATATAAAAAATGGAACATAGTATTTGACCGTGTTTGGAGGAGACTTTTAAGTATTTTTAGAAAACAAAAAAAACAGTTTCACTATTTGGCACTATAGTTAACTAGAAGATGGAAATGATCTTTGTAGTCTCTTCTTGATTCATTTCTATCTCATGTTCATGGCTGAAAATCCACCAAGTATGTTATAACACGAATCTTGATTGATAATTTTTTTTTTTTTTTCTTTCAACAGGTTGTTTCTGATGGGGCTAAAGAAGTACGGAAAAGGGGATTGGAGAAACATATCCCGGAACTTCGTGGTTTCAAGAACGCCAACTCAAGTCGCCAGCCATGCTCAAAAGTATTTCATTCGCCAGCTCTCGGGGGGAAAAGACAAGAGGAGAGCGAGCATTCACGATATCACAACTGTGAACCTCAACGACAACAATAATCAGAGTCATTCATCGCCGGAGAATAACAAGAAGCCCCCATCGCCGGTGGTGGAGCCGGCTTCGATTCTCGTGCAAAAGTCGGTTGAAAAGCTTCCGTTTCAGTGGGATCAGAGCGGTAATGAGACGGTCATGGGGTTTGGCTCATCAGCGTGCCACGGGAATAATATGTTTGCTGATATTTACGGTATGAATAATTCTAATTATGGCCCTAAAATGGTGCAAAGAGTTGGTGGTGGTGGTGGTGGTATTATGCATGATTCATACATGGGGTTTCAAAACATGGTGTTTCAGATGCAATCTGGGATTCACTATCCTAATGCATGATATGGATATGGGATGATTAACCATTAGTTTGGTCATAAGAAGAGGAAAAAAAAAAAAGGCGTTAGTTAATTTTATTTGAAGCTTTTAGCTTGTTTTAAGTGCTTTTCTTGATCTTATCCTTTTTTGTGAATATGTTTTGATTGGTATCTCATTTGAGTGGAAATTCTAAATTGCCACATTGAAAATGGAACATCTTCCTTATGGGATATCATCGTGAAAAATAATTGTCTTAATTTAGTCCTTTTGGTATATGGTTATTTTGTAATGCTAGAAGTTGGATTAAATGCCAGATCTAATAACTCAACTTCAAGAAAATTACATAACTAGTAGCATGATGTGAGCAAGAGTGGGAAACTAAGTTTGGGGAAATTGGAAATGGAGAAATCCCATACGAAATCGACACATGCCGTATTTCTTGTACTGATTTAATATGTAATTGATCATAACTTGTTTTTTATTCGAATCAGGTGTGATCATAGTTAATCCATTCTATGACGAGTATTGTTGCAACTGCAATATGATTTGCTAGTTTTTTTTTTCAAAATTATATTCAAAATGTATAAAAAAAAACATAATATATTAACACTGATCCGATCAAACCTGTGTGAATTGTAATTTGCCAAATAATTAGCTTAGTTTCACGCAAAAATCAGTACAGAGCTGAGTTGTAGTTAAAAGATAGGACATTTAACTTAGTTTACTGATTGAGCAATTGAACATGGTGAATGGATCTCATTCTTTCAAATTGGCTGAGTCATAAAGCACTTTATTTGAATTTCCATAATATAATGTAACAAACAAGCCTTGTTGGCCATGCTGGACTTGACCTTTGAGGCAAGCTTTTAGTAGAAGATGAGTCTGCATTCCACTAGTCTAAATATCATCTCATGGTGGAATTTTGCTTCAAATCTAATTCAGTTCAACCAGTATTAATAATATAATGAGTAATTTAATTTTATCATGTAATTTGTATATATATATATATTTTTTTTAAATGATCAATTATATAACAAATATAATCATACTTACTACATAATTGGTAAGACTCAACCGAGTTAGATCGTTCGAACTCTCCCATCTCAAGACTACCCAGTAGTAGAACCACATATTATTTAGGGGTGTGCGTGCATTCCCTAACTCTAAAATTACCCCACATATATGTAGTTAAGTTTGAGTAACCGACCAAATTATCTTTTAAAGCATTTCCTTTGGTGCACCCCTGGATTTTTAATCTTAATTATTTGAATTATATGCAACCTATAGTCCACCCCCTAACCCTAAGTTCTTAACTCCATTATTGCCTCCACCCCAACTACTTGACCTTTTTTTAGTCTGGATTTTCTATTTTCATCTGTATTATATTTATTAGGGCAAATTACGTACACTTCTTGAAATATAGTATAATTATAAATTAGTTCCTCTTATTTTAAAAAGTACAAATACCCTTCAAAGTTTTGGACCTTTTTGTATATATTAATTGATATGTCCAAAAAATAACTTTTTTGCAATCAGAATAGTCAACTTCTCCACCAAAAAATGCATCCCATCGAGCCTGACAAACCCACCAAATCAATTTTATTTTTAAACCAACCTTCGCAAATTAATTTTACTTTATACCACCACAACCAATTGGCATTACCATCTATGATTCGATACCACCGTTACTTTTGTTTTTGCAATTGACTTCACATATAATTTCTATATTTTAGACTTGTCAAAACAATATGAATCCAATTTCAAAAACACGCCGAAAATACTAGAAATACAACTTGCAATTACGTCTTACCTTGATGACGGATGAAATTTGTTACGATGATACATACCTCATGGGGATACTTGTAATTTTTAGAACTACAGAAACTAATTTATAATTACATTATATCTCAAAGGGTGTAAACGTAATTTGACATATTTATTATTTCACATTATATATATGTACACACACATATCACGTCCATAAAAGTACTTTTATTTTATATATATTTGGTATGTTTAGAATAAAAGATTTCGTGTGACCAAATATACATAAATTTTTAAAAACTGCCTGAACCGCCAGCACTGCGCGCATCAAACCTCACCATTTTTGTCAATTTTTTTTAAAAGAAACGTGGTTCAACAATTAAGTTCAAAAATCACACCGCAAAATCAGTTCGGCTCTAATTTTCTCCTCAAACCTCACCAAACCAAACCAAACCGCTCATATATATTAAATATATATATATATATATATCCATTTTTTAACTTAATTTAAACTTTTCAATGTATAAGGTAAATTCATTAATCACATTTTAAATTGTTTCAAATTTCATTAGTTATTGATTCAATCATTCAACATTTCAAATATATCTAATCATTCATTATTAAATTATGCATGGACTAAAACTTTAGTATGTTATATTAGCCAAAATTTTAAGAAGTTGTGTAGTTATATCAATTTTATTGTTTGAGCTTGATTTAAGTATGCAAAATCACAATTTATCTTTTAGTTTTACGATCGCTATATATTTTGTTTTTATACTTTTTTATTTATAAAAATTTTATTTTCATGCACTGAATTTTTAATATTAATTTAATTATTTCTTTTTCTTGTTTAGAACCACAAAATCGCATTGAACCAAACCACACCACTTTAATCCCACTTTCGATTTTAATGTTAAATACTGCAATTTGAAATATATTTTATAAAAAACCATATATTGCAATTCGATTTTAAATATGTCCAAAAAAATCAAAATCAAACTGCAATCGCCATTATGTATAGTAGTAAAAACTAAATTTAAAATAAAAAAGAGAATTCAATTTGCATTTTTTTCTCCGCTACATTGATCAACACATTAACGCTAAATTTAAAAGAGAAATTTTTAGAATTTTTTTCAAGCACAACACGTGATCATAATTACCAATGTGAGACGCCTCATATTGCAGACGGGATCTTTTGTAACATTTTTTCATAATATTTTTTTTGTTGTACTTGTCAATATATATCGGAAGCATTTGATTGACAATATTACAAAGTATTAGACAAAATAATCCTATATTCATTCTCGTCTGATTAAAGAGACTTGTGCATATGGGCCTTCCGTTATATTCCTTCAGTCTCTCTTAGTCTTGAGTAATATGGTAGATTAGAGTCTCAAGGGGAGTGGTGGGATTAAGGGGAGTTTGACATATTTGTGAGACATTTTTACTAAAATGACCATTTAATTAATTTACCAACAAAGAATTCTCTTGTGGGCCTATCAAGGATAAATTCGTAATTTAATAGGTTATTATACACTAGAGGTATCAATCAAATGAGAAATAAGATATATATTCAAGTACAAATATTATTAGTCAAATATGTTGATACAATATATTAAGTGTCACGTAGTCATCTATAAGCATTAATCTTCACATTAAAGTAGGCAAAATAATATTCACAATCAAAGACTTCTATCATGTATAATTGTGAAAGATTGAAATTAAGAAAGAGAATTTATAATTTTTTTTCCTTATTGTAATTTTTTCTTTCTTAATGTTAATTGCTCATCATCCAATACACATAACGTGTATTATTAAAAGAGTGTTTCAAAACATCCTAAAAGTTGTTCGAGAGCTTATAAGCTCCTCAAAAGTATTTGATAATTTTTTTTATATAATGGAGTTTATAAGCTCAAAATATAAATTGTTAGGAACTTAGAAACTCAAAAATAAATAAATAAATAAACTCCCCCAACATATTTTTGAAATAGTTTATAAACTGTTTAATGATAAAAGGTAAAATGACATAAATATCTTTATTTTTTCCAATATTATACTTCAACTATCTCTAAAAATATTTATTTACATTAAATTAATTTACATTTTTTTTTTGTTACCATTACACTTAAAAAAAAAACTTATAAGCTTCCATTTTTGCCAAAGAATTAATTTACATGAAATTAATTTTTCTTTATTATTATTATTTTTTTGGTTATCATTACACTTAAAAAAACTTATAAGCTCTCATTTTTATCAAATATAATTACGACTTATAAGCTCCAAAAATATCTTATAAGTTACAAGGTCTTATTTATTATTTATTTTTTTGATACAATTATCTCGGAACACCTTATAGATATTGACCGGGACACCATACACGCACAAACACACTCACCCAAAGGGAAAGAGGAGAGGACAAGAAGGTTCAAAATCCGGACCTCAATGGCATCGATTCGAATATCCACCATTGGACTACAAACCCAGTGGCCTGCAAGGTTTTATTTTATCCAAATACTTTAAAAATTTATCTTTCGAATAAAATGTAGGAGCTTATAAGTTAAAAAAAAACATCTTATAAGCTTTATGAGCCTATAAACTCTTTATAATAAGTTTAGCCAATCATGCTCTAAATGTAACAAAAGATGTTATACGAAAAATTTTACAAAAAATACAAATTGCTTATAATGTAACAATTTTGATGCATTTCACACACCAAATGACCTAAGAAAAACACACATAGAGACAATTTTTGGCACTCATAATGTTGAAATATCACACTATAAAAAGCAAAATTGTATTTATTTTTCCTTCCATTGAGTAGCAAATTGTACAAGAAACTATAAAAATCCAGGACCCCCCAACAAAAAGTACTCAATTCTTCCAAATAAGATATTTTGCTTCCAATTGTGATTTTTACGGCAAAAAATCAGAAGCGAAAAAAACAAATCAAAAGATAAAACATAGAGAACCCTCATTTAAAATGTACCCCCCCCCCCCAAAAAAAAAAATTCTTTCTATCTTCATGAAATTCAAAGATTGAACATAGTAAATAACTAAAATTTAAGGAAAAAGAAAAGTTTTTACATAAGTAGAGCAAATATGAGCTAAAGCTTATAAATTTTTTTATTATTCCTTTTTTATTCTTTTGGTATAAATCATGTTGTTCACTATGCCAAAGCTACTTTTGGACTAGGCTTCCAACAACTGCAGTAATCTGGCCACAAGTTAATATGGTATATTCACCCATACCCCACAATCACAAAAATTGAAGCCAAATAAAAAAAGCTCCTTTTAACATAATAGCGATAGAGCACGGGCACTCTTAAAATTAGAACCATACAACGTTGGACACCGTGTCAAACACGACACTCCTCTAACACTTTCCCAACACGTGTCTGATATGCAACAATGTGTACAACACTTTTTACACGTGGTATTTTCTTCCACTTACTTTTGTGAGTAATCTAAAAACAAAAGATAATTTGAAGCAAAAAGTTTCTAAAGATATTTAAAAAACAAAGATTATTACTTCATTCAACAATTTATTTATCTCATTATATTTTTTATAAAAATTGAAACTTTATTTTATTTTTGAAATAAATAGTTACAATCACCAATAAGAACTTCTACCTTTTATACTTGTATCATAGCGTATACATGAATCTTACACTAATATTATATAAATGCGAAAATATTTGCATAATATGTTATTTTATCAATAAAATAATATAAAATATTATATAAATAGTATTATGTCAGAAACATGTCGTGTCAAAAAATTTTTAAAAATTTCGTGTCATATCATATTCGTGTCCATACAACATAACATAATACAGGTTTTGTTTTATTTTATTTTATTTTATTATTATTATTTATTGTTTGTGTGTCATGCGAGATGACAAGACTAGCCACCTTTTTCGTTTGAAGAAAAAGTAGCATTTTTGCAAGTTGCAATTTATTCGAATGTTGATATTAAGTGTTGAACCACATACATAGTAGTAGAGGTACAGCACCTTAAACTTTCGGTTATCCAGTTGGTCTTATCTCTATTCTTAGGAAAATATTCTGATTCCCTATTTCCATGAATCACAACAAACACCACGTTTACAAAAACTCATAACTCTAAGGGGCCAATATTCACCTTACAACAATGGGATGGGGTGGGGTGGGGTGGGAGAGTTAGTGGCAAAGCCAACCCGGACTACTAATAATACAAATAGTTAAATTAAAAAAACAAAAAAGAGAATCAGAAGGCGCAATAGAGGTCAATCAGATAGTGCACCAAAGAACAATTAGGATGATCAATCGAATTAAATGATACATATATATATATATATATATATACACACACATATAGTTGGAGGAGGGAGGGGTTGGGGGAAGAACTTTTATATGAACTGAATTTTTGGCCGCACTTGACACATCTAAAGGTTCAGATTGTACTAAATTTACATATTTATTTTTCTTTTTCCAAATAAATTAAAGATATAATACAATCTGAACTGTTTGGTACATATATAGGACATAAACTGGAAGTATATAAAGAATTTGGGTTATTTGGGGGTGGGGGGGGGTGGGGGGGGGTGTTTGCTGCGACTTGCCTTTATGTCATAAATCAAGGTAATAGGGGAAGACAAAACTTACATCATAAGGAATGTATTCAATATCACTTCACATAAACAAGAAAATTGCAATAATTTACTTTCACACTATGAAAGCATGGATTAGAAATATTCGATATCCAAGACAGTGGGTGGCATTGAAAATAAATTAAAGTTAAAACCTCGCTTGAACTCAGTCACAACTCACAAGCACATAATCCAACTCAGTACGTTTGTTTTATCATTTGATGAATCCCCAACCTCCACTTAGAACTCGTCAAGATAAAAATTATCAAGCTCCAGAGATTTTTTCTGCTTGCACAGAATGAAAATTACAAATACCCCCCCTAATATTTGGGTCATTATTACAAATCCCACCTGCAGCTAAAGGATATTTGTAACACAGAACCAAACATTATGGCAGTGTTTGCAATTTATTATACACCAGGTGATTTTGTGAAAATGAGCCTACCCTTGGGGTTTTCTATAACAAACCCTACACACACCACACACACGCGCGCGCACATATTATGACAAGCATGACTTAGCTAAATTTATTTACACATTTTATTACATGGGAATTTGGAATGAATAATGGTTGCAATACATAGACCTAGACGTACAAGTGTTACACATGCATATCATCTCACAAAGTTTTTAACCTTGGACGGATTCAGTAAAAACAGGGTATCAGCACAAGCGAGATATGCTATTTTCAAACAAGAGGAGAAAGCTCTAATGCTGATTTTGTTTTCAAGATTACAAGTCTTCTATTCTTTGTTGCTAAATGCTTCTCATCTAAATGCCTGGAATAGTTAATTTCGGAGATGATGGTAGCAAGCACTTACTCGTTTTTAGGTTTCTGAGCGCACAGCACCCACTCATTCGTGCAATCAAAGAGAGCCTTCACATAAATCTGAAAAGAAACAAACTGCAAGTATTATGATCCAAGATAGCGTAGAGAATGATGTGTTAACTGTGTGAGGTTGAACTGAAGTGCGTTTTGGCTAAAACTCGTGCACTTAGTTATTACATAACCTTCTAACAGCTAATTGGAAAAGCTATGATGCACAGGCACAAACAGGAACAAGGCAATTTTTTGGAACTTATAGAAGAGCGACACAACTGACATGAACGCAAATTTTGTACAGAAATATATATGTAGGATTTTTCATTAGATTTTATATTTAAGTTTTATAAAATACATGAGAGAGAGTGTCATGTTTGACATGCCGTGGCTCCAATTTTAGGCATGTATGGAACAATGGGAATTCCCTGCTTCATTAATACTGCGTTTGGACCATGGATTTTCGTGAAGAGAATCAGAAGGATCAAAAAATGAAGCATAGAGTAGCATCTTTTCAGGCTGCGAAAAAATTCCCCTCCATGTCTCCCCCTAAAATCCTTGTATCAAACATAGCACAAGTGAAGAAGCTTTAGATTCCCGACCTGCTTTAAGTCAAAAAGCTTGTCAGCTCTTGATAACTTCGTTTTTGCTCGTCAAGCCAAAGCCAATAGGAAACAGAGGATCATAAGAGTCATCTTCAGCATGCATTGGGAGTTGTTCGACATTTTTAAACCAGGTGATCGGAAGCCGTCCTTGAAATTCATGATCTCCGAATATAACATCCACGACTCCGCCACCTTCACTACCAGGAAGCCATGCAGCAATGAGAGCTTCCATTTTATCCAAAAGCCGCGGCTCTAAAGACAAAGACCTCCCAGATATCAAGATTGTCAATGTGGGGACTTCATCAGCAACCATACTTATTAGTTCCTCTCCGTTAAAGTGAATTTTAAGATCTTTGCTGTCGCCCCCAGTTTCCACGTACGGACCCTCACCCACAACAACAATGGCAAAAGAATAATCTTTTCCAGCTAAGGTAGTTGCAGATGGATTTTGTTTATATATTACTTCTGTTTTTTCCCCAACAACTTCTTTAATAGCTTCCAAAATTGTAGTACCTGTAATGAAGATAATAATCATAAGTTAAGTTTCATATACCCCAACTCGTCACAAGAAAAAGTTCAAGAGCACAGACCTCCTCTATAACTATGTATAATTACAGAAACCTCACCACTTCTTTTTGAAATTACAAGTATCCCCTTCAGACTATTGAAAAATTTAATCAAAATTGAAAAGAATTAATTAATAAACTTAAACAACTACATGTAATTACAAAATCAATTTGAAATGTTTACTAAAATTTGAATTATAGCGTCATTTAACTATATGTACTAATCAACAGAAGGGGATTACTCTAAGGTGGAAATAAGTTAAACAATATAATTTTGAAATTGAAATGGGACATTTTTGTGATTGCGCAGCGTTACTGGTGAGCGCTTTGTAGTTGTTGCAAAAAAAGAAAGACAAAGAAAATGTAATTTTGAATTGTTATAGCTCTTTGTTTGGAGTTGTTTAAATTATCATTGGTGGAATATGTCCTGAAAAAATTACAAGAAGATTCATCGAAGAGATAGCCATGAAAGTAAAAATGTGTGCTCTTAGTGAGTTGATAGGATGATTTCAAATTCCGTTTTGAGAAAACATGTTCGTTTTTACTTTTTTTAAATGCAAAATAAAATGTGCTACCTGAATTAAAGTTTGAGATGAAGGATAAGAAACTCTGGCAAAATTTTGGCAAAATACATATACGGACAAGTTGACTGCGTCGGTACTTGTCTCAAAATGTCAAAATGACTTCAGATGAGATTTCAATTTATTCTCTAGATAAACAGAGGAACAAGTGTCGTTTATACAGATAATTCGATATTATGAGTAGGATTGGCAAGTTTTATAAGTCAGCATTATAGTAAATAAGCAAAAGTTGCGACTCTCAATGACTAACATGAGGGAAAATTCATTCAGCAAAACTCAAAAGGAGATCTAGTGATTTGAAAACAGAAACAAGTGCAAAAAAGTTAAACGCAAGCCACAGGCACATGATATAGTTGGTCAATTTAGATCTTCAACGTGCATGAAATCAACTCGTTAGGCTCTGATTGGTCAAATTTTTCTTTTTTCTGGTTTTTTATTCCAATCAATATTTCCAAGAGAAATATACTTATCTGTCTCATTTTCAACAAAACCACAGTTCACTTTCATTCTCAAAATGGGACCTATAATTACCACTTGATATTACTATTACAAGTTAGCTAAATTGCAAGAAGATGGTAACTCACCAGTGGTTATTCTGCCACCTTTCCCCTCCCAAGTTGCTGTCCACCCACCACATTGGTATCCGAGATCATCTGCATGCCTTCCAACCACAAGAATTCTTTTAGCATTACGGTCCAGCGGAAGAAATGGTTTCTGTGGATCCTTCCCATTCTTTAACAGAACTAAGGACTTTCGAACAGCTTCACGTGCTAATTGCTTATGTGGCTGACAAAGGAATCAAATATTAGAAGCCTTTTTCAAGGTATAGTTGTTACGCGGCAAGCGATGTGTGTGTGTGTGTTGGGGACCATGGAGTCACTTGAAGTAATTATCACCATTTCACTTGAGTAAGGACAAGTGAATTTCAAGTAGCAAAGCTGTCATGTTTCGATGAGAATGCTTTTTAAACATCTTATAAAATGTTCTATCAGCTTATAAGATGTTAGGCCTCACATTGCAACTAAGCTCTTGAAGTGTCTAGATGAAAATATATATATATATATATATATATATGTTGAAGCTTACAAGATGTCAGTAAATGACATTCATAATTAATATGCCTAAACTTGGAGTTTGTTAAAAATTTGAAAATAAACTAGCAGCTCTTTACTTTTTGTAAAAGAGCTTGTAAGCTCAAAAATATCTAATTTGACAATCTTATAACCTCCTTCCCTGAAAATTTTGCCACACTTTATCCTGACATCTTATGAATTCCAAAACATATAATTTTAGCAACTTCTTACATTTCCCAAAGAGCTCATAAGCTCAACCAAAGACCCTCTTAATCTAGCTAACTCTGCAGCAAAAGGTTTCATATCTTTTGTTGATGAAGAGGGCAGTGGTTTACACGTAACTATCCCATACACTTGGAGATTCCCCGAGTTTCTTAATGAACATAACATTTTCTCCATGTCTTTATTTGATCTTTACATTAGTAGCTCATTATAAAATATAAACATTACCATATTGCATACGTTCATTAACATATACAACATACAACCTTTTACAAATATAAACATTATCAAGACATCCAATGTCAAAATGGTCACTTAATAACTACTGTTTGGGTTTCTTAAACACCCACAGACCCACATGTATCAGGGAATAATTATAGAAACCTCTCTAGATGTTTGGTCAGGTGCACCCCTCTGCTTTCTGAAATTACATCTACTACTCCTAAAATTTGTTGTTCTCTTAAAAATAACTCTGATGGTTAGTTTCCATAATATAAAAGCATCAGCAAAAGGTTTAGTAAAACTCTAATGAGTTTGTCCTAATTAACGAAAACCAAAAAAAGGTCCCCTGAGGTTTTTCCAAACATATAGAAAGAGTCTGATGCTTATCCAAGTTAGTATAATTTCCCAAGACATCTAACATTTTCACTTACCACAAGATTATGAAATTAAATTGTATGATAAAGATAGAGATCTTGTTGCACGCTCATATGAAGGAAGGTCTACTGTATCGCGTTGTTTAAGTCCAATCTGCATAACTCTCTGGTGTTGCGTTGCTTCAAGTGACTATCTACCTCTAGCTATCTCCTAGAAGCTTTGTTCTTACGTTGTATAGTAATGGTAGACAGGTAGGGTAATAAGCAAACTATACTGAATGTTAACTAATTATCTATATTCTTCTATAATGCAACAGCACTGTACCGTAACCGTTTTGGTGTCTCTGGTCTGGCAAGAGAATCTTTACATATTGTCTTCTCTCTTCCCTCCTCTCTCAGCTCTTATCAAATTTTCTCACTCTCCTCGCTCTTCTGTCAAAGCTTTTTACTTTCTTTTTCTTATATTTATTTTAGATAAATAAACCTCATATATGCTGCCCAAAGTATATTTCTTGCTCAGTGATGATTCCCAACTCGCCTCATTCTGGGCTTGCATCTTTGGCATTGGATCAAATCTTTCTAGGCCACCATCCCTTCTCTTACCTACTTTACTTACAACTCAACAGTAAGTATTGTGTGTCAAACACCCAACGATGCAAATAAGCACATCCTAGATTATTATATTGAACAACATTACTATTTAAAATAATTATACTTATTTTTCCATATTCTATTTTATAGCCTTAATTTTTAAAACTAGTGAACCTCACAGTGTTATTAACATGATTCCACACAGTTGGTCTGTGCAAATGTTTTTGCTTTAGGATAAATTAATAGTTATAGAGAATGTTGAAAAAGGTTGTAGAGGTAAAAGTAGGAATTGTTTAAGAAAAAAGAAAGGGAGAAAAATAGGAAAAAGTTGAAGTGTTGTGGGAAAATATTAAAAAACAAAAAACTAAGAAGAAGAAAAGAAGCTAGAAGCTTTCACGTTAATTGTTTGTAGGGGGACATAAATGACAAAATGAACTTCTACATATTTACCAAAATGCTTAAATTTAAAAAAAAAAAAAAAAAAACTAACTTCCAAGTTGCTTTTTAGCTTCTTACTTTTTTCACTAAAGAAAAGCAAAAAGGCTGGCATTCAAAAAGATCCAAATGTTCTGAAAAAAAGCTTAAAGCACAAAAGCGATTTTTAACGTAGTTTGAAACACACATCATAATCATACAACTAACCATGCCAAGAACCATATCCTTAGAGGTTGATTGAGACTTTAAGCTTGAGAGCGGGCATGATTTCCATGAGCAGAACGGAGGATGAGATAATGATCACAAACCAGAATTTGAATCTAGACATTAAGCTTTATGTACGACTTCAAGTACCATTAGTGTCTAAATATTTCATGAGTATTTCGATAAAGTGAAAACACAAAAGACACAAAAGAAAAAATTATTTTAATTTGGCAATACCTTGGGACAAGTCCCTAAAATTTGGACAAAATCTCAAGGGGGGTTTGTGTACTTTTAACTAGGGGTAAAAGAGTCAATTCATAAAAACAGTGTGGTTTCTTAAAGGCTGTTACCGACAAGGGAGGTTGATGTAATTTCAGGAACCTAAAGGGGTCTTATCTTTAGTTAAACTAAACCTCTCAAGAGTGTTCTGCAATTTTTCACTTTATTAATATGACACATCAATTTTTTTAAAAATAATTTTGCCATTTGATAAACACAAAAGCTGAAGAGCTTACCTCACACCTAACTGTATCCAACAAAGATCCATCACTCAGAGGGTGTTCAAAGAGGCCAGAAGCAAACTTTACTCTCAGAATTCTTTCGACTGCATCATCAATTCTGGTCATTGGTATTTTACCAGACTCCACTAAATGCATGAAATCTTCTAAAAATAATTGATATCGAAAAGGCACCATGACCTGGTGAGGGAAAAAAAAACACATAGTTGTAATAATTAATTTGGTTATATATAATCTTGAATTTTTTTTTCTTAAAAAAAAAATTAAAAACAAAGAGAAGGTCCTTCACCATATCAATTCCTGCAATGATTGCTGACAGAACACTCTGCCGGTAATTTGATCCATGAGGTTGAGATAGCCTGTCAAGCCCTTCAGAATCAGAAATGATAAACCCCTGCATGAATCTCACAATATTCAGCTTCTGTTGGAGTTCAATTTAGTTTAATTCTTAGACCGAGCATAGAAGCATAGTATCATGGTTTCTAAAATCACATGACAAAGGAAATAAACAAGGACACTATTGAATAGGTGACTCATCTAACGTGCCCACACCCTCATGTGCAGTCTATTTGTGAAGCCTAGCACGTGAAACTCTTTTTGATGGATGTGAAATTCGAATAAAATGCCTCTCATTTGGGCAAGCTCTGGTACCATATTGGATGACCACTTCATGTAAAAGCTTAAGTTGTTAGGCAGGAAAGAGATTAACTATTTGATATCTCTAATGGACGTCTTGCGGACATTGATAGTTATAGGATCTGTTCTTACCCCCACTACATCTTAAAATCCCAGTTTGTCCCTTTCATTTCACACCTAAAATACCCAGGATCTGGAGCTCTTGGAAACTTTTAACACCATTGAAACCTCTGACACCATTCTGCCCATCAATTTGGCCCGTTAGATATCACTTCTACTTAAATTATACCATCAAAGTCTGAACATCCACCAAAACCACCCAAGTCTCTTCATTAACAACTTGAACACATGGAAAACCAAGACAAGAGCTTTGACTTCATATAGATGAGGTTTGCATTATACAACAAGAACTTTTGGATAGACATATTCAGATATGGAGATTGTCCCAACGGAAAAAAGAGAATAGTATGATGAATAACAATCAAATAATTGCTGACATCATATTTTATGCACCATATCTTTTACATGCACACAGTGTTAGATCGCAATAGTATGATGAATTACCAGTCAGGAAAGAAAAACAATATGATTTTTGTGAATCAAAGAGATGACAGAGACTAGGATGTTTCATTGGAATCCTACCATATAGGCTTACCTTGAATCCAAGCTTATCTTTCAAGATCTCTGTAAGAAGAAAAGGGCAATTGTGTAATTTTGTCCCATTCCAGCCAGAGTAGGATGCCATGATAGTACATACTCCTTGAGAAATACAATCAAGGTAAGGAGCCATGTGAATTTTCTCTAGTTCATCATACGATGATATCGTATCTCCCTCATTTATACCATACCTGGTGCCACCATCTCCTACAAAATGCTTTGCACATGCAACAACATTTTCTCTGAAGTTAAATAATCACATTAGTCAAGCAATGGGATGAAGAAAACATATAATATGCATGACAAGATAATTCAAAATGATATAAATCCATAAAAAGGGAAATTTGGAAATTTTTATTTGAAATTGGATCAGAAAAATTTACGTAGGACAAAATATCCTGAATCTTTATATGTGTAAGTCAACCTATGGAACCTTGATGTAGTAATGTGTTGAGAAAGCAGAAGAAAAAAGACAGTCTCAAAATCCAATGCCTTTTTTTTCTTCATCTTGTTTTAGCTTGAACTTCTGTCTAATGAAGTATAATGTTGGAAGCCCTTTTCTAAAACTTTAAGAAAATGTGAGAAAAAATTTAAGTCATACGAAACTGTTTACAACATAACAATGTTCAAAGTTGTATCAATTTCAGTATTTTCTACCTTCCAGCAAGGAATGGATAACCACTCGGGTGTCCTTGGGGTGGTTGTCCCTGCAACCCAGTAACCATTGATGTCATCATTTTAACAATTTGAGGGTCTTCACCAAAGCTCTCGTAGCATCTCCCCCATCTGGGATCTCTACACACCTATTAGCAACATCTTAATGTCAAATTATTACATTACTAGGAAAAGCTTGCATAGACTCAAATAGAAGATAATTGTTAACTTACCATAGTTAATCCATTTACTTTTTCAATGGTTTCCATTTGTTAATTTCTTTCAAGTTAGTGCTTATTTTGTAGAAAAGAAAATGTGATAAAACTTTATTTTATTCATTTAATTTACCATTTCAGTCTTTTTTCACTTCAGTTCTGGACCCAAACCGAGCATCACTATTCAAATATCATGAAAATAAAACAGACATCAGTTACTACCTCAATCATGAAGCTAGGAGTTATTTTGGTTACAAAATTACTTCTCTTTTGAGAAATGAATTCTTTGCCATTACAATTAAGAAACCCATATGATGGCTGAACTTATTTTGAAGAGCTTATAAGCTACTATAGCTTATAAGATGTTTATAGAGCTTCCTAGATCTTATTTTAAAAATAAATCGTTATGTTTGGATAAATAAAATTATAGTACGTAGCTTTTAAGATGCTTCCAGCATCTTATAAGGTGCAGTTTTGTTGGGTAAAAGTGAGAGCTTATAAACTCTCATTAGACTGAAAATAACGAGAAAATATATTGCATTGTTGATTTTATGTAAATAGATATTTTTTGAGATGATAAAAAGATGATATTGACGAGTAATTACTGATATTTGCGTCATTTTATTGTTTAGAACTAGACAACTTATAAGCTCTCGAAAAAATAAGTTGGGGAAAGCTTACTTTTTTTAAGGAGCTTTCTTATTTTTGGAGGCTGGAGCTTGTGAGCTCTGTCACCAAAAACACTGCCAAATGCTTTTAAAGAACTTATAAGCGCCCAAACATCTTATAGCAATTTATTTACAAAATACACTAGAAAGAATATCGAGCAAGAAAAGTTTAACCAATGACATAACTATGAAAATATACAAACTTACAGCAACACATGGAGCAAAAGTATAGTGAATCCCACTTGCTCTAACTTCAAGAGCCGTTGTGGAGCCAATCCTCCGAATCAAATCAGCATCCCTAGAAGAGTATTATTAAAATTCTAGGGGATTTAAGCATTTGCATAATTCAATTAAAATCATTTAAGAATTTGCAAAACTTGATTAGAAACTCAACCTGGTGGCTCCAAGGCCTATATTGTGAGGAAAAATGGTAGCACCATAAACGTTGTTATTACCATGAACAGCATCAATTCCATAGATCAATGGAATTCCAAGCCTCGATTCCAGTGCAGCCTTTTGGAAACTATCCACCATGGCTGCCCAATCCTTAGACTTTGCATTCTCAAACGGCCCACTTCCACCAACACTCAGCATGCTACCTGCATGAAACCAAATACAAAATGCAACCGAAATCAAACAAATGCATTTGCCAAAAAAATAAATCCATTCCTGTTTAATGGAATTGGACTTCTAAAAGTAATAACCAGCAAGGAGCAGTTATTAATTTCAAGATACATCAATATCTCAAACTCGTGAAGTGCAAATGATCACAAATCAATAAAAGTCCACAACCAAAATATCACAAACCAAACAACTATTACATAAACGGATGAATACCCACATTTACAGGACTCGAACCCTCAACCCCCTCTCCACCTTACTAGTGAGGCAATGTCTCATTGGCAATTAGACTTATTAAACTGAAAATGACAAAAAATAATTACATTTTGAATGCAATTTCTCAAATTCCAACTTCAAGGCTACAATCCGTTAGCGAAAAACAGAGCAAAAGAGTTCCTGGACCTATGCATCATGGTGTAAGGCTATATTGTTTTACTGATTCTATCATTGGGCCAAACTAAAAATATCAAATACTCTTACACAAAATTAAGATGATAAACAAGAAAGCAGTGTTAATCATATACTCCCAGAATTCGAGCAAGAAAATGAGAACGAAACTAATAAGCATTCCAAGTTCATCCGATAAAACTTCTGGGCATTACACAAAAACAAAACAGAACTAGAGTTATATCATAGTGACCTATGGAGAGGTCTTTAATGGCGGAAAGGGTGGCGACACTGCGTTCAATCTGGGTCATTTGGCCGATTTTCTCTTGAAGGGTCATCCGAGAAAGGAGGTCTTTGACTCTGGCTTCAATGGGAGCATTCGGGTCCTTGTAGATGCAGTTCATGGCTCTAGAATCTAGATTTGCACGATTTCAACAGGGTTACTGCGAAGGATTTGAAACCCAGCAAAGATGTATAGTTCGAAAATCAGTATGAATAGATTTTACAAGATGATCAAGGTAGTGACTATTTTTGTTGTTGTGGGCATGGGATATGTAATAACTTAATAAGGATATTTTAGAAAGATCGTATCAAAACACACAAAAAAAATTTTAAAGGTCGTCTCATTTTACTAATAATATAGACTAAATTAAATTTTTTGTTGAATCTATATGTAGTATATTAAAAAAATTTTAAATAATATTATTTGAATGGGAATAGATACTTAAAATATCAAGGTACTTATTCCATAATTGTAGTTGTTGGATATGTAATAACTTAATAAGTTTTATTGCAGAATGATAGCATAAAAATACACTAAAAAAAGTCAAAAGCTCTCTCATTTCATTATTAGTACAACTAATAATATAAAGAACATCCTCAAAAAATATAAAAATATTACAATTTGCATCTCTCTTTATTTCAATATAATTGTTAACTTGTAATACTCCAGCTCCATATCAAACAAATATTGAAAGTTTGAAGACGTTATAAGTTTTGATCAAATAATTCAAGAGTATTAATTGGATATCCTTTTTTGGGTAAGTTGATCATAATCTAATTTTAGGGTGCACTTAGTATCTTTAAAGGCAACTCTCGCTTTTAATAGACTCATAGATTCGAGGTATGACAAATAGAATCAGAGCTACCCGCTGATCAGAATATCAGGAGCTAAGTGCCTGATAAGTGCTACGCACATGGGAGCCATATTTTGAACCCATGGAACAAAGTATTCCGTATGCCGGAGCCACATTTTAAGCCCGTTGGAGCCACCTCTAGAGTTTCAATGCTTGGTGGTCGATCCTACAATGTGTCATGCCATGTGGAGGATGTTTTCTTCTGAATGAGGGGTGATCGTAATACCCCATTCTACATTGAACAAGTATTGAAATTTTGAACACCTTATAAGTTTTGGTTAAATAACTTAAGAGCATCCATTGAATATCCTTTTTAGACAAGTTGGCTATAGCACAATTTCAAAGTGCACTCGATAGGGTTAGAGACAACCTATGATGCACGGACACGCCTAAAAATGACCCCGTGCAGTGTCGGACACGGACATGGCTTCGACACGGCCTTGACACGTGTCCGACACGGCAAAAATGTGTCCGAAAATTAAAAAAAAAAAAGAAAAAAATCCGACACGTGTGGGACACGGCTGAAGGACGTGTCCGACACGGTTGGGGTTTTTTTGATATATTACAAAGTTTAAATGAGGTCTTTTTTAAAATTTTAAAAAATTTAGTGGAAACACTAAAAATAACAAATATTTTTTTTAATCTTTAAATCTTATAACCCAATTAAGAGGTGTTTGTTTTAATGATGAATATTATTATTTATATTTCACATATTTTAATTTAATAAATTATAAATAGATAATATAATATAAAATATTTTTTAATAATCATGTCAAAGCCGTGTCGTGTCCTAAAATTTTGAGATTTTCCGTGTCGTCGTATCCGTATTGTGTCGTGTCCGTGTCCCCATGTCCATGTCCGTTCATCATAGATGTGCAACATTCACGTATTTAATGGGCTGAAATATGACTCAATTTCGACTCCTTCAATGCACTCGTGTCTATTTATTATGCAGAGTCATCAATACGTTTACTTATAGTCAAAGTATCTGATAGTCTTTCAATGTAGTTGTTTGTCGATATGGCCCGTGCCATAAACGCACACATTTGTAGCCAAAGTTTGTAATATCTATTGCAAATAGACATCGTCCTTCAATTCTATTTTATCTTTTCAGAACCTTTTTGAAAACCTTTGAGCACTAAATTTTTAAGTCCTACAATCAGTTGTAGGCTTGTATAATATTAGGAGTAGTGGTTTCCTACTTCAGTGCAATCATTTTGAGTTAGAAGTCAAAACGCGCAATCCACAAAATTTATATTGAAGAGACTTCAAATTGTGTGTTCATTGCACACTAACACACCGGCACTCAGCACAAACTCATTCGAAATCGCTATTTTCTCATCGAATCCAGTAGTTTTGGGCCTCGAGTACACATATAAGATTGCCGAAGTGTCGATTTAGCCAACACAACAACGTTACTAACTTTTTATACAAATAGACACACACAAAACATTACAATAGAAATATATACCCAAATTAGAAGTCACCTAGCTCGTGTTCTTCACAAACAAATTCTTGTCTATTATAAAAATAATTTATTGCATCAAATGGATGTCACCTTCATTTTATTAAAAGAAATATAAAACCACAAAAAGATATACGTAACTACATTCTGAAGATGTGTTTATGAACATTAAAGGAAACATAAAAGAACAGGAACCATGAAAAAAAAATAACAACTAATGGATCACAACTTCTAATTTAAGTAATTGATTTTAAGAGTAATTTATTATGGCATTGGTATAGTTTTAGATCAAATTTGAGACTAAGCTTTTTAAAGCAAACAAAATTTATCATTTGTTGTAGCTGCGTTTCTAATAAAGTAGGAGAAATGCCTTTTATGTCACAAAATAATACAATTATTACAAGCAACAACCACATAGTTAATCATCTAATAATCTTACCCCAAGAAAATATACATATATATATGTATATATATTTAAGAGAAATATAATGATAACTATGAATTTATACTAACACAAAGGACCATCTTCAAGCTTTTAATGTAGAAAATAAAACTGTTAACATAAGATATTAAATAATATTTAATTTGGCACTCTATTTATATACAAATTTCATCTTTATATAATCTATTTGTCATGTGTACAAAAAAAGGAGAGATGGGGGGGGAGGGGGGGGGGGGGGGGAGGGGGGAGGGAAAGGAGGGAGAGAAAACAAAATTGTTAATTTTCCTACTTATCAGGACTCTCACCTCATTAATCCCACAAATTAAGGAGGTTGAAAAAATAAGTACCATATTTTGGATAATTTAAAATAAATATTTATAAATTACAAAGCTAGAGATTATAGATTAAAATAAAATATATACACCTATTGAAGTTAAATTTAAGTACACGCGGTAAATAATTAAGGCCATCCGTAATATTAGGTAGTGCAAAACGACCTTTCATTAGAAGCCCCCTACTATATATATGTCAAAATCCATAGTTTAACAACAAATTAGGTATTATATTCTCCAAACCAAAAATGGCTTCTTCACTAGTTTCAAAACTAATGATTTGTTCACTTATTTCCTCCATATTTCTTTTATGTTTAATACCAAATATTATTGCTACTACGGCTATGGGCTCGACCGCATCTGATTCCTTGATCCAAACAGCTTGTGCTACTCAACAAGATTCCAATAAAGAATTATGTATCCAAGTCCTTCAATCCGAACCGCAAATAGCATCAGCCGATAATTTATTGGATTTTTCGATTTGTATCCTAGAAAGAGGAATTGCAAACGTGTCAAAAACGCACGCGCACATTGAAAGCCTGCTTGTCGATCCAGAAGGGGTCAATTTAAATAGTGCCCAAAATAGTGCCCTCAATGATTGCAAAATGTCCTATGCAATGGTTGAGGGGCCATTAAGAAGTGCTCGACGTGCACTTAGAAGTTGGAAGAGCTATGACGCGGCGTTGACTGTCCTTCATGATGCTATTGAGGACAACCAGATCCAAAAGTGTACAGATGCAGTGGTTAAGGAGAAAATTACAGATGAGATTATTTTGAATGGGAATAGGGCCGTCCCCATATTTGGGTTAGCTGCGTGTGAGGCTGTTGAGAGTCTTAAGAAAGAGTCCCCGCCCCATCTTCAGCAATAATTACGTAATTAATATATATATATATATATATATAATAAAGTATTTAGGGGATCCAATAACCACCTTGTTGTCTTTGGTCTTTTCTAGTATCTCCACTTTCTCGTTTCTATCCCCTATCTTATCCTAGTATTAGCATGTTTTTAATTTCCTTCTCTTCTCATCTCTCTTTAATTTTCTTTAACTTTTTTTTTATTTGTTAATCTTATTAATTTTAATTTTATTTTAATTTTTTTCTATCATAAATTAAATAAAACACATGCATTACAAATAATTAAAGGATATATAAGAATTTATAAAATTTAATTAATATTTTAATTTTATATTCATAATTTAAATATGTAATTAAATTATATTTTATTTTTATTTTGCACGCATACATCTATGCCCAACCAACTAATATATATAATCTACCCATATACACATAGATAGATATAAATATATAAACGCACAAATATGTCCGCGTGCGTGTTTGTGCCTTCGTGGTTCCAATATACATTGTACTGTTGACTCTTGATTCACCCTTTTTCTTGGAAATAAATTATTGAATTTTTCTTGTCTAACATCATGGGAGTGAGGATTAAAAAATATGGAAAGATTAGAATTGATATGACGTATATACGATCAAATTTGTCGTTGATATAATATTTAGCCCTATTATTGAAATTTGTAATATTCTTTTGCTGGGCATGATAGGTAGCAATATAACTAAGAACATCAACTGCAATTTGTACTGAAGGAAACTTGATACCCGACATCAAACAAACACACACTCGCGCGCGCGCTCGGTCACACACATACACATATATTTTGCATGTTATAATTTAAAAGTAAAATTTTATAATACCCGAGGTCTTTTTCGCAATTTCTTTATCCCTCAACATTTGGAAGTTGGGGGCTTCTAATAAAAGGAAGCTTTGTACTACCTAATATTAGATATGGTTTTAATTAATTGCCGTGTGTATGTAAATTTCACTTCAACAAGTTTATATATTTTATTTTAGCCTAGAATTTGCTTAGTAATTTGTAATTATTTATTTTGAATTGTCAAACATATGGTACTTATCTTTTATCCGAATCTCCTCAATTTAAGGGATCAATGAATAGAGAATCCTAGTAAGTAGGAAAATTGATAATTTTGTTTTTTTTGCCTTTTCTCTCCCTTTCTCTCTCCATATGTATATATGCACACACACACATACATGACAAATATATTATCTTATGATAAAATTTATTGATAAATAGAGGATGAAATTAAATAATATTAAATATCTTATGTCAATAATTTTATTTTATAAATTAAAAATTTAAAGATGGTCTTTTATATTAATATAAATTCATAGTTATCTTTATAAAATATTTCTATACTTACTCAAATAAATTAAGTAACTAGTATATGATTTTTATTTAATCATTTCAAGTACAAAAAAATTTTAAAACACTATTACAAATTGTTTCATTACATTCTAAAAAAAAATAGTTTTTACTCATTTTTCTGTTCTTGTTTGTTTGTTAATATCGTTCTATCATATATTGACGTTGTTGAATTCACAATTCACTTTAACAATGATTTGATTTTAGGAAAAAATAAATATATTTTCAATTATTAGTAATAAATATGCACATAAAATTAAAATCATTTTGCTAAATGATGTATTGATTTGAAGACATATCATAATTGATTGTTAATATAAATTATATTCTTGTGGCAAAACTAAGGTGATTAAGATCATATCAAGTATGACATTGATAGAATGAACAACATAAAAAAAATTAATTATATATAATTAGCCGATGATTCAATTAACTAGGTTAAGGTTGATTTTCTATGTTATTATCATATTAAAGGAATTATTGTTAATAGTAAGATTACAATATTTATGCACTTAACTATTTATTATAAGAGAAGGCACCATAACTTATTTTCCTAAAAAATTATTATCATTAATCCTATATTGATAAATATTTTAAACGGTTATTTGACAAATAACAGATAAAAATCAATAGAATTGCGTACATTTTCTGTGTGCGATTAGAAATATAAGTCAAATATTATGCAAATTATTGATTTATGAGAGTTATGGAGTTTGAATTATAATTTTATCGAATTGATATAAATTAACTAATGATGAATAGTGATGTGGAATATTGAACAAAAATAAAAGTAACTAAGAAGATACATAAGTTGTATTAAAGTTACAATAGGAGATGGATATATCATTTTAACCATCAATTTGATTTTGATTTTAAAATACATTTTAAGCATCAACTTGACATCTTAAGAAGTAGTCAAACTATACTTGATAGTTTTAATAAAATATACGTTTCATGAAAATTGATAACACGTTACAATAAGGAATTTGTTGAAATTAATATAAATTATAATACTTTTTTTTTTATATCAAAATTGGCACATTAAAATGCACTTATATGTTATTATGTTTGTTGATAAATTAAATATTAAAATATATCTAATAGAAATTAATTACTAAAAGGCAAAGTTAAATGATAACTGTTGGTTGATTACTTGATTGGACATGATAGATGTAGTTTAATAAACTTTACATATATAATTAAAATTAGATCATGTAGGTCAACAATAAGTAGCAGGTCACGACAATATGCATTATATGTTACGGGTAAGTGTACCGCATAAAGCAGGTAACGGGTACTTTAACAAAATGAGAGAACCTTACGTTAAACTTTTTCCACCCTATCTAATAATTAAAGACGAAGCCTTGGAATTTGTGACTTTATAACGTTTTTAAACAATTATTTGCAAAAAAAAAAAATCATTCCTGTATATATGCATACTATATAATATAACAAGGAGGTGATTGACTCCAATTGAGTCAATTTTGGCCAAATAGTGAACTTTTAGAATTTTGAAAATGTTAATTAAATTTTAAAAAAAAAAAATGGGTTTTTGGTTATTATTTCATTAGTTCCATCTTTATTAATTCGGTATAGATACTATTTTTAAACCCATGCGTTGGCATGATATTATTATTCCGTTACAATATTTTATTTTAATTTTACTATTTATATAAGAAAATACATTTTTAAATTAATAAATTAAAATATTAGTACCTATCATAATATTGTATTAATTAAAATTTAAAATTAATTAACTCACTTTGCTTAGCATTTAAAAGCTTCGTTTTATTTGTTCTTTGGCAAACTGATTATTTTTCGTCACTTTATTTTTTCATAAAGGAAGTTGTTTGCATAAATTTTCTCCGGCCGCGCCGAAGTGGCCGCTCAGGTTTCGAGCCGGCTGAGTTTGATTGGAAAACAACCTGTAACGACCCGGTAAATCCTTTATTTAAATATTTTATATTATACAAGTTTTATATGATTATTTTGTGAGTTATTGTTTTCTAGAGATTATTCTTTCAAAATATGATTTTTATTTGCGAACAAATGAGCATATTACTACATAAATATTGATAAAATATTATAAATTCTAAATATTCTTAAAATTTCATGCATTTAATCTTTCTAAACTCCCAGAATTATTTAATATATTATTTTCACCTTTTACCTATTTTCCCAAGAATATTTAGTAATTTTCGAAAAATATTGTCTTTAAGTTCTTAATTTGAAATATAATTTTTAAAATGCTTAATTATTATCCAAAAATTAAAATAATAATACAAATAAATATTCTAGGTTTTATTTGACTTATAAAAATTAATTTTCGAATTTTTAGAATTTTATTTCTATTTTTGGGCGATTTTCGAAAAATTGGCAAAACAAGGGGTATTTTGGTCTTTTCACCTCTCCAACCCCAAATTTCGTTTTTCCTGAGAAATAAGCAATAAAATACTTAATAAATAAGAGTTTCAGATTATATAGGTTTTTGTTTGATTTTAGTTGATTTTATTTTATATTTTATCAAAATATCTTTACTAATACATACTCTTGAACCTCATATACATAAATAACTATATATTAGTGGTGATGTAATGGCTACATATACACACACACACACATACCCACATACATATACATGGTATTTAGTAAAAATAGGTGTAGGCATATATAACCATGTATAATGTATGGAAGAGGTATTTAGTTGAATTTAATAATTGGATATTTGTGTCTAATACTTAGAAAATAATTACACAAGACCATATACACCACAATCCTCATTTTTTCAGCCATTTCCAGCCCAAAACCGTGCACTCTCTCTTGCTCTTACACTCTCTTTCATTTTTTCCTCAAACACTTCACTCTCTCCAAATCAATACACCACTTCAAAGGACTAAGGTAGGAACTCTTCTTTATACCTTAAGTAGAGGGTTTTTCTTCTTCTTCTTGAGGAGATTAGGCAAGCTTCCATACTCTTGTGCCCAAGCAATGTAAATGAACAAGCTTGAATGGCCTAGAGTGAGAGCTTTTGCCAAACATGCCTCCAAGTTGAGGGTTTTAGTTATGTTGCTATCTTCATGTTACTCTATAGTTAATTTTATCATGTTTAACTCTTATTGGGAGGAAGTTGAAGGATGGATAGAATTATGAGCATGATCTTGAAGATCTTATGTGACTAGTATGCTTATTTGGAGTTCTATGTGCTTACTATGCTTTCTTGGAAAACTATGTGATTATTGTGCCTTTTTACAATAATATGGCATTCTTATGTTTTATTTGGATTATTATGTGAGTTCTATGCTTTATATGAGGTAGTATGAGACCATGATTCTTTAAATGAGCTAGTAGGGGAATATCCTATGTTGCCTTGAAAGTAATTGTGAAGAAAGCTCCATATATCTATTTATTGTACTTTATTGTATAGTTTTATGCCTACTTTGATGATTATAGAGAGATATATATATATATCTATGTACGTATATATATAGATATAAATATTTAAAGTATTGTTATCTATTCATTTAGCTAATTCATATTATATTAGGTATATATCTATATATATATAGTTATGTACGTATATATATATGTCTACTTATTATAGACTAATTATATACTTAGTAATACTTAGTAAGACTACTTTAATCTATATATATATATGGTACGTATAAGTATATATATACTTATATTCATGTTATTAGTTTATATATATATATGTAGATAATTTCAATCATCTTATATCTATATCACACTTTATATAGTTTATATATTTTTCTATCATCTTTATATATATACTTATCTATATCACATTTTATATATTTTATATATTTATATTAGTTATTTTTTTATCTTTATATTTATATATTTACACTAGTTATGTTTATATATTTATATATTTATATTCATATTTTATCTATTTACATATTTTGCTACTAGCTATATATATATTTACCATTTCAATGTAAGTATGCTTAATAAGCAAACATAAAGCTTTCATTTATACGTGTGGAGCTTACTTTGCTAAACTATGATGATGTGCATATGTGAACAAATTGCAATTGTGTGAATGGGCCCATATGTGCTGGAATGGTCTGGGGGGTGTTCCACCGGGACATACTATTGAGTAGCCGGGAGAGTTCACCACCCTTCCATCTCCTAATCCCCCCTTGGGTAGACGGAGGGATCTACTCAAGAGAGAGGGTCGTAGAACAATACTAAGGCGTATGCCCGGGATACGACCATTGGAGGATAAGGCTGGCGGGATAAATGTGCTGGTTGTTATTTCGGCCCGGGTAGTTATAAGGGTCACTGTCAGGTGACGAAAGGTAGAAAGTGTGAAATTATATGTGTGCTATGTGTAACTAGTGTGCACTTGACACCCGAGCACCTTATGTGTATAAAGTAGTGTTTCTACTCAACGTATGTTGATTTCATGTTATCTAATATTTTAGATGCTTCCGAAGATAGCTTTGATGATGGTGAGGAGGAGGAACCTTTTGAAGCATTTTACTAGGAAGAAGGATGTAGGATTTTTCGCTGCGTACCTGTTTTGGGTTTTTGCTTTTGCTATGTATCAATAGTAAACTAGCAAGTCGAGACTCTCTTTTGTTGATGTACCCTTATGTAATGTACCTTATACGTTGTAATTAAAAATGTACGCATGTATGTAGCCACTAATGATAGTATTAATCTAATAATAGCCATAAAACTAATAATAATAATAAAGGAATTTCGGGGTCGTCATACAACCAATTCGAAATGAGCTTTCTCGTGTTCGGGTGCGGGTGTACCAGTGTGCGGGAGCACACAAGTGGAAGTCTTGTGTTTCAAAGTGAAAAAGTGATGCAATTCGAAGTGAAAACAAAATGTAATGCGCCTTAGACTTTTATCTGAAAAACGACTAAATCGGAGCAGGCAAACACTACTCTTGAGATTCTACTTGCTTACAACTTAATGTAGAACTTAACAATTTAGCACTCTCAAAATCGAAAAGGGTTGAAAAGCTTTAAATCGAAGAGAAAATATACTCGAAGACTATGGCTACTTGCCACACGGACTTTACAGGACTCGACTACAAACACACGCATTGATGACTCGGGCCATATCTATGATAGAGATGCATTGAGCAGTCCCTAAGAACTTTAACTATAAATCGGTCACATTGATGACTCCGGCCATATCTACCTATGGGTGTATTCAGAGGTTGTTCACTTCGACGAGGATTGATTGACTCCGTCTGTACTCCTCTTCATGCATGCGCTCAATATGGAAGCTAGGTACCACTCCGTCGCATTGATATCTCACCTCGAACCGGGCCCAATCCGAGTGAGTGATGACTACGACCTCGTGACGTTATGGAATGAGTGTATTGATATTCTCACATCGAGCCGGATGAGGTATGGCTACAAACACCCGTAGCGGTTTTCTACCTACTTGAACTAAAGCTATTCTTTGTTTATTTAGACTAAAAAATCAGAGAAGTGATGACTTCTTTGATTGAGAGAATTGTTGTGTTGATTGTTTGATGTTGTGTGTTCTTCCTTTAAATGACGAATCCGGACCCCTTTTATAGACTTCGGGCCGCAACCGCCATCCTTTATTCTTGGAGTTCGAAAGCTTATTCAATCCTGGACATTAGAAATGAATGACCGTCCTTATTTCTAGTTTATGGCAGTTGTGCCATTTTATTTAAACTTCAAATTTTCAGTAACACATGGCCTTTATTTTAGGCATGTGCAGATATAACAATGCCTATTTTTAGCCATTCTATTATTCTTCCTCTAACAATCCCTAAAAGTGAGGGGTTTGAATGTAAATCTATTACTATATTTATTCTATTTTATATTTTTGGTTGACTGGCCCATGGGCTTCCTATTTTATTTTGGTCTGGGCCTCTAATGCGGGCTGTTCCACGTAGGTCGAAGTAATATGGGCCCAATCAATTCATTCGTCATGGCGAAAAGGAACCAATATCAGCCTACTTCGAGTCTGATTTCAAAAATTATTTTTGGGCCCAAACAGAAGAATGAGATTAAAAACTCACATTATGGTTTTGTTAGGAATACTTTTTATAAACAAATCATATGAATTTATATAGATTACGTCTTTTTGGGAAATGCTAGCCCACAACGGCTTGGCCGAACCAATATTAATCACACGACGGGTGTTTTACACTTGTCCTATGAATGGTTGATAGTTTAGGATGAGTGACCAATCACTTGACAAGTGCAATACACTTGCCATATGATTTGTTCGGTTCGGCCAAAACAAGTCCGGGTTAGAATTTTCCTATATTTTTTATCTTCCAATTCGAAAGGATATCCAAAATTTTGCCAAAACTATATCTTTAGTAATAAATCATATGCTTTATCAAGAATAATTAATCTTTGGATAAAAACATGCTGGCCGCCAAATTATGGGCCGTTTTACACTTTGCCACCCCAACTATTTTTTTTTATACATCACCCTCTAACCTACACGTTTTTTACATTATACCATCTTCGTCCTATTTTCGATCAATTTTTTCGCCAGAAAATCTTCAAGTGTTGTGCACATGTTTTTTCTAAGGGTATTTCGTCCTTTTACTCATATTTTCATGTCAAAATTTTGCACTAATATAATTCAAATATGCTATCGTGACACCATAAAGTGTCTAATTTTTTTACACTAATGCGATTAAAATAACAAAATACCTTTAGAAAAAATATGTGAAAGACAACTGGTGACTTTCAGGCAAAAAATTTGATCGGCAATAGGACGGAAATGGAATTGTGCAAAAAACGCGTAGTTTAGAGGGTGATGCGTAAAAAAAAATAGTTCGGATGGCAAAGTGCAAAACGGCCCATAGTTTGCCAGGCAATATGTTTTTATCCCATTAATCTTTCCCATATTAGATGGAACAAAATGTGGGTATGCACATGATACATTTTATTAAATTTATTGAAGAGACAATTACTGTTTCCCACCCCAACTGTGCGGGTTTTTTCACTTTGCAATCTAAATTTTGCAGTGTTACCGGTTGCCGCTCGATCTATGCAATTTTAACCGATTGCAACCTAAGAACATGTTTTGATCAAAAAATGTCACCGGACCGTCGACGCCTAAGATGCACGTGCTTCAATAAGGGTATTTTTGTTATTCCTTTTTTTTTTGTCCCACCCCAGCATCTTCTTCGCCATCCCCCACCCCCTCACCAACAGCTTCTCTGTTGTTGCTCCCCACTCTCCTTCCCCCACCCACCACCATGCCCCGGCCCTTCCCTCCACCACCATCACACCATCGCCCGCGCCCCTTACCACCAGCCTCTCTCTCTCTCTTTCGCTCTTCCCTCCACCAACCACCACTACCATGCCGCCGCCCATGCCCCCCACCACCAACCCCCATCCCGCAGCCCCTCCACCCACCTACCCCCACTCTCTCTTTCTCCCGATCTTCTACACCCCCATCACCACCTGCTCCTCCCTTTACTCCCCACTCCCTCGTCTCTCCACCCCCTCAGATCTAGAGCGTAGGAGAGAGAACAGAGAGATTGGGCGGAGGAAAGAGGAGGGTGTCGGTGAGATTGAGAGCAACGAGTGGGCAAGTGGTGGCGTGGTGGTAGTGGTGGAGGGTGGGCGAGCGTGAGGTAGGGGGGATTTGTGGGTGGCGAGAGAGAGAGAGTGTCGAATGGTGGCAGTTGGTGGTGGGGTGGTAGCAGCGGGGTGGTGGTGGGGGAACGACGGTGGTGAGAAAGAGAGAGATAGATAGATAGAGAGAGAGAGAGAGAGAGAGAGAGAGAGAAAGAGAGGGAGGAGGGGGGAGGGAGAGGGAGAGGTTGGTGGGGGTGGGGGTGGGGGTGGGTGAGATAGAATAGGATAATAAAAAAATATAAAAATACAAAATTAAGATGAAAAGACAAAAATACCCTTACTCAACCACATACCAGTCACGTGTCGCCGGTCTTGTGATGATTTTTGATCGAAAAATCCATTTAGGTTGCAATCGGTAAAAAATTGCATAGATCAGGTGGCAACTGGTAACACGGCAAAATTTAGGTTGCAAAGTGAAAAAACTTGTATAGTTGGGGTGGGAAACAATAATTATCTCTTTATTGAAAATGCCTAAACAATATTGTATTCTAAAATTAAAATAAATTATTATACAAACCAAAAAACTAATTTTATAAACTTTTTAAGTCCAAAGAAGTGAAATAGTCAAATTGAGGAGCTATTCTAATATAGCAATTAACTTAAGTAATCTTAGGTATATTTACTTAAATATATGAGGGTATGGATCTTAGTAATTTATTTCATCATTTATACCTAAAACTTGAGAATCCATTTGGACTAAAGAAAAAAAAATTGTATATTTTTAAAATTACATTTGGATCTTGTCTCATGATTTTTTAAAGTTTCTCTACTAATCCAAATTGATAGGGGTCTATCCTCCTTTTTTTTTTTTGTAAAATACCAAACATACTTAAAAACTTGATCAAATAATTAAATGAAAAACTAAAAACAAATCATAAACAAAAGAAATTTAAAATTTTCTTAAAATTGAAACAAGAATGTCAAACTATTACATGTACTTGCAACGTGTCCCGTTGCAAGAAATTTGTGCTAGAACTTCTTTCAACATCAAATTAAACAAACAAATACAAACAAGTAACTAAGATACCTAATAACTATTCGTCATTTAATTTATATATATAAAAGATTTACCTTATTCCGAATGTTAAATAATCATAATAAATAAATTGAATTTTAGTTCATTTATATTAAAATAAGTTAGGCCTTTGATTGATATCAATAGATATAATTGGAAAGAAAAAAGTTAAAACGTTATTAATATCTGAATTTTAAGTTTTTTCTTTTAAATATTTTGAACCCCTATGTCGCGAAACCAGACATATAAATTTTTCATTTTTTGTTAAAGTGAATTTGGGAGAACTCGACGTTTAAAAAATTATGAATAAAAATGTAAATTTTCAAATTAATATTATAAAGGGAGGTTAATGTTTTAAAAGCAACTATGCATTTTGGTCAAGTTATTAATAATAAAAGAAAATGGAGCACCAATAATAATTTTTGTAGCACCAAAATCAATTCCACGTGTGTAAATGAAATTTTGTCATATTTTTAGTATAAACTAACTCCATGGATTTAGAGTTTAATTTAATAAATTCAATTAATTATAATTTAGCTTGAGAAGTTAAGTTTGTCAAAACAAACCACTAAAATTATCAATGACACAATCTATGTGCAACTATGATGCACGGACACGCCTAAAAATGACCCCGTGCAGTGTCGTACATGAGTCTGACACAGCCTCGACACGTGTCCGACACGGCAAAAACGTGTTCGAAAATTAAAAAAAAAGAAAAAAATCCGACACGGTGTCAGACATGGCTGAAGGACGTGTCCGACACGGCTGGGGCTTTTTTGATATATTACAAAGTTTAAATAAGAGGTTTTTTTAAAATTTTAAAAAATTTAGTGGAAACACTAAAAATAACGAATAATTTTTTTAATCTTTAAATCTTATAACCCAATTAAGAGGTGTTTGTTTTAATGATGAATATTATTATTTATCTTTCACATATTTTAATTTAATAAATTATAAATAGATAATATAATATAAAATATTTTTTAATAACCGTGTCAAAGCTATGTCGTGTCCTAAAATTTTGAGACTTTCCATGTCGTGTCGTGTCCGTGTCCCCATATCCGTGTCCGTGTCCATGCATCATAGGAGACAACTCTTGCATCTAAGGGTTAATGGGCCTGAAGTGTGAGAAATAGTATTAGAGCCGCTCACCAGCCGAAATATTAGGAGCTAAGTTCTATGCGGAGCAAAGTGCTATGTACAAGGGAGCCATCTTTTAAGCCTATAGGATCCACCTCTAGAGTTCCAATGCTTTACAGTTGGTCCTAGAATGAGGACGCCGCATTTTGAAGGAAGGGTAATTGTAATAACCTATTCCAAATCGGACAAGTATTGAAACACCTTATAAGCTTTGGCTAAAGAATTCAACAGTGTCCACTGGATAATCCTTTTCGGGCAAGTTGATCATAGTCTGGTTTTAGAATGCACTCGCTGCATTCTGAGGCAACTCTCGCCTCCAACAGGCTCATGACTTGGGGCACGACAAGTAGTATCAAAGCCGCTTGCTAGTTGTAATACCAAGAACTAAATGCTAAGCACATGAGAGCCACCTCTTAAATCCGCCTGACAAAGTGCTATGTGCGCGGGAGCTACCTCTTGAGCCCGTAGTAGCCACCTCTCCAGAGTCCTAATGCCTAATAATCGATACTGGAATGTGTTACGCCATGACAAGGACGTTTTGTTCTTAAGGAAGGATGATTGTAATACCCTATCTCGTATCTAACAAGTATTGAACGCTTAAACACTTTATAAGCTTTGACTAAAGAACTCAGGAGCATTTATTTGACATTCATTTTGAGCAAGTTGATCATTAGTCCAATTTTAGAATGCATTTGATGAGTTTGAAGGTAACTTTTATGTCCAACAGATTTGCGAAACCGTATGACATAACTAATTATAGTAACACTCCTTTCCATTAGGATTCATCCAAAAACTTTTAACTTTAGAAAAACTGGATGTGCTATCCATTATTGCCCTTTGATAACCTCTTTAATATACGGAATTTATAAAAGTTGTTTCACTAATTATATAATATATTTTATAAGTTTATGACATTTAAATAATTAAGTTTGACGCATATACAACAAGAAATCATGCAGTGTATATTTAAATTAAAAGACTATAAAGTTGTAGTTAATAAAAAAAAAAAAACCAATGTGCATATTTAAATATTTGACGTCATATTATAAATTAAAAAGATACATTTGAATGAATAAATTATATATAGGGTAAAAATTTTATGCCCTCCGAACAATGTGCGTTTTTAGATTTTACCATCTAAATCCTTTTTTTTTTTTTTGCGTTTGCTATTTAAACTTTGCATTTTATTCTAGATTGCCATATTAAAGCATATATTTAGCCAGAATTCCATCACATGCATATCATGTGACTTAACTAAGGCCAAATACGTCATTTCAAATGACTGGATTTTGAAAACTCACCACAAAATGAATTTTATGATACATGGGATTTGAACCCAAGATTCAGGATAGGCATAAATTTAAGCTTGCTTCCTCAACTATTTAAACACAATCAATTTTTATTAAAAATGTGCTATACATAATAATTTACTCGTAGACATTGTTTAAGTTCAATTTTCAAAATTTATTTATACAATTTTGATATTTTGTCGTCAATTTTTCTCCAAATATATAGATAAAATAATAAAATAAATTATTTTATTTTCAACTTAAAGGGACAAAATTAATTTATTTCATTAAATTGAATTAATTTATATAATCTTGATAATTTACCATATGCTTATGAATTAAAAAAATTAATTATTTTACAATTTTGTCCATATATTCGATATATTTGAAACAAATGGAAAGTAAAATATCACAAGTACATAAATAAATTATTGAAATTGAACTTAAAGAGTTTGAAAGATAAAAGATTAATTTATTTCATAATTTTATCCATATATTGAAAAATTTTAATTTTATGATTTTAACTTGAAAAAAAATTTCATAAGTTTATCCATATATTAGATATATTTGAAAAAAAAAACATTGAATAAAAAATATTAAAATTAGATAAATAAATTTGAGGACGAATTACATTGACCACCCTTGAGATTATACTAAATTACGAACACCCCATGTGGTTTCAAAAATTACCAAAACCCCCCAATGTTTATCCCCTTTTGATTAAATTAGACGCAATTAGTGAAATGACGACAAATTGTCCCTCTGTCATGATAGAATACATTGTCTGATTAGTTTCCCAACATAGAAACAAACGTGAAGAGTGGTGGTGAGAAAACCCTAAAAACTTGAACAACGTCTCACATTCTAGTAGGATTTTTGGATGGTGATATTGGCTCCACATGCGGACGCTGGTGTCGACAACGGAAGAAGGACATTTGAGAAACATGAGTGGAGGTTTTAAAGGGTTAAGTTATACAGAGAAGGTATATGATCAGACTTGATTTGTTTTTGATTTTGGACTAAAAGTTTTACTATGTTCTTTTTTCAAGGTAATTAGTTGATTATATAGTTGTTATGTTGGCTTTTATGTATGTTTTTACTAATTTATTCTTGATTTTGAGATTTTGAATGAAACCCCCAAATTTCAAACTAGGGTTTATGTCGATATTCATGAATATGGGGTTTTTTTTAGACTAAATTTCTGACTTAATGGATAAATCTCGTTTAGAGTTCATTCATTTATGTCGGTCCTATTTTTAACTTCTAGAGATAATTTTAATGGTCATTCATTTATGTGGTTTATATTTTTGTGTTCATTGTAGGAACTACATTATGAATGTAGTATGGGTGGTGGTAACGAGGGTGGTTTTGATTGGGACAATAGCTATGGGGGAGACAATGAGGGTGGGAATAATAATATTGGGGGAGACAGTAAGTGACGACCCGAAACTTCTAGCTAATCTTATGAAGACATATAACCAACTATTTTATTAAGATAATCAAACTTTACCTCGAAAACATACAACTAACGATTTTATTAAGCAAATTAAAATTTAGATATAAGTCACTTATTGCATATTCGTAAATACAACATCCCGACTACGCGTAATTAGCCAAAAGCTTCGAATCGACCCTCTCCATCTTTCTCACTCCCAAATTCCGGCTCATTTTCGGCTAGAACATCATATAAACATAATATCAACAAACATGCTGAGTAGAAACTTTATATAGTAACATGAGGTGCGTGTGTGAAATTCGTGCATATAGCACATAATCACAGAATTTTCTCATTTTCTACCTTTTTCCAAGTCTATGTGTGGCAACCGTAATTATCTCATTGTGACGTCATTTCCAATTTCCAACCAAACACGCCAAATCCCAAGCAAATCATGCCAGTGGTCATATCTCGGGCGTATGCCGAATTTCCTATGACCCACTTCAGTACATGGAACTCTTCGTCCATGCAAGGAGGGATTAGGCAACGATAGAGGGTCGAGAACTAATTTAAGACGGGCAAGCTCATTGTCGCCCGATCGAACTCAACCGCATCCACCCCTATCACTTTTGGGCCCATCATGCACACATAGTTTTTCATGTATTTCACATGATTGTACATAATCTCACTTTCATAATTTTTCCAAACTAAATCTTACTGAAACATATATGAAATTAGTAAATAAACATACTCTCCTACTCATTTCATGAACATAAAGCATAGTTACACATAGAAACATACTTTCTTCTAAAACATAACTATACATAAAACATGTTTTCTCATCATTTTATAGCACCAAAATGCAAGACTAACCTCACTTATGCACTTGAAGAAATCCCTACTTCCTAAGCATTTAGTATCATAAATGCATCAATATATACATATATATATATATACACACACAACTAAAATCAATAAATGCATTAATGTATCTATACAAGTAGAACCTTGATGGCAGCTAGCTTGTAATTACATCTCAGGATCTAGTAAGGGAGAATAAAGAGCTAACATAAATGACTAACTCATGCACTAGGCAAGGTTTCTACCTTTTCTAACTTCTTCCTCTTTCTTTTCTTTTTATTTTTGAAGTAGTGTAAGTGTGGAGTATTGTTAGAGAATTATTGTGAAATGAAACAAAACAAGTGTAAGAGTGTGTGTGTATTGATCTTGTGTTTTTTTGCAATGTAATGTATACCTATAAATATTAAGAGATAGAAATAGAATTATTAATAATTAAGTCATTTTCCAATTATTACACTCTTTACAACTTAATGCCCAACTCAATGCCTAATTCTAGCTTAAGTGTGAGTCTAAATGCACAACTCATAATCTAGTTTAATATAAACCTTACATGTATATACATATCTAGAAGAAAACTTACATGTGTGAATATACATTAAATGCTAGGAGAATTGGGGAGCAATAACTATTATACACGATATATTTATTTTATATATATATATATATATATACCAAATTTGTTCCCCCCCCTCTAGAATTATAATTTTTTTTTATACATTGTATAATTATTCAAATTTTTTTTTACTATGAAGAATACCTAAGAAATAAAAATATAATCTTATATTTATATATATATATATATATATATAAATTTCAAAATTATATAGATATATATTTCAAGATATTTTTGTATATACATATATATATCATAATCTTATGGTTTTAATCATTTAAGAATATTTATTATAGTGTGAAAATGACATATTTTTTGTGAGAATGACATAAACAAGAGAATTATATATGTATATTATATGTATATATATATATACACACACATATATATGTTTGAAATTTATGCATTTTATGATCACTAAATGAAATAGGAAAATAATTCCAATAATTATGCATGTTGTAAATAAAATATGCATATATTACAAAGTATTTTACAAAGTATTTAATGCAAGAAAAATGTCAAATAACAAGCATAAATTAATCATATAAACATTTAAATAGCACATATTTAAACATCAAATAATATCTACATACCATTGGTAAAGTAAGAAAAAATCGGGTTCTTACACAGTAAGCAAGGTGGAGATAATGAGGGTGGGGGAGATAATAAGTAAGGGGGAGACAGTGAATTCATGAGGGATTTACTTTAGTTAGAAAAAATCTGAAAAGACTAGGATAATGCGTGAGTATGAGCGTAATATGTGTCCTTGGAAAGTGCATGCCTCTGTAATGAGAAATGGGGAATGGTTCAAAATAAAAACATACAATGGTACACACACGTATTAGAAAAGATAATACAACTAAGGCAAGTGCTAAGTGGATGGTATCTAAGATATGCAATGTGTTAAGAGAAAATCCTAACATGAAGACTAATGGGATTAGAGAAGAGCTAAAACATTATGGTGTTGATCCCAAATACATGCAAATATATAGAGCTACAAAAATTGCATTTGACGATGTAGAAGGGAGCCACTCTAAGTCATTAGGGATGTTGCCATATTATGCCAAAACGGTGACATTAACAAATAAGGGTAGTTTGTTACTTTACAATGTGATGTGGGTGAGGATGAGGAGCCTAGTATTTCTGTCAATCCTTCTTTTAAGAGATTTTTCTTAAAACTTAAGGTTTTGAGGAATGGTTTTTTTAGAGGAGTGCAATTCTTTTTTAGAATTTGATAGTTGTCACCTTAAAGGGCCATACAGGGAGTTTTGCTGTGCGCTGTTATTATTGATGCAAACAATGACTTGTTTCAATAGCATTTGTAGTGGTTGAATCAGATTGCAAAGAGAGTTGGCTTTTCTTATTTGAATATTTGTTTACTATGCTTGGCGGATTTGGAAGAGATACACTATGGCCCTTTATGAGTGATAGACAAATGGTATAAAAGTTGGTGACTAACCTGATATATATATATATATATATATTTTGTTATTGTCTATTTTCTTTCAAAATTGGTTACTAATCCATTTGCATTTAAATGTTTTTTTTTTGAATGGGCTTGTGGAGGCCATCAATAAAGTAGTGCCTCATGCTTTGCATAGGAGATGTGCTAGACATATCTTGGCTAATATGAGGTTGTCATTTTTAGGTCATACTTTGAAAAAAATACTTTTGATAGGTATCCAAGGCCCACAATCCTAGGGATATTAATTTTGTCATGGAAAAAATTAGGCAATTAAAGCCTAGTGCATATGAATGGCTTTTAAACATTCCTAGTGAGCAATGGTCCAAGCATGCATTTGGGACCCATATTAAAAATAATCATTTAATAAATAATATTTTTGATTCATTTAACAATTGGTCTGGGGAATTGAAGACTAAACCCGTACTAACTCTATTAGATGGGATAAGGGCTAACATGATAGATTTAACTCAAAGAAGGGCAACAAAGGGTAGAAAATGGCAGAATACTATAACCCCACATGCATTGAAGACTTTAAATGATCTTAGGGAAGAAAGTAGGAGATATAAGTTGTTAGTAGTTGGGAGGGGTATATATGAAGTCAAAGATGAGGGTATCCCATTTGTTGTTGATGTACATGTGAGATCATATACTTGTGGTGTGTGGACACTTATAGGTATACCTTGTAAGCATGTCATGCCTGCTATACACCATAGGAGATGAAATCTAGAGGATTTTGTATATCTCACATGGACAAAAGAATGGTACATGAAGGCATATGATAGGATGATTCATTTGATCACTGATCTTAGTTTTTGGCCATGGGACATGAATGTTTACCCCAAAGTCTTGATACTTCCATTGAAGAAAAGATTGCCAGGCAGACCTAAAATTTCTAAAATGAGGGAACCAGGTGAACCAGCAACAATGAAAAGGTCTGGGGTTATAAAGTGTAAAAGATGCAATAGGTTTGGATTTAATTTGAGAACATGCAACAAACAACCTAATAATCAGGTACTAATGCATTCTGATATATAGCAATGTTTACTTAATTTCTTTAGTTAACTAAATCTTTTTATTTTTATTTTTATTTTTTGGACAGGCTGCACAAAAGAGTGGTGAAGCTTCAAAGATGGTTAGTTTATTACAAAGAGTTGAAACTTCAAAGAGAAGCAAAACATGCCACTCTGTCCAACAAAAAGGGGAACCAAATAGGAGGTATAGTTGGCCAAGGATCACAAGGAGCAAATAATTTGGTGCACATTCCACAGTCAATGGAGGTACATTTTTGTAGGATGATGTTTATCACTTGATGTTATCATTACAAATAAAACCTAATTTTTTTTTTATTTTGCATTTTACATTTTTTTTAGAATGAGATAGGGTCATCATCACAAAGAAGTGTTAAGATTGCATACTCATAAGTTCTTTCTACTTCTAATTGTACAACTTCAATTTTTTGATTTATTCTACTATTTACATCTCAAATCACGCTAATATTTATTCATTCTTCTCAATTTATATATGCAGTGGCCAAACAAGCAAAATTATATCATCCTAAAGGGGGTATAGGTGTTAGGAAAAGTTGTCGTAGGGTAGCTTGGGTGGCAAGAAGTAAAATATATGATGTAGATAAATGCAAGGATGGGACTATCTCATGACCAATATTGGTGACATCCAATACGCAACAAAGAGAGATACGATCCAAAAAAATGCATGACAAGCATACACCTTTATCCCCTCCCCCATTTAACAAAATTTCATATGCTTTTGTGGATGTCTTTCGAATGATTTTGTGGACAGTTATTTGGATGCTTTTGGATAGTTGATAGATATTAAAAGGACAATAAATAAGGCAACACACAGTTATGTATAGTGGTTGGGCCGAATCTTAATCCACTACCTAGGTATATTTCACCCAAGGCTTTTAAACCTGTAAAACGTATTTTATTAATATGTGATTATAACAAACTGAGAAAGAAATTGGAATGATACAGAGTCTCAAACTACTCTCATAACTAAAGTGCAACTGGTAAGAGCCTAGTACCAACACAGAGGTGTTTGGTCCTTAGCACACTAACTAGTACACTAATTTAGTTTATCAATACACAACAACACTCATTCAAAATCAAACAGAGGCAAGCAGAGTGAATGAGATGCATTTTCTGGTGTTGTACGCTGCTTATTTATAGCCGCAGTCTTGTCTATCAAAAGGCAAGAGATCCTTCCTTCTCAGTTCTTGATGAGTGAAGGTAAGTGAATCAATTTTCGCAAGGTAAGAAGTCCATATCAAATCTTCCCAATATTAAATGATCAAATCTTTCCAAAAGTCAGAATCATGAGGGATACTCATATCAAATCTTCCCACTATTAGCCAAGTTTAAATCATCATCAAAAAATCATGAAGGCTAACAATAGTCATGTTATTGAACTTTTGGATGATTTGGTGGATGGCTATGTGGATGGATTTTGAAAAGTTCAGTTATTCAACTTTTTTGTAATAGACTATGGACAAGGTCTTCGAACGTTTTGTATGTAATTATTTTTTGGATGCTTATGAAGTTTTTTGTTATCATTTTGTATGTAATTATTGCTCATTTTAATATTTCATTTACATAACAATGATGCAAAACATAAACATTTGCAAATGTAGCATAAAAATTGCTTTAAAAGCTTACCATGCATGCTAAAATATGTACACATTAGTAATCAATGGCTAGTATGAAAATCTAAATAGGCATCTTACAATAAACCCCCTATGGTTTAATTAAATTAAAATGAGCTGGTTTAATTAAATTACAATGAACTATTTATTTTGACAATATATGACAAAAGACACCCATAGGGGCATACCTATTAATTTACAATTACCACCAAAACATTCCTACCTTAAAAAGATTCACAAGTTGAAATATGTTGACTAACAACAAACGTTAGTCAACCTAGAGTCACGTGCTAGTTTGTCAGACAACATATAACCTCAGGGGATTTTTGGTAATTTTTAAAACTACAGGTGATTTTTCGTAATTTAGCATAATCTCAGGGTGGTCAGTGTAATTCGCCCTAAATTTTAAAAATTGAACTTAGTGGGTTTACAAATAAACACATTATTTTAAAGCATAATTAGCAACAAAAATTGAATGTGTCAAAGTAGCAATAGAGATGGCCTTGAAGAGTGTTAACCCACATGCCTAGGGTTCAAATCCTAGCTAAGGAAAAAAAATTTGGTTAGAATTTAGCCATCTGAAATGACTCATTTGTACTTAGTTAGGTTATACGACATGCATGTGATGGAATCCCGATATTCCATTGGGAAATACCTTTATAAGACAAACTGCAAAAAAATACAAAGTTGATATATATTGACATATCAATATTTGGGGATTCTTAATTTTTGAAAGTAGAGTTGTTTACTTGATATTCCATTGGGAAATACTTTTATATGGCAAACTGCAAAAAAACACAAAGTTGATATATATTGACATATCAATATTTGGGGATTCTTAGTTTTAGAATGCAAAATTGTTTACTTGATATTCCATTGGGAAATACTTTTATATGGAAAACTGCAAAAAAAAAAAAAAAAAAAAAAAGTTGATATATATTGACATATCAATATTTGAGGATTCTTAGTTTTTGAAAAGCTTTAACTTAACCTTTTATCCCTTTGCAGGATGCACTTATATGTCACAGGAATGGGTAGTAAGCGCTCTACTGAATCCTTGTAACTTGGTTGTCCTATTGAACCAACATCTTAGGATCTCCAGTCAACATGGTTGGGTTACCGCTACTCGAGTCTTTAACCGGTGGGTTTTAAACCCATTCCCCTCAACAAGCAGTCTACTTTATCTCTAGGAAGACGTTTGGTTAACGGATTCGCTAGACTCTCCTTTGATTTCATATAATCAAAAGAGATAATTCCACTTGTGATCAACTGCCTAATGGTATTATGTCGCCGACGAATATGTTGAGACTTACCATTATACATGCCACTCTGTGCCCTTCCTATAGTTGCTTTGTGATGACCTGAAACTTCTAGCTAGTTATGACAATATTCGATTTATAAGTTTTGCACAAACATGCCACTTTCTAAAATAATAGTAAAACCAACTCATACTTTTATTCGAAAATCCAAGAGTACACGTAAGTTGACTATTACATACACGATCGTAGCTACAAAATAACCTTGATCATATAACACGCATAACTAGCTATATGCTTCGAACCGTCTTTCTATGTCTTCTTCGCTAGCAACTCCATTCGCCTCAAGATCGGCTAAAACATTACATGAAACATGTCAACAATATGTTGAGTAGAAACTTTGCATATAACATAAGGTGCGAGTGTATGGTTTGTGCATATTTTCACATATTTGTATCAACATAAACCATATAAAATTTTAGTTCATAAGAATCATAAATTGCTCTCTTTTCTACCGTTTTCCACCTCAACGGGCGGCTACCTTATCTTGCCGTGCCGTAATTCAATTCCAACCCATATTCCCACCCAACCAAACACTCCAGTGGTCATATCCCGGGCATATGCCGAATTTCCTACGACCCACTTCAGTACATGGAAAACTCAGTCCACACAAGGTAGGATTAGGCAACAATGGATGGCGAGAACGTTTAAGACCGGCAAACCCATTGCCGCCCAGCTGAACTCAGCCCCATCCACCCCTATCATGTTTTGGGCCTATATACACACAATTTCCAGCATACTCAATACAATTTCCAGCACACGTCACATTGGTTTTCACATAGTTTTCATAATTGCAGCACTCATTTATTCAGATTTTGCAAGAATGAGCATATTTTTCAACCTCTATGAACTGAAAATTCCAATCTGCGAACACTTACGATGAACTGAATATTTCAGTTTGTAAGCATTGAATTTCCAGCCTAAAACTTGCTGGGATTTTACAAAGATGTTTCTAATGTTGTAAAATAAGTTTTGGTTGGTAAAATTTTGAGTTTTCAACTTACGAGACTTGGAATTTTCAGACTGTGACGCAAAATGCTTAACTGCGCAACTGCTGAAATTTTCAGCCCTGAAGCCGAACTTTGCAGCTTTGAAAATATTGTTTTTCCAGCTTATTATACACTGGAATTACAACCTATAAAATAGGATTTGAGTTTGGAAAAAGCGGATTTCTCAGTTGTGAAAAAAGAAGAATTTTCAGCTTTGTAACAAATATTTCAGCACTGTGAATAGTGTTTTCAGCAAGTTTTGAACTAAAAATTCACCTTGACAAACATAAAATTTTAGCTTTAACACATAATTGAAGCACTATCAAAGTATCAAACATCATAATACATAACTTAAGCATCATTTGAACATATTGTAAGAAAAATTTCAGCATAGCTTCACGAAACGCAACGTAAGATGCACATAAAATCACTATAAGCATATGACCAAATTCTCTTGTGTTCCCTAAGACCCAAGATGGAAATAAACTTGTGATCATCTCTTAGGATCTAATGGGGAAGAAATAAGGCTAATACTTTCATAAACACCTAATCCTAACTTATTCTATAGGCAACGTTTCTACCTTCTATAGTAGTGTTTCTTCTTTGTAATTTAAGGGTATGATGAAATTTGTGATGAAATTGACAAGAAATGAAGGTAAGAGTATGAGGGGAAGAGTGTGAACGTTTTTTCCAAGAGTGTGTGGGTGGTGTTTTTGTGTTTTCTTTGCCTACCTCTTATAATTAGTGGTGTGAGAGATAGCATTAAAATATGATTGTGTCATAATCTTAATCATTCTTAAATTTCCAACTAAGTGTACAACTAACAAGCCTAATTGGGTTAAGAGTTAGTCTAGGCTAATTTGGACCATACATATATAACTACATCTAAAAGGGATTATACAAGTATATATACACTTGTACATTGTCATCAATACTTGAAGGATGAAGACTTGAGGATGATTTCCTACCAAGTATAAAAGTTTTTCTTGTTTTCATACCCAAAAAACGTCCACCCTTATTTATTTTCTGAAAATTTGTAGGTTGTTTCTTATTTTACATATTTATGGAAGAAAATATCACTTAGGGGTAGAAAATGCAATTTAGGTCTTCTTTAGGATTTTTTCAAAAATCTTCTAAATCTTATTACACAAAATCGAACACACACACATATATATATATGTGTATACATATATTTTCATGAATTATATAGTTTATATGATGCTCAACTAGGACAAGAAATAACCCTAATTTGTACATTTTGTGAAAAACGAACATGAAACACAAGGTATCAACATTATGAAAACGTATATCTATAAATATAAAATAAACACATAAAAATATATCTATACATAATGAGAGTGAGAATACGGGTCCTTACATCCTCCCCTTCTTAAAAGAATTTCATCCCCGAAATTCAGCTTGGTTAATCATAGAGATGTGGGTATTTGTCCATCATATCTTCTAGTTTTTCCACATCGTTTCTTCAAGATTGTGCTATTTCCATAAAACTCTTACTACAAAAATGGTACGATTTCTCAAGGTGCGGTCTCTAACTTGGAGAATACGGACAGGTTCTTCTTCATAAGTTAGGTCCTTATCAATGTTGAGAGAGTCGTGGTCTACAATATGCGAAGGATCTGGGTGATATTTCTTAAGCATTGATATATGAAACACGATCTGAATCTCGAATAAGCTTGGAGGCAACACTAATCGATATGCTACTTTTCCTATTCTTTCTAATATTTTGAAAGGTCCGGCGTATCGTGGCAAGCTTTCCAAATATTTCATAGTTCATTGTATACTATAATCCATAGTTTATTGTGTGTCTCAAATATTTCAGCACTCTAGTTAGCACTTTTCAATGTTCATTACTTGGATTACTTGTAAATCTACTCTGTTTGTTCACTGAGTATGCTATATCCGGATGAGTACAGTTTGTTATATACATTAAACTGCCTATTATCCGAGCATATTCTAGCTGTGCCATGGATTCACTGTGGTTTTTAGCTAGATGTACACTTAAGTCCACGGGTGTTTTCACAGGTGGACTATCATACGCATTATACTTTCTAAGCATTTTCTCAACATAGTGCAATTTGTGATAATGCTTGTCCTTCAGACATCTTGAGGATTTTAATTCCTAATATGACATCTGCAACACCCATGTCTTTCATATCAAAATATTTTGTCAATATTTTCTTAATATTCACGATAATATCATGATTACTACCCATAATCAACATGTTGTCTACATAAAGACAGATTATGACATAAGCATTTGGTGTGCTTTTAACATATACACACTTATCACACTCGTTAATTCGAAAACCATTTGACAACATTGTTTGGTCAAACTTTACATGCCATTGTTTTGGAGCTTGTTTAAGTTCGTACAATGACTTAACGAGTCTACACACCTTATTTTCTTGTCCCGAAGCAACAAAGCCTTCGGGCTGCTCCATATAATTCTCTTCTTCTAACTCACCATTTAGAAAGACTGTTTTAACATCCATTTGGTGTGTCTCTAGGTTATGCAAGGCTGCAATAGCAATAAGAAACCTTATGGATGTTATCCTCGTCACAGACAAGTAAGTATCAAAGAAATCAAGGCCTTCTTTTTGTTTAAACCCTTTGGCAACCAACCCGGCCTTGTACTTATCAATAGTTCCATCCGCTTTATACTTTCTCTTGAGAATCCATTTGCATCCCAATGGTTTTGTACCGGCTGGGAGGTTAACTAATTCCCAAGTATGGTTGTGCATAATGGAATCTATCTCACTGTTTATGGTTTCCTGCCACAATGGAGCATCTGGACCAGACAATGCTTCGTTAATCGTTCTAGGCTCGTCGTCTAACATATAAGTTAGGAAGTTTGGACCAAAGCTCTTAGCTTTTCTTGCTCGTTTGTTGCGGCTTGGTTCATCAATTTCTTGTTGATCACCAATAGCAGCATCATAAGTTCTTTTATTTGAACTTTCTTCCCTAGAACCTTCATCTTTATTTTCTTTGGATGGAAAGATGTCTTCAAAAAATACAGCATTCCTTGACTCGATAACTGTATTTTCAGTTATGTCGGGAATTGCTGACTTGTGTACAAGAAACCGAGATGCACTACTATTGTATGCATATCCTATAAATACACAATCAACTATTTTTGGCCCTATTTTCACTTGTTTAGGCTTAGGTACTTCTACCTTAGCCAAACACCCCCACACTTTGAGGTATTTATAAGAAGGCTTATATCCTTTCCATAACTCATATTGAGATTGCTTCTTACTTTTATGGGGTATTTTGTTAAGAATGTGGTTAGCCGAAAGAATGGACTTCCCTCCACAAGTTGTGGGGTAGCCTTGAGCTTATCAACGAAGCATTCATCATCTCTTTTAAAGTGCGATTCTTACGTTCAGCAATGCCATTAGATTGTGGTGAATATGGAGCTATAATTTGATGAATTATGCCATGTTCGGAGCAAAACTCATCAAATGGAGCGCCGTATTCTCCACCTCTATCACTATGAATTACTTTAATTCTCTTGCTAAGTTGATTTTCAACCTCATTCTTATAATTTTTAAATGCCTCTAAGGCTTCATCTTTGCTTCTTAGCAAAAATACATAACAAAACCTTGTGCTGTCATCAATAAAAGTTATAAATACTTTTTCCCTCCTATACTTTGCACAAACTTTAAGTCACATATATCACTATGAATTAACTCTAGAGGTTCATTATTTCTTTCAACTGAATGAAAAGGTGTTTTAGTTAGTTTTGCTTCAACGCAAATCTCACACCTTTTATTCAAGTCAACATTAAATGAAGGCCACAATTCCAAATTTACAAATCTTTTTAAAGTGTTAAAATTTATATGTCCTAATCTAACATACCACAAATTTGAACACTCAGACAAGTAAATAGAAGCAGTTATTTTATTATCATCAAAGTTACATAGTACAACCATTACATTCATTTTGAATAGCCCATTGTTTAAATAACCTTTTCCTAGAAACAGGTCATTTTTAGTCAATACAACTTTGTCAGACTCAAATACTAGCCTAAACCCTGCCTTTACAAGTAATGAACTAGAAACTAGATTTTTCCTAATATCTGGAACATGCAGCACATCTATTAGGGTTAGCTCCTTGCCCGAAGTCATCTTCAAAACCACTTTGCCCAAACCGACGATTGGGGAGGTTGCTGAGTTGCCCATGAATAGCTTCCATCCATTGATCGGAGTATATGAAGAGAACAACTCTTTATCCGAAAAAATGTGGCGTGTAGCTCCAGTGTCGATCCACCACTCTCTCAGGTTGTTAATCAAGTTTGCTTTGAATACTACCGTCAAGAGGTTCAACTCAGACTTGTCAACCGGTACACCTATGTTCTCAATTAAGTTGGCCTGGTCCTTCTTGCCTTTGCCTTTCTTAGGGGCCTTACAATCTTTGGCAATATGATTTAGCCTGCCGCAATTAAAACAATCCCCTTTGAACTTCTTGGCATTATCGGTTTTCTGACCACCTCTAGGATGCTTACGCTTCTGACTAGCATTTCGTTCCACCAAATTCACCTTTGCTTCCATTTGCAGCTTTTTTGATTTGATCTCAGATTTTCGGTTGTCTTCTTCTATCCAAAGCCAACGATCAGATCCTCAAGGCCCATTTCCTTCCGCTTGTGGTTCCTGCAATTCTTGAAATCTCTCTAAGCTAGCTGGTGGTAGCTTCTCGATCATCACGGCTACTTGGAAAGATTCACTCAGCTGCATTCCCTCGGCATGAATATCATGTAGTATTATTTGCAGCTCCTGGACTTGACTCATGATAATCTTGGAGTCCACCATTTTGAATTTGAGGAACTTGCTAACTATGAATTTCTTCAAGCCGGCATCTTCCGTCTTGTACTTCTTCTCCAAGGAATCCCACAATTCCTTGGCCTTTTTGAACGAGCTATATACGATGTACAATGTGTTGTCTAGCACATTTAGCATATAGTTCCTGCATAGGAAGTCACCTTGACCCTATGCATCATATACAACCCTCTTCTCTGTGTCTGTCTCACTTTCAGATACTGAGGGGGCATCCTCTTTTAAGAACCTTGCTAGGCTCAATGTTGTAAGGTGAAACAACATCTTCTATTGCCATCTTTTAAAATCAATCATGAAATTTTTTTTTGATTTCTCAGCGTGAGCAGGAGTAGGCGTAACAGTAGTAGGGACGGATGTAGAGGCCATAGCTGAATCACAATAATCTCATCTTAAAATTGTTGGAAATTGTGCTTTCTAGGGGCATGATTAGGCTATGGTATTTAGTCGAGGCGAGAGTTGGACTCTCTGTTTTTAAGACGAGATTGTCCCACACTGGTGCTAACGAAATCGGCAATTGTCTCCCAAGATACAATTGTGGACGAAATGCTGCAACTTTTGGGGTAGGCATCAATGTGGTTCATGCCTGTTTGGTGTGGTCGAGTCCATTTGGATGCAGCTCGCCATGGTTTGATGCACCGTGATGGTTCGAGCCATTTCAGTTTGATCCAGCTCCAATTTCAACCCGATTCAATTTGGACCATATCCAAAAAGAATATTATTGAGCCCGAACTTGTGCCTAAGCCCAGCCGGCTCGCCACGTCATGCTAAGCCGGCTGCAGCAGCGCACGCATGTGGATTTGGTTCGAGCCTACTAACCCGTAGGTTCTCTCCCCGTTACACACTTGTGAATCCCTAAGGTGCCAACCCCTATTTGCAAGTAGTCATTTAAATACAAGACATTTTTGTATTACTTTTCCTATGTGGGACAACCGCACTCTACAACTTAACACTCCATTTTTAGCTTTCACCTAACTATCTTGTACATTTAATTTCTCATTCACCCTAAATTGGTTTTGAGTAATTAAATACATTTTTCGTATCTACTCGCGATATAGATCACGAATAATCAACTTGTTTTCCAAAACAACAAATGGAGTTTCATCAAATTATTGGCTAAAGTTGGTCACTCACCAACTTGTATAACCAATTTTTCTAACAGAAAATGGGCTCACACTAGCTTCCATTCCTATGTTTCGCAATACGCCGCCGCTAATCGAAGATTGATTGTTAGTTTGGTCGAGATGGTGATGTATTCGACATGATCTGTTTGCCTATGAGCATGAAGATGCATAGCATTGAGATGGTCGCCATCCTAAAATTGAACCACAAAGGGTAGATAAGCTTATTATCTAGGAATTAAGGGGAGTTAAGCATCTCCATTTTATTTAGCTATAACATTGTATAACTTGAGATTATTTTAGAAATAGAATAAAATAGAAATCCAATTATGTAATGTAACAAGGAATGAGAAAAGATATTGAAGAAATTTAAGATGGAGAATAGTAAGTCAATTAACACTGAAATTGAAGTGGGAGAAAATTGTCAAGTGACCTCGTTGGAAATTAAGTTGTTCCTACCCTATTCAGGAATTTGGTAAGGCCTGCAAGGTACTTGACGTGCACAAGACCTATCCTTTATGTTGTCAAGCTGGTTGGTCGCTACACAGACCCCAACAACCTATCACATCAATGTTGCAAAATGGACACTTAGATATATCAAAGGTACAATTAATTTTGATTTACTGAATTTCTCAATCAACGAGATGAAGATGCTAGGATATAATGACAACGATTAGGCAAGAGATGTTGATGATCAGAAAGTGCGCTTGGATTTGTGCATTTCTTTAGGAGAATAGCTTTTACGTGGACATCTAAAAACCGACAAATGCTTACTTTATTAACTTGTGAAGTTGAGTAGATGACTGCAACATCAAGTGTTTGCCATGCAATATTGTTGAGGAGTTTGCGAAATGAGTTAGGATTTGATAGAAATGATTCAATGAAGATATATGTTGATAAAAACGAATAATTTTTTTAGTAAAAAACATAGTTTTCATGATTGAATTAAACACATGTACTCATTTTCATTCTCGAATCTCGCAAAAAAAAAAAGTGCAAGTGATATTTGTGAAATTCGAAGATCAAGCTGCAGATATTTTCATAAAGTTACTCTAAAATAAAGTTTTTAGAAGATGAGAAGACTAATTGGGATGCAAGAAATCAAGCTTAAGGGGCGAATAACATTGATTCTTAAATTAGTCAAATATTATTAATTGTATAAGTTACATCTAGATGGGTATTTCTTATATGATCAAAGTGCATATTTCCCAACACGTCAAGTTAATGAATTGTTTTATTAATTGTAGAAGTATTTACTATGATTGATTGCATAAATATATGCCAGTTTATCATACTTTTACAAATAGGAGAAAAAAACGAGTACGTCCGAAAAGTAGATGTAAGCATAAAAATGTATGCTGTTTAATTGAAGTGCTAATTGAGTCGAAAATGAGTTCTTTAAAGAAAGATAAGAAAGGATCTCTCCTCACTACTTGCCAGGGGACGGGTGAATTGATGCTTGAAAAGGGAAAAAAAGTTGAGAGTACTATCCTCTCTACTTTTTCATCTCCTAGAGTTTGGTACTCATCTTCGATATTACCCAACCCCAATTCAGCAACAAATATAAGACAGTTCTGACGATGTTTCCTGGTTGAGTAACTTTACAACATAATTGCATTCGGATTCTTCACAATGATATTACAAGCTCACATATGTCTACCTACCATGATTGTGGTCTGTCTAAGTCTAAATTTGTTTTCAATAGCCTTTCTAAGTTCTAAAATATGTTACAGTTTCTTCCCAAGACATAGGTACAATCTCATTTCCTTACTACTTGAAAATTTCACTAGATGCAGATGATTGATTTATGAGCTATTTCATCAAATTTGTTCATCTTGATCTGGATTTTTCTCAAATTCCCTTGCGTTTACAGCTTGGAGTGACAAAACTTTTATGATAGCAGATACCATTTCATTCGCCTCTGGGGCTTGCGTACATTTGCCATCTTGGACAAGTCTCTTTGATGAATTTTCGGCTCCTGCATAATATGAGTTACTGTTGCTTACAATATGTTTTATCGAACTACAACATACATTTCCAAGAGATACGTGAAAAATGATGCTTCTAGAGAAGAAATATAGAAGTCCATAACAAGGAGTGAAACGTATACCTGCGTTACGGTACAACTGAAGCATATTGGATCTTCTATTTCAATTGGTACTTCATCTTTTCTATCCCATACAGTACAAGCATGCGTGCCGAGTGTCTAATAAATATTTTCTTAAAGATACACTCGGATAGATCACTTACACTCGGCATGTACTTATGAAATAGAATACAATTTGGAATGGAGGATCCAAAGTGCTTGTGAAGCCGATAAGTTTCCCCAAGTCTAGCGCTTCGGTTCTTCTAATTCGTTACATAGTTTCACCATTGAAAGTATTAGTTGGCATCTTGTTCACCTTTTCTATCATGTTCATTCTTTTGGGATTCAGAGTTATGATTGTCTTCAACTAATTTTGGGACCGCAATAGCAGCTTCATGATCCTTGCGTTTATTTGAATAGCGTTCATGTCCTGTGTCTTTGTTTGAGTCCGAGTTTTCCCTTTGATCGCCATCATTGCTTGATTTAGTACCATCAATATGTTTTAGTTCTCTAATAACCTTCTCCTGGTGCTTCAACAATTCCTGTTTACAGCCCACATGAAACATGAAAATTTCTAACACAAATGAGAATATTCAAATATAAAGTTGGAGGAGTGCAAACAAGTCTAGTCAGCTCACGAGTGGAGCTTGAGCTGACCTCGAGCCATCTGTATTTAGGCTCGAGAGTTGCAAGTGGGGAATATAATTTGAACACATATTGTATTATTAATGTGTGTGTGTGTGTGTGTGTATAAATTACTAATACATAGTGTTTACTTCAAATTACAAGTAAGAAACAAGAATGTAAAGAATAAAGTAAAGCGATTATTTTAAACAATCTAAAAATTTAGAAATTCTATGCTTGAGCGTCAAGTGAGCTAACTCAAAATTTGATTTTAATCAAGTCTAGTTGAGTCGAGTCGAGCTTGATTTTCAAAATTGGACCGGTCAAGTTCGAGATTAATAAATTTTTTACCCAAGTTCCGCTCTACCCGATTTTATTACACCTTAAGTTGGGATCCATTTAGAGAAAATAAGTCATTGACAAAAGTACATATGCTAATTGAAAGGAAAAATTATAATTTTTGGACTGTATGTTGTACCTCCTAATAATTTTAAGATAATAACTTTTTCATTTACAATTTCAGGACATTAACTTTTTCATTACAATTTTAGGACATGAATTTAATATTTTGTAGTACATTTAGGACTTCTCACCTTGATATTTGCAAATTTTTCGGAAAATTGACAAAATTGGTCGGAAATTTTGAGTCCTAAATGTGCCACAAAATTTTAAATTCATGTCCTGAAATTGCAAATGAAAAAGTTATTGTCCTAAAATTGTTAGAAGGTACAACATACAGTTCTAAAATTATAATTTTTCCCTCGTTGAAAAGATAACCGAAGACCTTCGGACAGGTTTAACAATTTAAATAAAAATAAGATAATCCATGTATGTAACGATATTGGCAAGTACTAAAGGAACATACATCTAAAGGGCTTAAAATATATAACATACCACTTGATCACATTAGATACTACTGACTTCTAATAAAAAACCTTTGTTATTTGTTGTTTATGGAGCTAGAACTAGTTTCCTCAACTTCTCCTAATCTTGTTCCAATCTCATGAACTTTATGTTTGTTAACAGATTCAGTGTTAGTCTTACTTAAAGGTTCAAATGATTCCTGTTGTAGGAGTCGCAACTATGAGTAGATAATTGTTCTCACGTGTTCATACTTGTGTAGTTTCACCCTAAATTGTTTGAAAATAGAAGAAAATTAAAAATAAAAAAAAAAGATCATTTTCTTTCACATACTAAGGATATATATATATATATATATAGCTCTAGCCTAAAAACAATATTCTATTAATCCCATTATACTAAATGAAAAAAATAAAATTAGTGACAGTACAAAAATCCTCACTTATCTTGCTTATTATATGACAGAGAGAATATTTTGTTAGACTAAGAACTTTTACAAGTTTAATAGTGATGAAAATGGTAATTAAGTTGTAACTATTGATAATTAGTTAGATGTGTATAACAAAAATAAAAATCACATTAAAAGTCATCATATATTATATCTTTAATGCAAATGAATTTTTTTTTTTAAAAAAAAAGATCTTTTCACCATTTAAGTAAATTAAAACTTTCAAGATTGAGTTTGAAACGAAGTAAATCACATGAAAATTTGAGATTAATCGAGTCAAGTCGAGTTAAGCTCAAGTTTTCATAGAGTCAAGCTCGACCACAAAAAAGTTGGGCATGTTGAGCTTGAGCCATCTTTTGACCTCGAGTGTGAGTTTGGAACTTTTGCCCAAGCTCGGTTGGACTCACCTTGACTCAACTTAATTTGGACCTAAAGCTAGAATTACTTAGAGAAAAGAGATCATTTGATAAGAAAGTATTTTACATTTATTGATAGTCAAATAAAATAACTATCAAATACATAAGTCATATATCTAACAATCTAGGCAAGTATTAAGAGGTGATGAAGCCGAAGGGCTAAGTCGTAAAACATATCTCTTGATTAGTTGATTGTAATGGCTTTTTGCTCGAAAATTTGTCATCATTGTTGGAAAAGCTAGAGCTAGTTTCCTTTGTAGGCTTCAATAGGTTTTCAGGTGTTTCGTGACTAGACAATATTTGTGAGCTGCTACTGGCAACGTCTTCTAGTTTTGTTCCATTTTCACGAACTTTCTGTTTGTTAAAAGGTTGAGTGGTAAAAAAAAAAATGGATGTAATTGAAAGTTCAAATGATTCCTATTGTAGGGGTTGAATCTGTAAGTTAATAATTTGTTGTAGCATACTCGTCTAGTTTCACTCAAAAATGTTTGAAAATAGAAGGAACTTTTGAATGGCATCATTTTCTTTCACGTACTAAGCATATATAATGACAACCTAAAGAGTTAATTTCATGTTGCCATCCAAATTATGCATGTTTTTACATTTTGTAATCTTAAGTTTTAAGTGTTACTAAATGCCACCTAAAGTTAATTTGCATCTTTTTACTGGTTGTCACATAATTGTATTTTCCGACTAAAAATTTTATTTGGAGTGTCGACACGTGTTGCTGCTTCAGCTTGTATTTTTGGCCCAAAAATGAAATTAGGTGAAAATTAATAAGAAAATGCAAATTTTAAGCGTTAATCGTTAACACTTAAAACTTGAATATGCAAAATGTAAAAACACGTATAGTTCGGGTGGTAAAGTGTAATTAACTCTAGCCTAAAAACAATAGTATTTTACTCTCATTTACACTATATGGGGAAATAAACTTAATCAAAATACAAAAAATTGTTATTAATATCACATCTTCACAGACAATATATATATATATATATATATATATATTGTCATAATCAAAATCGAAGTGCCTAAGATCACGTAACTTACCTTATTAAAAGATTCGATAGTAGACCTATTTGAAAGTTCAAAAGATTCCTATTGTAGGAGGTGCAACCTTAAGTCAATAATTTGTGTTTTATATTGGTCTAGTTTCATTCTAAAATGTCTGGAAACAGAATCGAGTTTTGAAATGAATCATTTTCTTTCACATACTATGCATATATAATTCTAGCCTAAAAACAATAGTTTATTAAGCCCGTCACAATATAAAAGATAAAATTAGTCCAAATGTAAAAAATGTCACTAATCTTATATATATATGGGCAAAAATCATAGTTAGTCTCTAATGTTTCATTTTAGTATTATTTTATTCCCTAAAGTACTATTACAGTCCCTAAACTTATAAATTTGTTTCACTTTAGTCTCTCTGATGAACCTTCCGGGTGAGTTTTGGCCTGAAACGGTGTCATGTGACACTCATATGACGAATTTTCGAATTATGTCAATTAGTCAGGCTTTTCATGCACCTTACAATTTTACCTTTAAATTAGTCACATGCGGTGTCATGATACTGTTTTAGGCCAAAACTTGCTCGAAAATTCATCAGATGGATTAAAGGGGAACAAATTTATAAGTTTACGGACTTTAAGGTTGCAAATGGTACTTTAGGGACTAGAGTGATACTAAAATAAAACATTAGGGACTAAATATGACATTTGCCCTATATATATATATTGTGAAATTTATCATAAACTGAAGTGCCCAAGTCATATAACATACCTCTTGGTTAGTTGATGGTGATGGCTTTTTGCTAGAAAATTTGTCATCATTGTTGGAAAAGCTTGAGCTAGTATCATTTGTGGGCTTCAATTGGTTTGCAGGTGCTTCATGACTAGCCAATGTTTGTGGGCTACCACTGGCAATGTTTACTGGTTTTTCTCCATTTTCATGAATTTTCTGTTTGTTAACAGAATCAGTCTCAGACATTCTTGAAGGTTCAAATGATTCCTGTTGTAGGAGGCGCAGCTGTAAGTCAATAATTTATTGTTTTGTACTTGTCTAGTTTCATTTTAAAATGTTCAAAAATAGAACAAGATTTTGAAAATAATCATTTTCTTTCACATAGCAAGGATATATCGTTCCAGCTTAAGAACAATTGTATATTAATCCCACTACACCAAATGAAAAAATAAAATTTTCTTTTTCGTCATTTAAAAGGTAAAATTTGTGATTATTTTTGTAGTAAGACTTAAGTTGTCAACATTGACAAATTACGACACATCTAATGAAAATCCTATCAGAAATCACAGTGGTATTTTGCATCGTGACTATACATGTGTAACAAATTGTTAATGGAATAATTCCCATTTTTGTTTGTTATGTTTGGGAGTGTATGTTTTTTGCCCGTTAAGTATGCTCTCTGCAATTTTGATCCTATATGTTTTGAAAATATTGCAATTTCAGTCCGATTTTACCGGATTCCGTCAGAACTCACTGACATGGCGCATCAAATTATGACGTCGCGTTAGCGAGTTCCGATGGATTCCAGTGAAATCGGACTGAAATTGCAATATTTTCAAAACATATAAAACTAAAATTGCAAAGTGAATACTTAACGGGCAAAAGACATACACCCCTAAATATCACGGATGAAAATGACAATAATCCCAATTGTAGATAGAGACAATGTGAAATACCAAATCTTGTCGCTGCAAAGTTTTCTTTTTTGCTTGGAGAAAATTTTCACGAACCTGTAATACTTGAACATGTCCATCAAAGTGTGTTGTAGAGTTTGGCAATTGAACTGGGTTCGAAACTTGTGGGGCTTGACTCCTGGCTTGCTGGAGCTGTTCCTCATAGCTTGACGATTGGTCCAATATTGATAATGTTGGTAGGAGTACAGATTTGGGTGACGAGAAAGAACTTTGAGCTGCACGCAGTTGTTCGATACGCACATTTGGCGTCATACATTGTACTTCAGGATCATTAGAATTTGGGGTAGTTTGACTAGTGCTTGCTTGATTAGTACAACTTTGAACCATTTCGTGTGAATAAGCTTCGTTAGACCTTATACTTTCTGATGCAACAATAGTGTTTGGCTCCTTCCTCGACTCGTTATTGGTATTAGAAGACTCCTAGTTATCATAATGTGAAACAAAGATTTCAGGATATGGGAAATAATCTATGTACATTTGGAACAAAAAGAGCATTAGAATGATTACAAGTCTTATCTTATTTGAATCTAGGCACTCAAAAAACTACATTGTTCTAAAGACAAGTTGTGTGGTGATTATTAGCCTATCATGTTTAATAAGATAAGATATAAAAATCCTAAAATATGTTACTGCTCATGGTTCGCCGTAACAATCGCGGGGAATGGAATGGAGGCTACTATTCCAATTCCGTTGCAACGTCACGGCCATTCCACACATTTTAATGTCGCAAACCACAATAAGTGTACATCTTCCATTTTTAGCAGAAAATCTCCCAATCCCCTTTTTTTTTGTTCCTTTCCATGGTTAGTCAAGTGCCAATCTTTTTCTTATGTTCTTTTCCATTCAATAATCAGGTCCGACCATATCTTGATTACCAATTTTCCGACCGTTCCAAGCCTCACAACGTTCCGTTCTGACTGTTCCGGCCGTTCCGTTGCAGCGACGATGCAAAAATACAGTAGAACGGGTATTATAACGCCGCGACACCTCTGCCGTGACAAACACCGGAACGGAGGCCGATGTTCCGGTTCCATTCCGGTCGTTATCGCAGCGTTCCGGCAAACCATGTTACTGCTACGTTTAGTGAACTTGACAATTTCAAATGTCTTTATGTGTCTTCCCGAAATAACCCTACTTATAAAAAGTCCGACAAAATTTTGATTATTATATCACACCTCTTTGGTTTGGAACTTTGGATTGTTTATCCAACATTTTTGCAACTTTATACTAGGCTATATCCAGATCATGCACCTTTCTCATTATAACGGAACATTTTGATTAGTCTGATAATAGTAGTGTACAGAAATATATCATACAGAGTGAACATGAACTGTAGAATTTACCGCTATCTCTTCTGAATCATTTCCATGAGCTAAACTCCTTCCGGATTGTTCTTTACCATCGCATATCGAACACACTGGATTTATATCCCGTTCGCTTACAACGAGTGTCGATCTTGATTCTTTTTCCGGCTTGTGATCGGACGGTCCGGCATGAGCCCATGGCTCCATATCACTATCCCAATTTGAGATATCTTGATCATCATGGAAGGACAAGTTTTCGTCGATCGTTAGCGGAGGAGAGGTGCTGACTTCCGAGACCTCCACTTGCATATCGGAAGCAATAGAATTAGAAGGAGCGTGATGAAGCCTGACCTTATCGAAAATAGAATTTGAATAGCTGAATTGGTCGCCAATTTGGTCACTATTATGAATCTCCATTTCTTGATCGGAATTTCGTCGGGCCATGGAAGAAATAGATTTCAGGATTGCTTCTTTGTCTATCTTGTAAACCGGTCCATCTTCTTCTGATGGTGAACTTGAACTAAGACTAGCATTAGCATTATTACCTTCCATTGGTGATCTTGGTTGGCCTTGAATTTGATGATCCCTCTCTTCTCGAATACCACTCTCATGCACTTGAATGATTTCTTTGACCTGATCATGAGTTCTATCAGTAGTTGTATTATATTTAGATACTTCATAAGGTTCTTGCTCTATTACTGTGGCAAATTCCCTATCTGTCATGGAAAGAACAAAGTAAGAAAATTAATTTATTCAAGTATATACACAAGAAATATATATATATAGTTATAACTATGTGCAAATTCATTTAAGAGTAATTTAATATTTATATTAATGGATTTGATCGTAAACTTTTGGAATAACGTGGAGATGGAAAAAAAAAAAAACTAATGAATGACAAATCAGAGAAATACAATTAGGAAGCATTTATATTAAAAAAGAAAAAACAAATATGATAATATCAAGTTTTTAATATCGTACGGAATGCAGCAATTGTTAAAGGTGCCATGCAATGAAAGGGATAATTTCCATTTTGGTCCGTTATGTTTGGGGATGTATGTTTTTTGCTCGTTAAATATGACATCTTCAATTTTGATCCTATATATTTTAAAATATTGCAATTTCAGTCTAATTTCACCGAAATTCGTTGGAACTCACTGACATGGCGCATAAAATTGTGACGTTACGTCAACAAGTTTTGACTGATTCCGGTTAAATCGGACTGAAATTGCAATATTTTTAAAACATATAGGACCAAATTGCAAAGTGAATACTTAACGGGTAAAAAACATACACCTCAAACATAACGGATGAAAATGACAATAATTTCAAAGATTGTTCTCGTGTATTTTAGTAATATAATTACAAAGCCCTTATCTGTAATTATGTGTAGTTAGATAATTTTTACCTCTTTATATCAAAAAATTAACCTACAAAACCTTCTTGTAACTTATCTTCAACTTACAATTATCCATACTATCATTCATTACGCATTCTCAAACAAACGGCAGTTTCAAATTTCAACAAATCTACCAAATGGTTGTCGCACATATGATCGTGATGTTATCCATGTCTCTGAATGTATATTTTTTATTATTTTGATTACATTTCAATGGTTATATGTATTACTTTTTGAACCAAAATGATAAATTCCGTATAATTACACATAATTATAATTAAGGGTGGATATTTAAGTGGTGATAGAAATTTTTTTACTTACCAAATTTGTCTTCGGGCTTGGAGAATTGATCATATTCTTTACAATTAGGACTTTGTCTAAATCCAAAGCCATGGAACAAAGATGTTTGGTCCCTATTCTGATTGGAACCCCCTAAACTAAAGCTTTCATGCCTGCAGTATGTAAAGATATCCTTGTTGCTGTTGTTGTTAGTGGACATGAACTCTTGCTGGAAACTGTGATCCCCCGTCAGGTCAGGTTTTTCCTCTTGTGGATCATAAGGAAGGTCGAAGGGATTGCGCATTGGCACCAAAACCGAAGGGGCTGAATCAGGGCCCGGCGAATAGGGGTCATGTAAATTACCAGGAAGAAAAGAATTAGCACTGTGTTTCGGTATAATAAGCGAAGCGATTTGTCCCGGGCCAGAGGGATTATTTTTATCCATTTTTGGCAGTTGTCCTAGGCCTCCTAACCTCCGGGTTCAACATTTTTCTAGATCTTCTCCTAGCAATCAAACTCTCCAATCTCTTGTTCCTTTGATAAGTCCCAACATCTGTTATAATACTCTTTTGGTGGTCATGATCTTCATCTTCTTCTTCATCATTTTTCAACCTCGCGAAAGTCTTTATCCGGTACGCTTTGTCAAACTCATCATCATGTTTTAATAAACTTTGAGAAGCCGCGGAAGAAGAAGAAGAAGAAGAAGTAGTATCACGGGCCTGTTCTTTCAAGGCCTTTTTATCACAGTTAAAGTTGGCTGAAGAGATTGCATTCTTCTCTATACTGTGTTGCATATGATTATTCTTTTCTTGCACATCTTCCCTGATAATATCTTTGGCTCGTCTTCGTCTAACGGAATGAACACGCTTGACAGACCTTGTGTTGTTATCATCTACTGAAAGCTTGGCATTATTCCCACTACATTTCCTACCACTCTTTGCTTGATCTTCTGCCTTCTCCTTGTCTTTATACTTTTTGAGATTCCATGGATTCAAAGAGATATTAAGAATGATGGAAATATAAACGAGAGGTGGAAAAGAGTAAATCACAACCCAAATGACTAATGGAAAGGAGGTATAGAAGAGGAATGAACATAACAAAGATAATGAAAGAAACGGATATTTCAATATGAATGTGGCACAAGTTGTGGAGGATAATTTCAGTATTTTCCATAGACAAACTTGAATGTCATATGCATTAAAAGCCATCTTTCTTAGGGTACCATAAAATCAAGAATCACAAAACAAAATCTCATTCTAAGTTTGAGGCAACATTAAAAAAATTTTCCACATTTTTCAGATTAACGAAAAGGGCATGATGACAGGTGAAAAGTCGAAGAAAGAGGTCCTAGCTTCTACCCGAAAAATGTGGCCAAAATATAGGAATTTTTATTTGGTTAGCACTTCATTTGATCCTGTATTTAAGGGCATTTGTACTACTCTTCTCTTGTTTTCCCGCTTTCCATGCGTGCAACAACAACCAATAGATGGGAACTAAGGCTTAATCACCATCTCTATTGTATTTTATTGTAGGTTAGGTAGGAGGGATGAAGAAATTTTTTTGTCCAAACCCGGCTTGGCTGCACCCAACCAATCATATAGCAAGTGTTAATACACTTGTCACGTGATTGGTCACTCTCCCTAAACTTTATACCAATTACATGACAAGTGTAAAACACTTTACACTCGTCCCGTGATGAGTTCCAATGTGACCGACCTGGTGAGGGTAAAAATTTCCTAAGGGATGAATGCTTTATTAGAGTATTTCATGTAATTCAAATGAGTTATAAATCATTTGTGTGAATATAGTCATTTGATAAATTTAAATGCTATCATTATTCTAAGAGTCCAGACGCTCTGTCATCAATTTTCAAAAAATTACAATGAAAAAAAAATGTCTTTCCATTTTTAATTTCATTAATTTTTTTATTCAAAGCAATGAATAATTTTCCTTTTCATTTACAAAATACACATGCAAAATAATGAGCAAAATTTGGCAAATTTATTTTTTAAATACCGTGATTGTTTTGAATAGAAGAAGATTAAATTTTCATATGTCAAAATGTATCATCACATAGCATTATTAGGGTATTCTTTGTAATAAGGACTCTCAAAAATTCAATGCATTAAATTAAATTTTAGTAAGGGGTTGATATTAGCACTCTCAAAATTGTTATAGGGACTCCACAATATATTAACCAAAATGTCTATTTATTTTAAAATAGAACTATATACACTTCACCACCCCTAAACTATATGCTATGTAAACTAATAGTTTCCTTTATACCATTTTATCTATATATTTTTCACTATATTTTTTTACACTTAGCATCCTAAAATTCAATATCACACAATTAATTAACTATAAAAATAATTCTAAATTTTAATTGAAAAAAAATTCATAGCTCCAGTAAATTTAAATAAAACCAAGTTATTAAATTATTGTAATACTTGAAATTAATCATGCATGGAAAAAAATATTCTACTATTTCTAATTTAATGAATTCATTAAGTATAAAATTTAAGTAAAGTTTGACTGATTTGAATACAAATGGATAAGTTTTTTAATTGTGGTTCAAATATATATATTCTTTTTTTATTAAAATTATATTATGATATATTTAAGTAAATGTAAATTTTTTAAAGGTAGTTCTGTTGAAATCTTTAATTGAGGAGGGAATAAGTGATACTTTTATTTGTTTAGAGAGACAAATCATGCATAGCATATATTTTGGGGGGATGAAGTGTATTTGATCCTATATTAAAGTGGATGGACATTTTAGTCAATTTTTCAATATAAAAGCAAAATTGGAGTCCCTAAAATAATTTTGGAAGTGTCAATATCAACTCCCTTTTAATAATTATGGGATAAAATTTTGACTGTGTAATTTTTAATTATATTAATTTTGAACTTAAGTCAAATTTGGCCATTTTGACTGATTTAGCTGCACTTGGACCAAATTTAAACTTTAGAACAAAGCCAAAAATCTGAATGTTTGGGTCAGTTGCATATTGTCCCACATAAACAGTTAATTTCATCACGGCACATTCAAGTATCATATAAATTGAATTAGAAAATTTTGAAATATTATATGATTATTACATGTTCATTTGTTGGACTGGCCTAGGGGTGTAAACGGATGTTAAACGGATAGGATATGCCGTTTCCATATCCGTATCCATTTAATTTTATCGGATGTCGGTACGAATATGAATATTGACGGATGTCTAAAACCAGTATCCATATTCGTATCCGCTGGATATCAGACGGATATTGGATATATCCATATTCGATTGCAATTTTTAAAAATTAAATTCAATTATAAATATTTGAATTTTCATGTCCCATTATGAATATTTAAGTATCTTACTCAATTGTAAATAATTGATATTCAACTGTAATTAATTGAATATTTGAATTTGTTTTATATATTAATCACTTATTTACAAAATATTATATATGTATATATATACATAGATATCATACACTTTCATTAATAACACCTAAGAACATATGTTTATTTATTTATTCCTTTTACATATTTGTAAGTTGTAAAAATATGATATCTGTTAAAAAAAATTCATGTATTTTATTTGAAACAACAATTTATTATGTATCATTCATATAATATGAACTATTTATTTTTTATTTCTATATATCTTATAAAATGTTAAATATAATGCATATATTAAAAATATAATTTTTTAAAAAGTATTAACCACGAAATGAATTTTACAAATTGTATCAATAAATAAATCAATTAACTTTAAAAATGAAATATTATTAAAAACACATAAAAACTTTTGTATACACATACATTATTTTTGCCAAACATTATTTATAGGGTAAAATTAATAAATACAACTAAATTATCAAACATATAAAATGATATGTATTCGGAGTGGATATTAAATGGATCGGATATTTAATTACCATATTTGTATCCATTATAATCGAATACATACAATTGGATACAGATAATATTCGCTTTAAATGGATACTGATATTTTTCTTTATAAACAAATACGAATGCGAAGGGTAATCCAATTTTTGGTTATCCACTTATAACCCTAGACTGGTCATTGTGCCATTTTCATGCAATGTCAATAAAATAGAGAAAAAAAATGAACAATATGCATTGAATTTGGAGATGAAATGATCATGATCACCATGGGGTATACTTATCTATTTCGTCATTTTACTCATGATAAAATAAAAAATAGGAAATATGCATTTGTAGATGAATGATGAAACATAGAAAAAATTATTCTTGTGAGTTTATATAGATTCGTTTGTTTCTAGCGAAAAGACAAAACTACTCTCAAAGGTAAAGATACGGAAAAAAACCGAACAATTTCAAATATATATATACACACACATATACAGATATATAATTTTCAAGAGAGCAATGATGGTAATATTCTATTTCAAAGGACCAAAGTTGGGATTTTATCATTTTTAGCTTCATAAATTGGGTATTTTTCGATTTTAGTCCCATTCGTTTAATTTTTGCCACATGTGATTATTTATCTCACAAAAGTTATTGGTTTGGGTCCTTCGTTACCTTTTTCGTCAAATTTTTAACAACAAAAGTCATGTGCGTCGTTATCTTTAGCATTGTCGGGAAAAAAATATGCTAAACCCCATGCAAGTTGCCTACAAATAATAATGACACCGTTAAAAGTTTTCAAACCTTACACTTATTACATCCATAGAATTTTTTCATGCTTGACAAAAATTGATCCATAATTTGACATAACTATACATAAAAAATTTATCATTCATTAATCAAAATAAGGGGTAATTACAAATTTTACAAACCCCTAAACCTAACCGAATAGGTTTGGGTTCATACATCAAAGTGGAACAAAATTTGACAGCCTTAAAAATATATTTTCATTTGAAATAAAGCTCAAATTAGCTCTAATGAAAACCTATACCAAGTAAGAAGCTGCAACTACCTCTGCATAAACCACTTTACATACGAACACACACACACACACACCCCAACATAGTCTTATGTGATTATAACGTAGGCAAATGTAGGTAACAATCCAAAATCAACCTTTTCACCACCACCCTTTTTAGCTAAATACTTATTTTCATCATTTGAAACATTGCAATGGAACAAAACATATAAAACCTCATAACAAACACAAAGAAAAACAAGAAATAACAATGAACCTCCCCCCTTCCCCCTCCCCCCCCCCCTCCGACCCCCGATGTCAAGGGTAGGCCTTCGCGCACCAAGCCACCTCGACCGCATTCCGCACCGACCCTCACCGATAGACGCTAGATCATAAAGGACACTCTGTCAAGTCTTAGTTGTTAGGCTCTTTTTGTATTTTATTTCTTGTACTTGTAATGTTTTCATTTTCTTTACGCATTTTTTAGCTTTTTTAGTATTCACTATTGTCACTAGGGTTTATTTATTTTTAAGCTATTGTAGAGAGGGGATAGTTAATTGAAGCGAAGCATAGTCAAGCATAGTTGAGCGTTGGATTTTCTCCTCTTAGTCCAACCTATTGTAATCTTTCTTACTGCTATAGTGTAACCATGTTTATACTATCAATGGAATCAACTTTTAATTAAATTTGTGTTGCAATTCCTCTAAAGCATGTCGCTGATGTGGACGTGATTGTGATGCACAGCTAGAACTCGTGCCATTTTCATAATTCTTAGGCATACGTAGTTGCACCAGGTAATTACAAGCCGCACAATGCCTCGTTCCCTAAAATCAAAAAGGCGCCTTGTGAAAGGTGGCAACAGAGCCTCGGTTCGTGATCTATCATGCCAAGGAAAACAATAGCTAATCCGAAGAATTTCGCTGCTAGAAATAATGAACTAATTGGCGCGGTCGAGCCTGACCCACCAAAGAAAGGAAAGGGCAAGAAAGACTGCCTTAGCAACACAAAATGGATAGAAGAACTCGAGACCAAAGTCTTGGTGTTGGAAGGATAGGTTGAACTCATCTTTGTTGAACTGAAAGACAGTCGAGTCGCATGTAGAGAGCTCATCAATGCAACAGACGTGGGTGAAACTTCGAGATTAAAACAAAAAGTGGATGATACATGTTTGGGCCAGAAAAATAAATTTTTGTATCGATTCAGAGTGGGCTGACATTGGTCCTTTTCGCTGCGCCAAAATAAAATTAATAGGGCCCAGGTCACTTCGATGCTTACACAGAGGCTTATGGTAGAGGCCCAGGCCGAAATGAAATAACAGCCCATAGCCCAGTTAGCAGGAATATAAAATAGGAAAAAATAAGATAAATATGGGAATAATCAGATCCCTTATTTTTAGGGGCTGTTAGATAGGAATAACTAACTGGATAAAGATAAGGCAATAAGTTATACTTGAACATGCCTAAAATAAAGGGCATGTGTTGCTGGATATTTAAAATCTAGATGACATGGCATAACTTCCATATCCTGAAAATAAGGATGGACATCTATATCAAGTTGCCAATCCAGAATAAGGTGGTAAGTTCCAAGAATAAATGGAGGCGGTTACAGCTTAAAGCCTATAAAAGGGAGCTGGAGTCACCATTGGAAGGACGAACATACTTCAATCAATCAACACAATAGAACAACTCTTCCAATTAAGAAGTCATCACTTCTCTGTTTTTTAATCTGAATGAACAAAGATTGGCTTTAATTCAGTAGGTAGAAAACCGTTACGAGTGTTTGTAACCATACCTCATTCGGCTCACAATGCACTCATTCCATAACGTCACGAGGTCGTAGCCATCACTCACTCATATTGGGCCCGATTCGAGGTAAGATATCAATGCGACGGAGTGGTACCCAGCATCCATATCGAACGCATGCATGAAGAGGAGTACAAACGAAGTCAATCAATGCTCGTCGGAGTGAGCAGCTTTTGAATACACCCACAAGTAGATATGGCCGGAGTCATCAATATGACCGATTTGTAGCTAGAGTTCTTAGGGACTGCTCAATGCATCTTTGTCATAGATATGGCCCGAGTCATCAATGCGTGTGTCTGTAATCGAGTCCTGTAAAGGTCCATGTGGCAAGTAGCCATCGTCTTCGAATATATTTTCTCTTTGATTTAAAGCTTTTCAACCCTTTTCGATTTTTGAAAGTGCTGAATTGTTAAGTCCTACATTGAGTTGTAGGCAAGTAGAACCTTAGGGGCAGTGTTTACCTGCTCCTAGTAAGTCGTTTTTCAAATAGAAGTCTTAGGCGCACCACATCATTTTTCACTTCGAACCACAAGACTTCCACTTGTGTGCTCCTGCACACTGGCACATTCATACCCGAATGCCAAGAGCTCACTTCGAATTGGTTGTTTTCCTATCGAACTCAACCGGTTCGAACCGTGAGGACCACTTCGGCGTGGCTGGAGAAAATTTATGCAAACAATACAACAATCCAGTTAAACGTGCTCCAAAGATTGGTTAGCGAAGGATGCGGGCTCGCTCAAGATCCTGTAGCTAAATTGCGAATCCCCGAATAGAAAGCATACGTAGGAGTGCGAGATGTGAAGGAAGTGGAGAACTTCCTCTTCGATATGGAACAATACTTCCTTGCAGCTAACGTGACAGATGAAGCAAGGAAGGTGTCTATGACTACAATATACCTTAATGGTGATGCCAAGCCATGGTGGTAAACAAAATATGCAGATATTTAGGCACAACGAGTACGCCTAAATACCTGGGAGCTTCTCAAGAAAGCTATTCGATAATAATTCTTCCCTAAGATATTGAGTATCTACTCAATGAGCATTAAGGGACCTAAAGGATACCAGGACCATCCGGGAGTACGTTAAAGCTTTCTCCACCCACATGTTAGAGATCTGTGATATGTCGGAGAAGGACAAGCTCTTCACCTTCATGGAGGGCCTGAAATCGTTTGTGAAAACCGAACTGCAATGGTAGAGAATTACATATTTGAACACCGTTATGGGAGCAACAGAACGACTCATGGATTACATTGCTGAGCCCTGACGAGATAAACCGACAGGATCTAGTGCATTACAATCAAAAAGTTTTCACTTAAATTTAGGGGAAAGACAACCTACCCAAAATCAAGTTCCCAGGAGAGCACTTCAAGAGGACCATCACAGGAAAGTAGGTCAAATACATTCCAGAAGAAAGGCGGACCATGGGTGCCTAGATCATGCATCTTTTGCGATAGCCCATACCACTTTAGGGCAACCTCGAAAAGGTAGGCCCTCAATGCTATAGCCAACCTAGGTGGGAACGAGTTGGCATCTAAGCCAGTTGGACCGCCCAAGGTAGTCAGTGATGGAGAGAAACGGGAAAAGGAACAACATGGAGAGGACCTTGGAGTTTTCAATCACTAGTGCAATTCTCTATCCTAACAAGTGGCGGCAAAGGCAAAAGTGATCCCAATGACAACAAAAACTACGCCGGCCCTAACCTAGGGCCAGTCTAATGAGGTGCCAAAATCTGAAGCTGGAACGAAAAAGAAATTGATGTATGTCATTGTGAAGATCAATGGCAAACCCATCCAGGCCTAGGTCAACACAAGAGTAACCCACAACTATTTAGCAAACTTAGAAGTAGAAAGACTAGGGCTTGTTCTGGAGAAGAGAGTTGGTCGCGTAAAGGCAATCAACTCGGCTGCTCAATCCATTGTTGGAATGGTCAAATATATGCTTATGAGGTTCGGTCTATACGAAGAAAGGATCAACCTTTCAGTTGTTACTATAGATGACTTCAAGCTCATTCTCGGGCTTGAATTTTTGTGAGATACAAATACCAACATGATGCCACATGTGAACTCATTGATGATGACTACAGGAAAACAGGCGTTTTCCAACGGAAAAATCTGGGGAAAAAAATTTCGTCGGATTTTCGCCTGAAAAAAATCCAGCAGAACTCCTGCGGAAATAATCCGCTGGATAATTCCCGGGGAATTCCAACTAAATTCCGGCAAAAATCTCAGTCATACATAATTTTTTTTTTAAAATCCAGGGGAACTCCGGCGGAAATTTCCCCTAAAAAAACAAAAAAATAGAAAATATAAAAAATTCCGGGGAATTTCGGAGGAATTTTCCCCTGGAAAATTAAAAAAAAAATTAAAATTTTTTTCGGGGAATTCCAGTGAAAATTTCCGTCGGATTTTTTTTTAATTTTTTTTTTCTGAATTTTGGTTGAATAACATATTTATACTAGATTACAAAATGTTGAACTAAATTTAAGCATAGTCTAATGGTAAGGCTATAATTCTCTCATCCAAAAACGTTCAAACCCATTAGATGCAAAAGTTTTAAAATTTTTTCTAAAAAAAGTTCCAGGGGAGTATTCCCTCGAAATATTCCGGGAGAACTCCCGCGGAATTATTCCGCCGGAATTTTTTTTTCCTGAATTTTGGCCAATTTAGATATTTATTATAAATTACAAAATATTTAACCAAGATTAAGCATAGCCCTAATGGTAAGGCAATAACTCTTCCATTTCAAAAGTCCAAGGTTCCAACCCTATTATATGCAAAGGTAATTTTATTTTGTTACAATTCTCCTTTTTTTTTTGCAGAATTCTATATGTAAATACATATCCTTATTAACTATTATTATTTATATTTTTTTTTTTTTGCAATCTTTTTTTGCAAAAGTAACATAGTGTATATATATATATATATAATTTTAATAATTGGTATACATATGTTTATATAGTATATAAATACATAAGTTTATTGGTATGCATATGTTTATAATATATTTATTGGTATACATATGTTTATATAGTATCAAACTATATTTTATCTATGGGATAATTACTTTTTTTATCCTCTACATTTAGGGTGTTTTCGATTTTGTCCTCTCCGATTATCAATATTTCGATTGTCATCCGATTTTAGACATAACTTCTCGCCGGTGATGACGTGGTGATTTTCTGGGCATTTATGGTGATGAACGAAAAATCGCAATTTACGGCAAGAAAATCACCACATCATCACCGACAAGAAGTAATGTCCAAATCCGGACGACAATCGAAACATTGATAATCGGAAAGGACAAAATTGAAAAATTTGAAACGAAGAGGACAAAATCAAAAATAGGCCTAAACCTATAGGACATAAATTGCAATTATCCCTTTTATCTATTGTTACTTATACTATCTTGTAATTATTTATAATATATTTATTGGTATATATATGTTTATATAGTATTAATACTATCTTTTATCTATTGTTACTTATACTATCTTTTAATTATTTATAATATATTTATGGGTATACATATTTTTATATAGTATCAATACTATATTTTATCTATTGTTACTTGTACTATCTTTTAATTATTTATAATATATATATATAGACAAAAGAATTTTGAAATTTTTTTTAAAATTGAAAGAAGAATGTTAAAATAAATTAAAATAAGAATAATCATATAAATATATAATAAGTATAAAATAAAACAAAATAGAACAAAACTTCCTGCAATAGCTTGGTGGTGAAGGGTTGGCCATCTAACCTTGAAGTCATGAGTTGGAATTCCCCCAATTACAAGTATTTGCACATTTTGGGAGGTACTATTCCCGTGGCGGCGCCGATCGAGTAGTGGCGGTGTTTGGCGGGGGCAATCCGGTGGGCCACCGGCGTTAATGGGTCAGCGGTGGTCCGGCGGAATTCCAGTGGAAATTTTCGCCAGACGATCTCTGGCGAAAATTCCCAACGGAAGTTTGCCGGACGGTCACTTTGGCGGAACAGTCCGGTGGAAATTCTTGTCAGATTTTTGCCGAAAAGCAGTCCGATAGAAATTTTCGAGCAGAACTCCGGCAGAAAAAGGCGTTCCGAGGCAATTTTTTCCGGCGGACACAATTCCACCTATTTTCCACCAGATTTAGCATTTTTCGGCGAAAATTCCACAAATCCCCCCCCCCCTCTTGGAAATTTTCCCTTTTGCTTTTAGTGGATGATGGGGAGCAATCAATGCATTATCTCAGCCTTAGTTGGAACGGTTAGGGCAAAAGATCCTTTTAGCCATACAATTTGAGAAGGGATGCAGGAAAGAATGAGTCATATTACCTGTGTACCCTTAAATTCAAAGAAATAGAAGAGATATCGAAACTTATCCCTAATGCAGTGAAGGAGCTCCTGACGGAAGTTCGAAGATGTGATGCCAGATGAGTTGCTACAGAAGCTACCGCTGAAGAGAGCAGTGGATCATGAAATTGAGTTAGTGCCGGCTATGAAGCCTCCTACCAGGGCACCTTATAGAATGTCACAACCTAAGCTTGTAGAACTCAGGAAGTAGTTGAGGGAAATGTTGGACTCCGGTATCATCAAACAAACAAAGTCACCATATGGAGCTCCTGTCCTATTTCAAAAGAAAAGCGATGGCTCCTTGCGAATGTGTTGTGACTACCGGGCCCTGAACAAATCACAATGAAGAACATGTACCCTATCCGACTGATGGTGGATTGCTTTGATCGATTGAGTGTAAACGTTTTAATGAAGATTAACTTATGTTCCGAATACTAGCAAGTCCACATCAAGGAAGAGGATGAAGCGAAAACCACTGAAGGTGATGAGATACGGTACATATGAATTTTTGGTCATGCCTTTTGATATGATAAATGTGCCCGCTACATTCTGCACGCTAATGAACCAGGTACCTCCATAGCTTTCTTGATGAGTCATGGTGTTATACCTCAATGATATTATTATATATAGCGAAACACTCGTCGAACATATCGAACAATTGAGGAAAGTCTGCACTCAGCTTCATGAGCACGAGTTGTATGCCAAACTATTGAAATGCTCATTTGCTCAAGATACCATCCAATTTTTGGGTTATATCATAGAAAGAGGCAAGATCAGAATGGACCTAAAGGAGGTGAAGACCATTCAAGATTAGCAACCCCTAGATGATGTGCATAGGGTGAGGTCATTTTTTGGTTTGGTGAATTATTACAGAAGATTCATGAAGGGCTACTCTAAGATTGCTTGCCCCATCACAGACTTGACGAAGAAGATGGAGACTTGGAATTGGTCGCCCCAATTCGAAGCTACCTTCGAGAATTTAAAGAAGGATCTGATTTCTGAACCAGTGCTCACACTCCCAGACGTAGCCAAACCTTTTGAAGTCGAAATGGATGCATTTGATTTTGCACTTGGAGGAGTTCTGATACAAGGAGGCCACTCGATGGTATTCGAGAGCCGTAAGTTAAAGAATGCACAGAGGGGCTACTTAGCGCATGAGAAGGAGTTGTTAGCCATAGTCCATTACCTTAGGACGTGTCATCATTACTTACTAGGCTCTCCTTTCATGTTTAGGATAGACAATACTGTAGTGAGTCATTTTCTATTGTTGTCGAAACTAACCAGCAAGCAGGTATGATAGTAAGAACTTCTTTCGGAATTCTGCTTCTCATTGGAACATCATGCTGGATCACACAACCATGTGGCAGATGTCGTAAGCCGCTCGAAGGGTGGAGTTAGCTGCCTTGAGGTCGATAGCTGCTATCTCAAGCAAGGATCAGATTAGAGAGTTGCTACCAAAGGATGTTGCTGCGTAGAATATGATCAACCTTGTTGAGCAGGGCAAGACTCTACAATTTTAGATGAAAGAAGATCTGTTGAGGACCAAAGAACATTTTTAGAGTTAATTCCATAATTGGTCCTATCGAAAATTTGTCATTTCATATTAAATTCCATTGGATTCAAATTCCTACATTTCGTCCCATAGGATAGGTTTTTGGGCCACATTTAGTTTGACCAGCCAAATTTGATGATGGATTAGCAAAAATAGTTGATGTGTCTAACAACTAGATCCATGTCGCATTTTTCGGCATTTTATTCCATGCGTGGCACCTATTGTGGCGATGACAACTCATTAAAAATACAAAATATAAATTAATTAATAGAAAATATTATGTAAAAAATTAAATAACATAAAATTTATATAATAAAACATACATGTTAAAAATAAAAATGTACTTAGAAATTTAAAAATATATATAGAAAATTGATATATATATATATATAATATATATATAATTGATATATATATATGTGTACATAGCTAATATTAAAATATATAATCATGTGATGAAAATATATAAAATAAATTTAAAATATAAAATATAAATTAAAAAATAAAATATAAACAAATGATCAAATAACCAACCCTCCAACCTCCTCCAAAATTTCAAAAGCCAGAAAGGGCTGCTATAATGGGAACACCAAGAACATACTTGCACGCACAGAATTAACCGCTAAAACTCACATGAATTCTCAAATTGGATACCTATCTATGTTAAAAGAAAAGGCTTTGTGAACGGTGCCTACCTTTGTCCTTTTTCCTAAAAAAACTAAAAAAAATATGTCCACGTATCTAATTTGAGTATTTGATCCCTTTTTGAGGGTGTATTTGTGTTGTGCAATTGCGTGTTTCTTCTGCACCTTCTTCATCTGTTCGAGAAAATCTTAAGAAAGGGGGTGGAGGGGTTGGGATACCTACAGGGAGAGTGAGTGGGTGGGAGATACCATAAATATTTTAATAATTAGATATTTTATATGTAGCCTAATTTATATTTTTTATTTTTTATTTTTTATTTTTAATACATATATTTTACAATTTTTTATATTATTTTTTTATAAATTATATTGACTAGTTTGTTTTATATTTTTAATAAGTATTTTATCTATTTTAAAATTTTTATTATACAATCATTTGAGTTGGCTGCTTCATCAGTGCCATATATCCAACAAATTGACAAAAAATGTCATGTAGACTTAGTGGCCAGACACGCCAGTCAATTTTATAAATTCACCATCAAATTTTGGTCGTTGGGACTAAATATGGTCAAAAAAAAACCTATCCTAGAGAATTAAATGTGGTAATTTGGATCTTACAGGACTAAATGTGAAATGACAAATTTCCTATGGGACCAAAAATGAAATTAACTCGACATTTTAATAATATTATCATAAGAGATCACAGGAAAAATTCAATATCATGCTACAAATCACTTAAGAACATATAGACACATTAAAAAATAAAAAATAAAAGTATTTTTCCACCACCTTAAGACCTCGAAAGCCCAACTACACAAGAAGTTTTAGTTTTGGATATTTACGTAAAAAGGAAAAAAAAAAAAGGAAGCACCAAATTTATGAAATGGAAGTGACCTTCTTTTTCTTCAACTCTGAAGTTGGGCTTAGTTCAATAATCTAGCTCCCAAAGATGATGTATGAATTTGGTATCGAAGATGGTGAAGAAAATATGATTTCTTGGAGAAGAAGAATGTCCTTTCCAAGAATACAAGATTAGTTAGTCTGAAAGTAGAAGATTTCATTATTTATATCCTTAGCTTATTGATTGGACACTTGGCATAATCGTGTTTTATGTTGTACCCTAATATCAAAGGTTAGGATTAATGTATTTTTATATAATGTAAATGGGTATTTTGTCAAAATTTATGTTGGGTCTTTTCTTATTATGGGCTTGTTTTAGCTTCTTAAATTATGCTAATGAGTTTTTGGGAGTTTATAATGATGGCCTATATTGATATTAATATTAATATTATAGAGGACTATGTATTTTTAAGTGGTTTTTTGGGTTGGCTCGCACCATTAGTCCCCTAAGTTTATTAAGTAGAGATGAAATTTCTATTTGATAAACTTATAATAATTTTATTTCCTTACCCCTAGCGTGTTTTGCTATGCACTTCGCGATGTTTTGTGTTTTTACTATGATTTTATCATGCTAGTGTGTCTGACCCAATTTGGTTTATTATATTAATGCATCAATTCATTTATCACTTATCGAGGCCCAATTTGTAATTTTTGCATCATTGTCCAGGCCCCATTTGTAGTTTTTGAGCCATTTACCCATGCCTAATTTGTAATTTTTGAATTTGGCTTTCTTTTTGGCGGTTGGTTCCTCACCTTCCTTTGGCCACATTTCTTTATTTCTTTTCTTTTGATTTCATCCGTTAGATGTTAATTGTGTTTGTCTAACTTCATCTTCTTCCTCTTTCTTTTCATCTTCTACACTTTCTTCTTCCTTCTGATAACTTTAAAGCAATAGAGTTCTTCTCCGACAACGTCTGAACTTTCTCTGCAGCTCTTACTTACTTCACCTACTTGCATTGGTTTTCTTTGATCTCCTTTTCTTCTAATTTTTTTTCACAAACCTCCTCTGAGATGGATAGCCACAATGGTGATGGTCATAATAGTAACGCTTCGCTGAGTGACCCTGTTTTGAGTCGACTTATAGATGAATACGCTCAAGGGGAAACTAGAAGTGGTAAAGCTAAGGTTCGCCGAACCTGTAAGGCCCGTTTGAAGCATGTATCTTTGTTTTCTAAGGCCAAGAAATATAATTTCCTATTGACTATTATATCATGCCTCCTCAGCCTCATCACCCAAATCTTGAATATAGGTCCATCTTTCGTAAGAGTGATATTCGGGCTATGAGGAAGAATTTTCACATTCATTAGCTTTGGCGAATTAGGCCTCCCCACAGGTCTGAAGCTATGAACTCTTCGCCTAAGGGATATAAGTGGTTTCATGTTGCTTCCTTAGAGGTTGGCTTGAGATTTCCCTTTGCATACGAGGTTAGTGATATTCTTAGTCAACTTGGGTTGGCCCTGACCCAACTGGTTTCGAAAGCTTACTGGATGATCCTAGGGTTTATAGTGGTTTCTAAGCTTCTTTGCATCTATGTTAACTTTAATAACTTCTCCAATCTCTCTTATGTTTGCAATTTTATAAGGTTTTGTCATCTTTAGTCTCGCTATAAATTCTTCTATAACCTCCCTACTTGTCTTCTTGACAAGAAGTGGAAGAGCCACTTCTTTTTTAGTCAAGCTTCGCCATCTCTTCTCTGGACCGTTTACGCTTCATTGGCGTTCTAAAAAGCCTCGATGCCGCAACCTTGGCCCAATTAGGCATTCTAATTTCCTGGATGATCTATCCAATTATAGTTCTGACATATGTGAGCTCTTAGATGAAAAGTTTCTAAAGTTCTGTGACCTCAGTGAGGCTGAGTTGTCTGTTCCTTCTCCCAAAGATATTTTCTTTAGCATTTGCATTTAAATCCTTATGTTTCATTTTGACCTCTTTGTTTATTTCTTTTGTATTGAAGATATGCCTTTCTACCTTTAGTTTGCTAAAAATATGAGACATAAGGCTTGGGGTTCTGATGGTAGTTCTAGCTCGATTGCTATTTAGCCTCTAAAATAGGTTGAGCCTGTGGTAGAGGTGTCTGATTTAGACCCTAGCCCTCAAGACAAGGGTATGGGGATTAATACCTCTAATCCTACTAGTGCTCAGAAGTGGTCTTATAATCCTGCTGCCGTGGTTGACCCTGCTCCTTCTTTTCCTATTCATTTCGTTAAGAAAAGGAAGTTGAGGAGAGTGGGTGACTCTATGGACCCCAGAGGTTAGGGTTCATCGTCTGCCATTGCTGACACCATCACTACTGCTATTGATGTGGTAGATATTGAGCAGGTGAATATTAACATCCAGACCCCACTGTCTGTGTTAGCAAAGCTCTTTATCTTGCTAAGATTTTTGAGAAGAAGCTAAGTATTGATGAGCTTTCTACCAAGTTCAAAGCTCTGGATGTGCGCATAAATTTGCTTGAGCAGGTTCGGGTGAACCCCAAATTTTCAAGGTATGTTGCGCCTTTAAATCTTACTTCTTCACAATAGTATAATCCTAGGTGGAAAGTTTTAGTGAAGAGAAGAATAACGGATCCAGGCGTCGCTCTTGATCTAGAAAGGGCACACTTTACCATTGAACTTAGTGGATTATCTTGATGCTCCCTCATCAAGCCTTGAAGAGCAACAACTAGTATCGTAAGTGTGTTTATCTATTCCAGTAAAGATTGTTATAAGCTTTGTTATTATTAACTTGGTGTTTCTTCTTTTTCTTTAGGTTGTAACTATGGGATGGAAACTAGGTTTGCAAAATGCTTACCTCAGAGCCTACGTAAACTCTGAGGCAGAGAGGAGGAAAGCTGTCAAAGCTTCTGTGAGGGAGCTCCAGAGTCAGATACAACAATCCAAGATTGCAGAGCTAGAGAAGGCCTTGCTACTGCCATTTCTCATAGAGAGCGTCTATAGACCACACTGAATGGGTTAACCAAGGCAAAGCAAGAACTTGATGAGTTGCTCAATGTTCAGGCAAACCAAGTGGTGGAGGTGCAGAATAGTTTGGAGCTCTGCCGCTCGAGCCTTACTGAAGCTTAAGCCAAGCATTCTCAAGATATGGGTCTCTGAAGAAGCGCATTGAAGAGAGGTATGTTGAAGGGATTAAGGAGGGTGAACGTCGCACCTCTACTCTAGATTGTTTGTTAGAGCTCTGGCTTCAAGCAGCACGAGATTTCCATCAGTCCTACACTTTTCAAATGATTGTCGGAAAGCTCACGATGGAAGCGAACTTGAAGTCTTTTGAGCTTTGTAGAGATCAATCATGTAACCTAAATGGATTTCGTGATGATTTCTACCCCTCCCAGCTAAGTCCTCTAAAGTCTTCAATAGGAGAGATCATTGCTATTGAGGATGTGGCTACTCCAAATCCAGATCAATTTGCTCCTGTTTTTGCCAATCAAAAACTCTAGGATTGCTTTTGCATTTTTTGTTGTATCTTATTGTGTTTTGTATTTGCCATTTGTAATTCCATTTGTATCTTTTGGAACATCTTTCTTAATGAATATCTTTTCCTCATGGCTCTATGCAAGTTATGTTTTTTTCATTGTTTAAAGAATTTATCTTGGCTTTTTCTTGGTTTGCGTTAGCCCTGCTTAGGGTCTTGAGGATATCAAACCTCAATCTGCCTTATGGTTTCAATTTAAATATGTTTATTTATTTATCTAGTTGTCGTTTTGCGTCATCAGACCTCAAGACTTAGTGAATTTTAGGACTCTGCCCTAGTCTTCTGATTCTCGGGAGGTTATGGTCTTTAGTCGTCAGACCTCAAGACTTAGTGAATTTTAGGACTCTACTTAGGGTCTTCTAACTCTTGGGAGGTCATGGTCTTAGGTCATCGGACCTCAAGACTTAGTGAATTTTAGAACTCTGTCCGGGGCTTCTGATTCTTGGGAGGTCAGGGTTTTGGGTCATCGAACTTCAAGACTTAGTGAATTTTAGGACTCTACCCGAGTCTTCTAACCTCCGGAGGTCATGGTCTTGGTTCATCAGACCTCAAGATTTTAGGACTCTGCCCCGGTCTTCTAACTCTCAGGAGGTCATGCTCTTGGGTCATCAGACATCAATACTTAGCGAATTTTAGGACCCTGCTTGGGTCTTCTGACTCTCGAGAGGTCATGGTTTTGGATTGTCAGACCTCAAGAATTAGTTATTTTTAGGACTCTGCCTAGGTCTTCTGACTCTCAAGAGGTCATGGTCTTGGATCATTAGACCTCAAGGCTTAGTGAGTTTTAGACTTCTATCCGGCTCTTCTAAATCTCGGGAGGTCATGCTCTTAGGTCGTTATACCTCAAGACTTAGTGATTTTTAGGACTTCGCCCGAGTCTTCTAAATCTTGGGAGGTCATGGTCTTGGGTCGTCAAACCTCAAAACTTTGTGAATTTTAGAATGTTTTCCAGATTAATAAAATTTGGATATACGGGGCATCAATGGGTATCGTTATTATATCAGGGGGTATTAGTTATGACACAATAAGGTAAGAGCGCGCAATAAAATTTCATTTACTTTAGCAACTGACCCGACCTGTAGCACACCAATGTGCTTTGAGGGAAAATAAAACAGTCACAACATGACAACGAGTAAACAATTTAAAGTAAACGGAAAAGCTACAAGATACAGTAAGAGGTTCAGTACCCCTAGGTGTAGAACTTTCTTAAATTGTGTGCATTCCAGGTTCTGGGTAGTTCTTTTCCATGCATTTGTTCCAATTGGTATGATCCATTTCGATTCATTCTGACAATTTTTTAGGGTTATTCCCAATTTGCATGTAACTTCTCTACTTGTTTTGTCTCTTCCACATTTTTCAGTACTAGATCCCCTATTTAGAACACCCGGGTTTGACCTTTTTGTTATAGCTCTTCTCTATCATTTTTCTATACCTGAGTATTGAAACATAAACCTTGTTTCTTCATTCCTCAATGCACTCAAGCTCTGTTTTTCGGAGTAGCATGTTCAACTTTGGGTCATATTTCTTTACTCTGAGTGTTATTATTCCAATTTTTGCCGGAATGATGGCCTCTAATCCGTATATTTAGCAAAATGGCATTTCACCTGTTGTAGACCTCGAGGTAGTTCGATATGCCCACGAAGTTCTTCTAGCAAACTTTCATTCATGCCACTAACCCTCATTTTGAGATGCTGAATCAGGGTTCTTTTAGTTACCTCAATTTGTCCATTTGCTTGTGGATGACCTACGGAAGCGAAGTTCTGCTTGATTTTCATTTCTTTGCACCATTGCATAACTTTCTTACCCTGGAATTGGGCTCCATTATTAGATACCAGAACTCGGGGTACGCCATAATGACAAACTATATTCTTCCAAAGGAAATTCATGATTTCTCCTTCTATGATTTTTTCCATTGCCTCTGTTTCCACCCACTTGGTGAAATATTCAACTACCACTACTATAAACTTCTTTTATCCTACGACGGGTGGAAACGGGCCTAGGATATCAATATCCTATTGATCGAAGGGGTATGCTACCTATACTGGTTTGATGGCATTAGCTAGGTTGTGGATCAAGTTTGCATGATGTTGGCACTCCTTACATTTTTTCAAAAACTCTATAGCTTCTTTTTACAATGTTAGCCAAAAATAACCTTGGTGGATTATCTTTTGGGCTGGAGCTTTACCTTTGGAGTGATTGCCACAACTTCCCTTATGTATTTCTTTCATGACATACGTGGCCTGGTTTGGGGTTAAGCATCTGATTAGGGGTCCTTTATTGATTTCCTATATAGCTCTCTATTGATGGCTATATATTTAACTGCCTAGTGCTTCATTCTTTTAGCCTTCATGTAATCTTCTAGGAGGTTCCCATCCCTTAAGAAAGCTATAATGTCATCTTTCCAACTTAGCTCCATGTCCACTACATCTATTAGGAAGGTTTGGTGCACCTGCTTCTCATTATTTCGTATTTTGGGTCTGTCTGACACCATAAAAGTTATGTTCCTAGTTCTCAGACCTATCATAGAATTGGCAAATTTAGATTGCACATCTACTTTTTCATTGTTAGATTAGGGGATCTATTTGAGCTCGGAGGTATGGAAAGTTTCCACATAGTCTCGGACCTTCGCCAGATACTTTACTATTATTTCTTCTTTAGCTTCATATTTTCCTTCAAACTGGAGTGCCACCAACTCGGAGTCAACGTATGCTATCAAATGTGTAAGGACCCGATCCTTCTCAAAACATTTGTAGTATACATGCTTAAATTTATGCTTAAATGAATGCAATTTACATGTTTATATGCATTATTTATGAAATAATAGTGTTTTGCAAAATGTGCTCATTTTATTTACAACATGCATCGATATATGATTATTTTCTTGTCGTTGGTTAACCATTCTTCCATGCATAAAAGTTTAAGACAAAAAATAAGTATGTATATATATATATATATATCTCTATACACTGTTATATATATATACATTAGATTAGAAATTTTCCCTAAAAGTCTTATAAACGTCATTTTCACCCAAAATGCATCACTTTCCTAAAATAATCTTGAGAATAATTATTTAAATTTCTAGACATAAGACAATATATATATGTGTATATATATATAATTATATTCATACATATATATATATATATATATTGGGGGGAAAACCCTAAAGAATGCATAAATTGCATTTTCCTCCCCGAGAGATTATTTCTTCCATATTTTAAACAAAACAATCCAAGATACATGAAACAACTTACAATTTTCAAAAACTAAGGGGGAGGGATGATTTTGAGGCATGTAGGGATACATAAATTCAATGCTTGGTAGATATTAATCCTTAGGTCTCCATCTTACACCAATCACTATCTATGTACACTTGTCTAGCCACTTGTAAATACTTCTCTAGAATTATACCTACATGTATGGTCAAGGATTACTTAGACTACCACTAAGCACCTATAGACCTACCACTAAGCACCCTTAGACCTATTAGTTGGATATTGAGTTGGAAAGAGAGCATGATTAGATTAAGACTTAACTCTATTTTAATCCTATTTCTTCTATTTATTCTAACACTAGTTATAAGAAGTCAAATGTGCAAGAAAATACAAAACACCACACACTCACACCAATAAACAGCCGGCCACACACACCCCTCATATCTCCCTCTTGTTTTTTCATTTTACTCCCCAAATTCACCCTTTCTTCTTTTTGCACCACTTAGTTTCCAAACCTAAAAAGAAAAAAAGAAGAAAATCTTCTTAGAGGAGGTAGTGATTTCTCCTAAGACATAAGCTGGTTTTCTTATAGAGTTAGCATATTATGTCCCTATTAGGACATGGGATGTAATCACAAGTTGGTTACTATCTTGGTCCTAAGGGATTTCATGATATTTAGCTAAATGCATGATATCTGTTCATGAATGACTGTGCTGGAAATTTAAGCATTTTGTTGGATTTGTGTGCTGGAAAATAGGGTTTATGCCTGTCTAGGGTTTATCTATATGTTTAGGTTTTTCTCATGTGTTAAAAGTTGAAAATTCAATGTTTAAAGATTAAATTTATAGATGGTTTCAAAGTTGGAAATTCTATTTTCAAAACTGGAATTACTGTTCCCGCAGCTGAAAATCCTATTTTTCAAGGCTGGAAATTCGAATTTTACAAGTTGCAAATCTATTTTTGAAAGGCTGGAAATTCCTGTGTGTGATTTCAATATGTTTTAAGCTGAAATTCGAGTATTTCACAAACTGAAAATTCTGTTCGTAATCTGAAATGTGTAAGCTGGAAATTGTGAAACTATGCTGAAATTTTGCTTGCAATATGTTCAATTGATGCTTAAGCTATGTATTATGATGTTTGATACTTTGCTAGTGCTTCAATTATGTGTTAGAAGCTGAAATTTTATGTTTGTCAAGGTGAATTTTTAGTTCAAAACTTGCTGAAAACACTATTCACAGTGCTGAAATTTTTGTTACAAAACTGAAAATTCTTCTTTTTTTCACAACTGAAAAATCCAATTTTTCCAAACTCAAATCCTATTTTATAGGCTGTAATTCCAGTGTATAATAAGCTAGAAAAACAGTATTTTCAAAGCTGCAAATTTCGGCTTCGAGGGCTGGAAATTTCAGCAGTCGCGCAGTTAAGCATTTTGCATTGCAGTCTGAAAATTCCAAGTCTCGTAAGTTGAAAACTCGAAACTTTACCAACCAAAAACTTATTTTAAAACATTAGAAACATATTTGTAAAATCCTAGCACGTTTTAGGCTGGAAATTCCGTGCTTACAAACTGAAATTTTCAGTTCGTCGTAAGTGTTCGCAGATTGGAATTTTCAGTTCATAGAAGTTGAAAAATATGCTCATTCCTGCAAAATCTGAATAAATGCATACTGCAATTACAAAAACTATGTGAAAACCAATGAGAAATGTGCTGGAAATTATATTGACTATGCTGGAAATTGTGTGTATATGGGCCCAAAATGTAATAGGGGTGGATGGGGCAGAGTTCGGCCAGGCAACAATGGGCCTTGCCGGTCTTAAACGTTCTCGTCATCCATCGTTGCCTAATCCCACCTTGTATGGACGGAGTGTTCCATGTACTAAAGTGGGTCGTAGGAATTTCGGCATATGCTTGGGATATGACCACTGGAGTGTTTGGTTGGGTGGGAGTATTGGTTGGAAATTGAATTATGGCACAATGGGATAAGGTAGCCCCCCGTCGAGGAGGAAAAATAGTAGAAAAGAGAGCAGTTTATGATTTTTATGATCTGAAATTTTATATGGTTTTTGTTGATACAAATACGTGAAAATATGCACGTTCAAGTCACACACGCGCACCTTATGTGTTAAGTGAAATTGCTGACGTTGTTAATATTTAATGTTTTAGCCGGACATGAGAACGAAGGTATCAATGAGGAGGATAGCGAGGGACAATTTGAAGCTTTTAGCTAGAAGAAGTCATAGACGAGTCTTTGTAGTTGTATCATATATTTAGAACTCTTATTATGTAGTTGGTGTTTTGCAATGTAATAAAAGACTTAAGGAAAATTTTCAGCTTTCTATAATAAAAGTATTCGTAGCATATTCCCATAACTAGCCAATAGTTTCGGGTCGTCACAAAATGTTTGATCCCTATTTCGGTGTTATGTTCCAGTCTTCCTAGCAAAGCCTCATATTCTGCTTCATTGTTGGTTATTTCAAAATTCAACTTTCGTGGCACTTCGACTTCTTCGCTGTTTGGTCCTTGCAAGAGAATACCCATACCTTTGTTTGTTATTGTTGTACACGCATCTACATGCAATATCCATTAGGCTCATGATGGGGCTAAGCAAGTCCACACAGTGGTATAAGTAATATAGATGAGTAGAGTGTCGAATCTCACAGGGATTGTGATTTGGCCCGTGAAAGTTACTTGTTTTGTTTAGCTAAATTAATCGAATACGGAGTGGGTTTGTTTTCCTAAATAAAAGGTAATATTAAGCTAAAAACTACTCACAAATCAAAATTATAACAAATAACCAATGAGACTAATGCAAGTGCAAGGTGGTTTCATTAACCTAATTCCCTATTCCAATCCAATCCCTAGATTGAATGGTTTCGTGGTTGTGTGAAGCCAAGAACAAAAATATCTACAATCTCTCTCAAGCATCATAGAATTGACCCATACAATCCTTCCTAGGCCTAAAACTGACCAGTTCTCACTCAATTAATCCAAGCACTACAATATTAGTGTAAGCTTTAACACCACCTTAGGGCTCAATTAGTATTAAATTCATTCTCATGCAATTTCAATACCAATTGATCTCGTCTAATTAGAGCTACAATTGTGAATAGTCTCTCGACTTCATCAACGATTCTCAAATTCATTAATTAGGGTTGATCAAACCTTAGCCAAGTATTAGAGCATTAAACGAGATTCACACAAAAACATACGAAATTGCATTCATATTCATGGAATTTTCATAGAATAGAAAAAAGGAGAACTGCACCATCCTTACACTCAACAATTGAATTAGTTCTTAATGAATTCAAATACAAAAATGAAACACAAAAAAGAATCTATAAGGAGAAGAAAAAAAAACTTATTTGGTGGAGAATTCAAATGTAAAACTTCCCTCCAAACATCATTCTTGACTTTGCCTCCAAATCTCCTTCGTCTTGAAAAATCCCAAAGTAGATGCAAAGTAGACGAAATTTGAAAGAGTTCTTTTTCGAATCTCTAAACCCTAGCTACCAAAAATGTGATAATCTATTTTGTGCCTAAATCTGGACTTAAAAGGGCCAAAATCCGCCTAGAAACTTCTTTCCCAATCAGAGTCCTAATCAAATAAGGAATGTTTTAATTTGCTGTCGCAGACTTTGCGTACCTATCCAAAATATTTTGGGTACGTACCCAAACTTACAAATTCGTTTATCTCCTTGATGATTGAAACCGGGTACATACTTGAAATATTTTGCGTATGTACTTATTCATATAGACTCGTTTCTTCTCTAAATGGCTTGAATTGGGTTGATATTCAAAATATCTTGTGTAAATATCCAACTCTTGATTTTCACTTTTCGTGCCATTTATGGTATTTTTCCATCTCACCTACAAAACAATGCTTTAACTCAAATTTAGGCATAATAAGGCTTGAATAGAGAAAAATACATGATAAGTCCGATAAAATTGCGGACTTATCAGCTTCTTTCTCAAGTTTGGCTTCCTCGATCATGTCAACCACAATGTGATATGTCCGTATTTATACTTGATTTTGATGTTTATTTTGCTTGGACTTATCATGTGTTTTTGCCTATTTGAGCTTTATTGTGCGTTAATTTAAATGAAATCATTGTTTTGTAGGTTAGAAGGGAAAAATACGATAAATGTAACGACCAGGTAAAATCCTTTATTTAAATATTTTATATTATACATTGGGTGTCCATTATTTTGTTGAATAATTTTCTTTTAGAACTATTTTGTAAAGTATTGTTTTATAGAAATTATTCTTCAAAAGTATTATTTTTTTTTATTTGCGAACAAATAAGCATTTACTGCATAAAATTTTGCAAATATTATAAAATCCAAATATTCTTAAAATTTAATGCATTTAATTTTTATAAACTCTTAGAAATTATTTAATAAATTATTTTCAACTTTTACCTATTTTTCGAGAAATTTTAGTAGTTTTCGAAAAACATTGTCTTTAAGTTCTTAATTTGAAATCTAATTTTTAAAATGCTTAATTATTATCAAAAAATGAAAATAATAATATAAATAAATATTTTAGATTTTATTTGACTTATAAAAATTAATTTTCGAATTTCTAGAATTTTATTTCTATTTTTGGGCGATTTTCGAAAAAAAGGGCAAAATAAGGGGTATTTTAGCCTTTTCACTTCTCCAACCCCAAATTTCGGTTTTGTTGAGACATAAACAATAAAAATACTTAATAAATAAGAGTTTTCAGATTTTATAGGTTTTCTTTGATTTTAGTTGATTTTATTCTATATTTTATCAAAATATCTCTACTAATACACTCTTGAAACCTAGCCTCATACATATATATAAATATATATTAGTGGTGATATACATAGCTACATATACACACACCCATACCCACATATATATGCATGGTGGTTAGTAAAGTGAGGTGTATGTATAACCAACCATGTATAATTGTATGGTAGATGTATTTAAATGAATATAATATGTAGATATTTACTTCTAATACTTGGAAGATCAATACACAAGACCTTATACACCCACAATCCTCATGTTTCAGCCCCATTTAGCCCCAAAATCGTTCTCTCCCTTGCTCACATCCTCACTCTCTCATTTTCTCTCAAAACACTATCATTTTCTCTCAAAACACTACACTACTTGGAAGAACACAAGGTAGGAACATTCTTTATACCTTAAGTAGAGGATTTTAGTTATTTTTGCCATTATCATGCTATTTTAAAGCTTTATGGTTAATTTGTCATAATATAACTCTTGTTGGGAGGAAGTTGAAGAGTGGTTAGACTTGTGAGCATGATCTTGAAGATATTGTGTGATTAATAAGCTTTATTTGAAGTAATATGTGATTATTATACTTTATTGTAAGTATTATGTGATTAATATACTTTATGTGAAGTAATATGTGATTATTATGCTCTATGCTTTATTTAAAGTATTATGTGAGTTTATGCTTTATTTAAAGTATTATGTGAGTTTATGCTTTATTTGAAGTATTGTGAAACCTTTATACCTTAGTTGAGGTATTAGGAGAATATCTTATGTTGTTCTTGAAAGTCTTAGTAAAGAAAGCTCCACATATCTATTATTTGATAAATAAAACTTTTATTTTACTTTATACTATAGATTTATGCCTACTTTAGTACTTTACATATATATAAACATATACATCTATGTACGTATATATATATATATAAATATTTAAAGTGTTATCATATATTCATTTAACTAAGTTCATTATATGTTAATTATGTATATATATATATATATTCATTGTTCATTATATGTTAAAGCTTTCATTTATAAGTGTGGAGCTTACTTTACTAAACTATAATATAAACTTCCAAAGATTATGTGCATGTGTGAACAAATTGCAATTCTGTGAATGGGCCCATATGTGCTGGAATGGTCTGGGGGGTGTTCCACCGAGGACATACTATTGAGTAGCCGGGAGAGTTCACACCCCTTCCATCTCCTAATCCTCCCTTGGGTAGACGGAGGGATCTACTCAAGAGAGAGGGTCGTAGGACAATACTAGGTGTATGCCTGGGATACGACCATTGGAGGATAAGGCTGGCGGGAGAAATGTGCTGGTTGTTATTTCGGCCCGGGTAGTTATAAGGGTCACTGTCAGGTGACAAAAGGTAGAAAGTGTGAAATTATATGTGTGCTATGTGTAACTAATGTGCACTTGACACCCGAGCACCTTATGTGCATAAAGAAATGTTTCTACTCAATGTATGTTGATTCCGTGTTACATAATGATTTAGATGCTTCCGAAGCTAGCCTTTACGACGATGAGGAGGAGGAACCTTTTGAAGCGTTTTACTAGGAAGAAAGATGTAGGATTTCCGCTGCGTAGTGTAGTTGGTGGTTTTTACTTTTGCTATGTAAATATAGTAGAACTAGCAAGTCGATACTCTCCTTTTGGTTGTACCCTTATGTTATGTAATGTAGCCTAGTACGTTTTGTAAATAACAATGTATGTATGTATGTATGTAACCACTAATAAGAATAATAATAATAATAATAATAATAATAATAATAATAATAAAGGATTTTTGGGGTCGTCATAATAAAGGACACGAAAATTAAAGTCAGAAGTTGAGTACCTATGCAAGATATTTTGAGGACTTATACAATTCTAGCAATCCAGAGGAGAAACGAATCTATAAGATTACATATGTGTGCAAAATATTTTGCATACGTACGCTGAGTCCGCGACAGCAGTCACAAACTTTCCTTCTTCGAGTAGGATTCTTATTTGGAAAGAAATATTAGGCAATTTTCTGCCCTATGTAAAGGGTAGGAAGAGACACACAATAGATGGCATTTTTTCTAAGGGTTAGACGTAGTTATAGAATACTCCTTCATCTTTCAAATCGAGAGTTTATCTTTTCTTCTTAAAGACGAAGATCAGAGAGGAGTTGAAGGGAGAATCAAGAACACAATTGGAGGGAAGCTCACACTCGAATTCTTCACCATTCTAGTTCTTATTTCTTCCCCTCCATGAACTCTTCTAGATTCTTCATTGTTGTTTTCAATTTAAGCATGAACTAAATTTCCTTTTTCAAGTGCAAGGGATGGTATAATTTTCTGAGTTTCTATTCTATGAAGTCCTTTAAACTTTAATGAATTCATATTTTATGTGTGAATCTTGTTTAATGTTCTTAATGCTTGATTTGGGTTTGACCATCTCTAATTATTTATTTGAGAATCTATGATGAGATTGAGAGACAAGTCATGATTGTTGCTCTTTTAAACAAGGTCAATTGATATTAGACTGAATGAGATATTAGTTTAATATTAATTGAGCCTTTAAGATTGTGTTGAATCTTATGCAAATATTCTCTTAGCTTGGGTTGATTGAGTGAGAACTGGTTAATTTAGGCCTAGGGAGGGTTGTGTGAGATAATTTTGTGATGCTTGAGAGAGATTATAGATATTTGCTTCACATAATAAAGAAATTGTTAAGTCTAGGGATTGGAATAGAATTGAGATTAGGTTAATGAACCTACCTTTGCACTTGAGTTTAGACATATTGAGTACTTGTTAAAATTTTGAATCGCTAGTAGTTAGAGAAACATATTTAGAGCTTTAATTTATTTTAGTTTTGAGCTAGAAAAAACCCACTCCATGTTGATTAATTTAGCTAAGTATTAACAAGTCATTTTCACGGGATAAATCACAATCTCTATAGGACCGATACTTTATTCATCATTATATTACTCGTGCGATTGTGTATACTTGCGCAGCCCCAACACGAAGTCAACGAGGACCTGCGCTGGTATGGCAGGTCTGCATTAATATTCCACTTCAAACTGTCCCAATACAATATCCCATTTAACCATTCAACTCGAGGCTTCTAGCCTTAGCAAGATCTGCTTCAATTCATTAGTTAACACCATTATTGGATACGATTGGAAATAGTGTTTTACATTCTTTGAAGTTGTGATCAGAGCTAGAGCTAGCTTCTCAGTCCGCAGGTAGTTACGCTCTACTTCTTGCAACATCTTGTCGGTGTAGTATATGGGTCTGTACTCCTTATTTTCTTTCCTGGTCAATACTGCACTTATCGCGATCTCAGACACTGCTAGGTATATATATAAGTGCTCTTCTTCGATTGGCGTAGATAGCAAGGGAGATGAAACTAAGTATTGCTTCAAAGCCTCGAAAGCATCTGTGCACTTGCCTATCCATTTAAATTCCTTATGCCTCCCTCAACGTCTTGAAGAATAAAAGACCACTCTCTACAGACCTTGATATAAATTTGTTTAGAGAAGCCATCCATCCAGTTAGTCTTTTCACCTCCTTTGGAGATGTTGGGTATCTCATGTTCAACATGACTCTAATTTTCTCTAGGTTTGCATCTATTCTTCTCTCATTGACCAAGTCCCCCAAGAACTTACCTTTCTTAACTTTGAATGTACATTTAGCCGAGTTCAACTTTATTTTGTATTTTCTTATGACCTCAAAAGCCTTATGGAGGTGTGTGATGTGGTCTTCTTCTTGTAGGCTCTCTATCAATATGTCATATATGTAAACTTCCATCGTCTGACCAATAAAGTTTTGAAACATGGTATTTACCAGCCTCTAATATGTTGCTCCTACATTCTTTAGTCCAAATGGTATAACCTTATAACAATAATGCCATCTTTGATTATGAACTCCACTTTGCTTGTATCTTCCATGGCTATGAATATCCAGTGGTAACCTGTTATGCATCCATCATACTTAAAAGAGCACATCCAGCTATGGAGTTTACTAAAGTATCAATTTTGGACAGAGGATATGGCTCTTTAGGGCAGGCCTTGTTGAGGTCTTTGTAATCTGTAACGACCCCAATATTCCTTTATATTTTATTAAACATAAATAGTAATTTTTTTACATAAAACATATACAAAATACAAGAGTTACAATTTTCACAAAATACAAAAGTAACTTTATTAAGTAAAATGCTTCAAAACACCCATGGTTTCCATTGCGTTCCTCAAATGCCTCCGCTCATTTCTGTCTAAAAAGTATTGGAAAAGAGGAGTCAACGCGACGGTTGAGTAGAAATTTCACTTAATCACATGAGGTGAGCGTGTGTGATATGTGCACATAGTCACATAATATTTAGCATAATAACATGATAGCAAAAATGTAAAACTAGAACTAGAACTAACTTATGCAATTAAGGAAACTCCTACCTTTTTCCAAAAGTGATTTACAAAAGTAGGGAGAATATATAAAAGGCTACTAATGTGTGTATATATATTTGTAAGGGGAGAGATAGGTATGTATATATGTAGTTTTCAAAGATGTAAGAAGAAAGTGGGGTTTTGAAAGGATTTGTAAATGTAAGAGGGTATATATATATGTAGAAAGGTTAATATGTCTATATATATGTTTAGAAAGAGGGGTAATTATATATATAGGTATATGGGAAGGTTTAACAATGATAAAGTGTGATACATATTTGGGAAATGCAAGATTTTGTGGGTGTGGAGGTTGTTGGCGGGATTTAGTGTGTGTTTTTGTGATGAAAACTACCTAGTATATATATATATATATATATATATGTGCATGTGGACATATGTGTGTATAGGTAGATATACATATCACCAAGTGTATATATGTGGACATGTGTGTGTATAGGTAGATATACATATCACCAAGTATATATATGTGGACATGTGTGTGTATAGGTAGATATAGATATTACCAAGTATATATATGTGGACATGTGTGTGTAAAGGTAGATATACATATCACCAAGTATATATATGTGGACATGTGTGTGTATAGGTAGATATAGATATTACCACTAATATATATATGTGGACATGTGTGTAGAGAGGTAGATATATAATTCACCACTAGTTTGTATACGAATATGTGTGTGTACATGTAAATATATAAATCACCACTAATAAATGTATGGATGTGTGTGTGGATATGTAGATATAGAAGTTACCACTAATATATGTATTAGAGGAGATATTCTTGCAAAACAATTATACAATATACTAAAAATCTAGACTTTATATTTATCATTTAATTAAAATCCGAAAATTAGGTTTATAAATAATTAAAATTCAAAAATTATACATTTAAAATCATAAAAATATATTGTTGTAATTATAAAATTCAAAAATTGTATAATTTATTTATAAAATTCGAAAATAAAATAAATACAAGCCTAAAATATATATATTTAAATAAATTTTCCAAAAATAATAATCACCATTCAAAATTAAAACTATAAGGTCTAAGTTATAAAGTAATATAATAATTTTACTCTTAATAAAATTCGGAAATCATAATAAAATTTTCAGGAATTAGTATTTTGCATTTTTCAAGTGCTAAGAAAACAAATGATGGAATAATCACATTTTAAAAAATGCATGTGTATAACGCACGTTTATTCACAAATCACATATATTAACACAATAATTATCACATAATGGAAATAAATCCTAAGTAAAATATTAATAATCAATACACATCCTCCATCTGCCACCTGATTTTGGGACCACTACTACAATAAATAGCCAATTGGCATACTGCGACTTTACTACATACCTTGCTTCTAGCAACTTCTTGATCCCTGTGGCTATAATTTTGTCACAGTCACTTCCATGGCTTCTCTTTCTCTGAGCTATTAGTTTAGCCTATGGGTCTACATCCAGTCAGTGGATTGCTATACATGGGTTAATGCCCTCAAAGGCTAAGGTTTTCCATGGCAAGATGTCTGAGTTCTATCATAATAGTTCAATCAAGTTTATCTCCATTCCTTTAGGTAGTTGCGCTTCGATTCGCGTTACCCTCTCTGAGTCCCAGTAGTAGAGTTCGATAACTTTATACGCTAGGGGTTTGACCCTGCCTTGGGGTCTGGGATCTGGCTTTGCGGGCTTCTTTCCAACTTCTTGTCTTGTTTCGATCCTCCTTTCAGAGGTTGTTAAAGGTTCTCCTATCTTCTTGCTTTTGAGGGGGTCAGCAGACACTCCTTTAGTACTAGCCGAAATCACGTAGCATTTCTTGGTCAGTTTCTGGTTTGCTCTCACTACTCCGACTCCATTTTTGGTAGGAAATTTCATCTTTAGATACAACGTGGATGCCACCGCCTTGAATAAGTTCAAACCCGGGTGTCCCAGTATAATATTGTATTCCAAATCCACATCTATAACCAAGTATTTGATCATGAGGGTTTTCCTGCAGGGTTCGTCTCTTAACGAAGTTGGTAGATCTACTGTACCCAAGGGCATGGCCTCTAATCCTATAAATCCAGTCAATGATGTATTTATGTGGCATGTAAACCCCGTCAAAGTCCAATCGTAACCTCCAATGATTGTGTGAATTTCACCTCTGTGGGGTTAGTTATCTTGATCCATTTCCTCCGGGGTTTCCTGCTGTTCTAGGGGATTTTCTCCTGCCCTTGTAGTTCCTTTGCTCTTCATTTAGAGATTTCTCTCTTTTGACCTCTTGCTGAGGTCCATTGTTCTCGGCATTTTGCTCAAGTCTAGTGATCTTGCTCTTGTTTCTGTTTGGCTCTGCCTCTCCATCCCCTACCTTATTCACAACCTCTACTACCTCCCCTATAAGGTCAATATTCGCAGGGTCGGTTTTTGTAAGGTCGGTATTTCTTTGATCTATCTTCAGGGGTTCTATTCTCATTTTGGTATAGCGTATGTAATTCTTGAGATATTCTTTTTTGGATTAGATATTGTATCTTATCATGGAGTTGTGTGCACTCTTCAATGTTGTGGCCTCTTTGCTTGTGAAATGGGCAGCATTTCTCGAAGGTCCTTCTGTTGGGTGACGGTCTAGACCTAGGCAGGTAATTCAACAGGTGACCCTGATCTTGCGATTCAATAGCGATCAACACTTTTGCGTAGTTTACTAGTAGAGGTGTATGATATGCAAAAAGCCTTTGTCTCTGGGGTTCAGTGGCTCTGTGTGACCTTCTTTTGCTTTCTCGAGGTGGGTTATACCGACTCTTGCCTCTAGATTCTTCATGTATTTCTTGCCTTTCCTATTCATCTTTCACTGCATTCACCTCTTCCTATCTAACATGCTTATCAGCCATTCTCATCAGACCCTCAAGTGTGTTCTGAGCCTCTCTAGCCAAGGCATCTGCGTAAGGTCCTTCATCAAATCGTGCAATAATATGGTGATCATCATCTCTATTCTTAGGTTTGATACCTCTAGGGCCTCCATGTTGAATATATCCATGAAGGCTCGTAGTGACTCAACTGGCCTTTGCTTGATGGTGAATAAGTATGTTGACATTCTCTTCGACTTTTCATGTTTACAAAATGGTTTACGAATTTTTGGCAGAGCTAAGTGAAGTTAACAACCATGCCTGGAGCTTGTGATGTCCACCATTCCAAAGCTTTCTTTCATAGCATCATGGAGGCCATGCAGATCTATGATATTATAACACATAGATAGATGGACATTACGGTCAGTAGTTCCGTCATATAATTGTAGCTTGGGGATCTTCCACCTTTCCGATAAGATCTACATAGTTATGTCAGCACAAAAGGGGATCCCTGCTTGAGCGTAAATGCATCTTCTACAACCTATTTTTGTTGTTTTAGTTCTGCTACCTGTTGGGCCAACTCACGAATTTGATTCATAAGAGTGAATTGCATGTCCGACCCTACCAGCGGCGAGGTTTTTTCCTCCTGATAATATGCCTCTTGAGTGCTGTTGTTTCCTTTTATTTCCTCCATGGGCCTTTTTCCCTTATCTCTCAAGCCTCTGCTACTGCTGCTCTCTTCCATGGTTCTCGGGATTTGCTCGCCTCTTTACCCGGGGAATAGTTCTCGGGGTTTGATCCATGTATTTGGTAGTAGTCTTCTATTAAGCCAAGCTCCCTGAACTTCTTGTGGCTGAGGTCAGTTTTTCTATCAATTGGTCTCCCTATATTTCTAACATCTTCTCCAGCTGATCCGGGGTCATAATTGGTATGTTCCCCATTTCAGCTCTGTTTTGCTCCTTCTCTACTTCTATCACTAGTGGATCTTGATTTTCAGCTATAGTTTCGTACTTCTTTAATTCTTTATATTTGTAAGTGTATACGTAAACTTGTATACATGAGTTTTGTACGTAATGAAATGAAAGTTGAGTGAGCACCTTGAGTTCAAGCATGACAACCCTTAAACTTGAAAATCTCCCGGTGGGCACCGGTGAAGCTGGGTGTACTTCAATAATCCAACTCCTGAAGATGATGTATGAATTTTGTATAGAAGATGGAGAAGAAAAATGTGATTTTTTGGGGAAGAAGAATGTCCATTCCAAAATAGAAGATTAGTTAGTAATACGACAACCCTAATCAAAAACATGTACTCATGAGAAGATTATGGCGATTCGGCATAAAGCAAAGAACAAGATAGATTCTACCCTTTAAACCCACAACCCCCTTGTACTCAAGAAGAAGATTTAAAAGGATTTAATCAAGAAAAGATCAACACTTACAAGTACTCTTGAAGCATAAATCAAATTCTTGTTGCAATGGAGATTGTAGAACTCACAATTCCTATGCTAGGGTTCATACACATGAAGAACAAGAGTCTCACGTTTTTTGTCTACCTCAATATCAAAAATCTGATTTCCAAAGGTTTAAAGAGGGTATTTATACCCTAGACAAAGCCAAACCCTAAACTAAGCCCATTAGGCCTAATCCCCTAAGGAATGGGCTTTAAGTGAAGCCCAATGTGCCATCCTTACAAGGACTTATTAAAGTCTATCAAGACATGTGTTTAAAACCCAAATACAAGCTATTACAAATAATTAAAGCCCAAATAAATTTAAGCTCAATTAAACAAGGCTAGGCAACGCCTTCATCAATAGAACACGCCTCAAGCATATGGAGTAGCTTAGGTGTGCCTTCAAGCCCAATTGTGCACTTAATGAATTCATGCTCTTGCAACTCAAGTGTGACTTGCTCTTGTACATATGAGTTCATAGCTGTACCAAAGGCCTTAGCCCGTGCCCTTGTGATTGGCCCACTTGGAAGAGCCAATGGATCCTTCTTGTCAATCTTGACACCATTGGAGCTCCCTTGATCCGTATCATTCCCTCCTTCCTCAAAAAGATTTGTCCTCAAATCTGAATCCAAATCAAAAGGAGAAAGATCAGAAACATTAAATGTTGCAGAAACGCCATACTCACCTGGTAGATCAATCTTGTAGGCATTGTCATTAATGCGCTCCAAAACTTGGAATGGGCCATCACCACGTGCATCCAACTTGCTTTTCCTTTGGTTTGGGAATCTCTCCTTTCTAAAGTGAACCCAAACCCAATCACCCGGTGCAAAGACAATCCGCCTCCTTCCTTTATTAGCCTTGTCAGCATAAAGACGGTTCTTCTTCTCAATGTTGGTGCGTGCTTTCTCATGTAATGACTTGACCAAATCTGCCTTCTTTTGTCCATCTAAACTCACAAGCTCAGTTAAAGGCAAAGGACATAAATCCAGCACAGTTAAAGGGTTAAAGCCATATACAATCTCAAAAGGTGAAAACCCAGTAGAAGAATGAATGCTCCTATTATATGCAAACTCAATAAATGGCAAACAATCTTCCCAAGTTTTTAAATTCCTACCAACAGTTGCACGCAATAAGGTTCCCAAAGTCCTATTCACAACCTCAGTTTGGCCATCTGTTTGTGGATGACAAGTAGTAGAATAAAGAAATTTAGTTCCCAATTTACCCCACAAAAGACGCCAAAAATGTGAAAGGAACTTAGTATCCCTATCGGAAACAATGGTGCGTGGCACCCCATGCAAACGCACCACTTCTCTAAAGAACAAATCAGCTATGTTAGTTGCATCATCAGTCTTATGGCATGCAATAAAGTGCGCCATCTTGCTAAACCTATCAACAACAACATATATAGAATCTCTACCACGCCTAGTCCTAGGCAATCCAAGCACAAAATCCATGGAAATATCAGTCCAAGGTGAACTAGGCACAGGTAAAGGCATATAAAGACCATGTGGCATGGACTTAGACTTGGCCTGTTTACACGCAATACATGAAGAGCAAACTTTCTCAACATCTTTTCTCATATGTGGCCAATAAAAATGTTCATTCAATATGTCATAAGTCTTATGCACACCAAAATGCCCCATTAGACCCCCACAATGTGATTCCAACACTAGCAAGTTACGCATAGAACATTTAGGAAGACAAAGTTTATTTCCCCTAAACAAAAAGTCATCATGTCTATAAAACTTGTCAAATGCTCCATGTTCACAAGCAACATAAACATTCCCAAAATCAGAATCATTCACATATAATTCTTTGATATGCTCAAAACCCAACAACTTAGAACTAAGAGTAGAGATCAAGGCATACCTTCGGGATAATGCATCTGCCACGACATTCTCTTTCCCGTGCTTATATTGAATCACATACGGAAACTGCTCTATAAATTCAACCCACTTACCATGTCTCTTGTTAAGCTTACCTTGCCCTTTTAAATGCTTCAATGATTCATGATCCGTGTGAATTACAAATTCCTTGGGCATCAAATAGTGCTGCCACACGTCCAATGCTCTAACAAGGGCATAAAGCTCTTTGTCATATGTAGAGTAGTTGAGTTGAGCTCCATTCAACTTTTCACTAAAGTATGCTACTGGTTTCTTCTCTTGCATCAAAACAGCACCAATACCTACACCAGAAGCATCACATTCAATCTCAAAAGTTTTGTCAAAGTTAGGCAAAACAAGAATAGGAGCGGAACACAATTTATTCTTTAAAGTATCAAACGCTTTCTGTTGTGCTTCTCCCCACTTGAACCCAACTTCTTTCTTCACTATCTCTGTGAGAGGCGTAGCTATGGTAGAAAAGTCCTTCACAAACCGCCTGTAGAACCCAGCTAAACCATGAAAGCTTCTTACCTCAGATATAGTTTTAGGCATGGGCCATTCCTTTATGGCCTTGACTTTTTCTTCATCCACTTCAATGCCCTGCGAACTCACAATAAAACCAAGAAATACAAGTCTATCTATGCAAAAGGTGCACTTTTTAAGCTTAGCGTACAATTGTTCTTGTCTCAAAACTTGTAAAACTTGCCTAACATGCTCAATGTGATCGTCAATAGACTTGCTGTAAATAAGGATATCATCAAAATACACAACTACAAATTTCCCTAAGTAGGCACGCAAAACATGGTTCATTAACCTCATAAATGTGCTAGGTGCATTAGTTAGCCCAAAAGGCATAACCATCCATTCATACAAGCCATACTTAGTTTTAAATGCAGTTTTCCATTCATCCCCAAGTTTCATCCTAATTTGATGATACCCACTCATTAGATCAATTTTAGAGAAATATTTAGCACCATGTAGTTCATCTAACATGTCATCTAGCCTAGGAATGGGATGTCGATACTTTACAGTGATTTTGTTGACCGCTCTGCAATCAACACACATCCTCCATGTCCCATCCTTCTTAGGAACCAAAAGGACTGGAACTGCACATGGGCTCATACTCTCTTTCACAAATCCCTTCTCCAACAGCTCATCAACTTGTCTTTGCAACTCCTTAGTCTCCATGGGGTTGCTCCTATATGCTGGTTGGTTTGGGATTGCGGCTCCAGGAAGGAAGTCTATCTGATGCTCTATTCCCCTCAATGGTGGTAGACCACTCGGCATCTCTTCTGGAAAAACATCAGAAAACTGCTGCAATAAAGAAACAAAACTAGAAGGAAGAATAGAAGTGTCAAGGTCAGTCAAAGAAAAATATGACTCTCTAAACCGAATCATTAAGATCGGTTTACCCTCACTAATTGCACTCCTGATTTCTCTTTCTCTCACAAAAAGTGTTTGTTTATTTCTTCCCTCACTCTTCTTTTCTCTCACCACTGGGCCATTTACTTGGTTACACTTTTGTTTGGCCTCTTTTCCCTCTTTCTTTTCACTTTCTTTCTCTTTCTCCTCATTTCCCAAATTCTGCCCCTCTCTCTCCATAAGCTTCTTTTGGTCTAAATAGACCTCACTAGGTGTCAATGGAGTAAGAGTTACACGCCTTCCTTCATGGGAGAATGAGAATCGGTTGAGGTAACCATCATGGTGCACTTTTCTATCAAACTGCCATGGCCTCCCAAGCAAAATATGGCCAGCTTGCATTGGAACCACATCACAAGTCACCTCATCCTTATATGGTCCAATTGAGAACGAAACTACAACCTGCTTGTTCACCCTAACACTGCCCATGTCATTAAACCATTGAAGCTTGTATGGTCTAGGGTGTTTCTCACACTTTAACCCCAATTTACTCACCATACTAAGGCTTGCCACATTTGTACAACTTCCACTGTCAATTATAAGTGTGCAAACCTTGCCTCCCACCAAGCACCTCGTGTGAAAGATGTTTTCCCTCTGTTCTAAGTTCTCCTCTTGCAACTGCATACTCAACACACGCCTGGCAACCAAAGAAGATCCAACCTCAGGAGCTACCACAACTTCTTGCTCCTCTTCTTCACCCTCACTATCACCACAAGATTCTAAATAGGGCATCTCTTCCTCATCTTCAGATTCTGAATATACATAACCATTCCGAACCACTATGACTCTCTTATTGGGACATTGAGAGGCGATATGACCCTTGCCCGAGCACTTGAAGCACTTGATATCCCTACTAGGAGTAGTTGAGCTAGAACCCCTTAAATTGGAGCCTGAATTGGAGTCTTTAGCCTTGAGGCCCGAATCTGCCCCTTTTGGTTTAGGGTTTTGAAACTCCTTTTTCTCCTCCTTTGTAGGCCATTTAGAACCCCAAGAGTTGCTGGTGCTGCTTGCAAACTTGTTGGAGCTCTTGGTCTTCTTTTGCTTCTCTATCTTCATGGCCATGTTAAGCATGTCTTCCATAGAATCATACTTGTAGAGCTCAATCACATCAGCTATTTCCTTGTTCAATCCACTCAAAAATCTAGCCATGGTTACCTCCTCATCTTCAGTAATGTTAGCTCTAACCATGCACATCTCCATGTCTTTGTGGTAGTCTTCAACTGACTTAGCCCCTTGCACAAGCCTGTGCAATTTCTGATGTAGCTCTCTAAAATAGTGGGAGGGTACAAAACGTTTCCTCATTGCCTCCTTCATGTCGTCCCAATTGTTAATGGGGCGTCTCCCCACCTTTCTTCTACTCAAGTTGAGTTGATCCCACCAAAATAGAGCATAATCAGTGAACTCAACTGCAGCAATCTTCACCTTCTTCTCTTCTGAATATCTATTGCACTCAAAGATCATCTCAACCTTTCTTTCCCACTCTAAGTATTCTTCTGCATTGTTTCGGCCTTTGAAAGGTGGAATTTTGAGCTTGATGTTGCCCAAATTCCCATCTACCTTGTCAACTGCCACTTCGTCTTCCTCTTTTTCATAGGCCGGATTTCTAGTACTTCGGCCTCCAAACCTTCCCCTACCTCTTCCATGCTCAAGTCTGCCTCCCCTCCAATTGTAAGTCTCACTAGGCCACTCATCCTCATCATCAAACTCATCTTGTAAATTTCGACGGTTATGAGCAAATGGTGTATGCCCTCCCTTTGTTGTAGTTGCTTGATGAGATTGAGCACTCCTTCCCTTCAACTCTTGGTCATGTCTCTCCAACTTGTCATTCATGGCCTCTAGAGTTTTGTTCAAATGAAGAAATTGCCCTTTAAATGCTTCTAGAATGAATTGCATTTGAGGGTCATCAACCTTGAAAGTCCCTCCATCTCCTTCTTTAGATGAGCTAGACATTGCTGCAAATCCAAAAGAAAGAACACTATAGGCAGATTGTTAGTCACTCACTCACTCCCTCACGTGTTTCTCTCTTTAAAACGTGGGCTTTTCTCTCCCAAAGGTGTAGGGTCGCACTCTAGCCTTTAACCACTCCTCCACGCGACTCAATTGCACTTCAGAATCCAACAAATGCCAAAGATAACAAGAAGAGTTTGGAAGACAAGGATAAAACCTAACAAGGAGAATTAAGCAAGAACAAAAGCTAGAAAGAAGACAATTCCGATCAAAATAGACAAGGCAAACGAAATAAGAACCTAAGTTATTTCTACCCCAGCAAAACAAGCAAACAAGAATACCAAAATTCAGATTTTTTTTTTTCAATAAGGAAGTCAATGGTAGCCGAATCACCAATAGTGCCAATTTAATTGATTTGTTAAGTACCAAGCAAGCACAAGTGTGTGTGAAGGTGTAATTGGGCTGCCAAGAAGTGAAAACAAAAAAAAATTAAATGAAAAACAGCCCCTTTATAAGAGACACACGAAAATTATAGTAAAAAATGTCAAGAGACTTTTGTGTGGTCCTTGTTCACATGCAATTTCCCCCAAATAAGGCATGAAAAGTGGAGTTGGTCAATGAATAGGTGTAGTCAAGGCAATTCCACAAATTAAGGCTTAAAAAGTGGAGCCTTTTAAGGAATTGAATCAAGGGTGGAATTTTTTTTTTTACCAAGAACAACACTAACACAAATTTCAGAATTTCACTACTCAAACAAGATCAAATTCGAATTTTCCCTTTTTTTTTTCATTTTTTTTTTTGTTTTTTTTTTTGTTTTGTTCTTTCTTTTCTCTCTTTTTTTTATTATAGGATCAGAATCTCAATTGATACAAACGAAAAAGATGCTTGATGTTTCAAGAAGACACAAATTCGGATCAAGAATGATGTTTTAGGATCAAGAATCGAGCAAGAACAATCAAGACAACACAATCATGCAAATTCAGCAACAATAACAATCAAAAAAATGGCACCAAGCACAAAAGAATTCAAGGAATACAAAAAACTCAAACCTAGAATCTAAGATAAATGAGAATTTATCTAGCCAAATAATACGACAACCCTAATCAAAAACATGTACTCATGAGAAGATTATGGCGATTCGGCATAAAGCAAAGAACAAGATAGATTCTACCCTTTAAACCCACAACCCCCTTGTACTCAAGAAGAAGATTTAAAAGGATTTAATCAAGAAAAGATCAACACTTACAAGTACTCTTGAAGCATAAATCAAATTCTTGTTGCAATGGAGATTGTAGAACTCACAATTCCTATGCTAGGGTTCATACACATGAAGAACAAGAGTCTCACGTTTTTTGTCTATCTCAATATCAAAAATCTGATTTCCAAAGGTTTAAAGAGGGTATTTATACCCTAGACAAAGCCAAACCCTAAACTAAGCCCATTAGGCCTAATCCCCTAAGGAATGGGCTTTAAGTGAAGCCCAATGTGCCATCCTTACAAGGACTTATTAAAGTCTATCAAGACATGTGTTTAAAACCCAAATACAAGCTATTACAAATAATTAAAGCCCAAATAAATTTAAGCTCAATTAAACAAGGCTAGGCAACGCCTTCATCAATAGAACACGCCTCAAGCATATGGAGTAGCTTAGGTGTGCCTTCAAGCCCAATTGTGCACTTAATGAATTCATGCTCTTGCAACTCAAGTGTGACTTGCTCTTGTACATATGAGTTCATAGCTGTACCAAAGGCCTTAGCCCGTGCCCTTGTGATTGGCCCACTTGGAAGAGCCAATGGATCCTTCTTGTCGATCTTGACACCATTGGAGCTCCCTTGATCCGCATCAGTTAGTCCAAAAGTAGAAGATTTCATTATTTGTATCCTTAGCTTATTGATAGGACACTTGGCATAATCTTGTATTATGGTGTACCCTAATATCAAAGGTTAGGATTAATGTATTTTTACATAATGTAAATGGGCTTTTTGTCTAAATTTATGTTGGGCCTTTTCTTATTATGGGCTTGTTTTTAGCTTCTTTAATTATACTAATGAGTTTTTGGGCCTTTATAATGATGGTCTATATTGATATTATAGTGGGCTATATATTTTTAAGTGGTTTTTTGGGTTTGGTCCCTATCAAACTCCTTGGGCTCCTAAATCTTACTTGGCCATTTTCACTCCACGGGTACTATTAGCACTTTTTCCCTATTTTTTTCTTATTCAAACTTTCTTGATGCTTTTTGGAATATGAAACATATGAAGGATTGCTTTCAATGAGATGACAATTTTGTTCTTCTTGATTGCTTTTAAAGGTAATTGTGAGTTTTCAAATATTTCGAGGGCATGTTTGTAACATCCTAATTATGTAATTAGTAAATTCTTATTCAATAGTTACCTTATGGTAAATGGTTACTCATGTCAAAAAAAAAAAAAAGAAAGAAAAGAACAAGAAAACGCTGGATTAGGTGTAGGATTAATTGGATTGCTCTTGTCGGCAAGGGCAAAGAATGGCCCTTGCATTTCATCCATGCCTTGGCGACACCCTCTACATATTTTTGGCCAATTATTTGTGCAATTCCTCAACAATTTTCCAAATCAAAGTTAGCATTCTATAACCCTAATTCTAGAGTATTCATACAAAATTTTATTCCACAAAATCAGCAAGAAACTTGCTACAAAAAGAAGGAAAAAAATAGCTTTATTCTGCCATACGAATATGTGGTCAAGTGGGTAACTTTGAGCTTCAATAACTTTCTTGTTAGAATTGCCCCCAGTTAATTCCCTTCTATTCTCCTTCTTTCATATTGTTTCTAGAATCATTTAGGTGCCTAAAACTTGCTACGTTTTGATCCGGAGACGAGCCCGAAGTTAGCTGCACACTAGATGTTGAAAACCGCAACTGGCGATCTTGTAAGCAACTAGCCATTTTCAAGCTCTTTATCTCCCTCGTTACTAATTCAAATTTAGCATACTTTATACCATTAGAAAGCTTGTTATGTGAACTTTTGGTATGTTTTTATTTTGGACTGAAATTAGATTTCTTTAGATTTGTAGAAAGTCTCAAACATGCCAACTTCGTTTCGGGTTACTGAAAACTTGATGCGAGTAGCTTATTTTGAGCCCTAATAACTCTTGCATTCCTTACTCAAATTTGACAAACTTTATATCTCTAAAAAGCTTGAAGAATATAATTTTAGATGGTACTAGAAGTAGATCTAGAATAGTAATTTACAGATCTATATAAACTCTCAAAGTCAGCTATCTGGAAAAGTTTTTCGGAAATCCAGAAAATTTTTCAGATTTTGAGTTTCTTTGAGCTATATTTGAACGTCCATAACTCTCTCATCTTTTATCCGAATTTGATGCAACTTGTGTTATTAGAAAGCATGTAGAATGAGGTTTTAGGTGGTACAAATTTGAGGTCTAAAGCTAATTTTTACATATCTGAGGAACATCTTGAAGTTGGCTTCCCGAAACTCATTTTTGAAACTTCGAAAAATTTCCAGATTTCGATTTCTGAGTAACAATCTTTAAGTCTTTGTATCTCCTCCAATGCTTGGCCGAATCAAGTGATTCTTGAACCTATGAGCTCCTTATACTTCATAATAAGTCCAGAAACCTTAATATAGCTACTTTACACTCAAACGTTATGAGAAAAATGAGCTTGAAACTGCCCCGTTGAACAACTTCCATTTTTGAAACCAAAATTTTTAAATCTTTGTTTTAAACCTTAAGCCTTCAAAACTAATCAAAAAATCAGTTCTCCTAGTCATCTAATTTTGGCTTGGAACGTTCAATTGCAAAGAATTTCCTCAAAATCGAATAAACTCATATTAGTCCTAAACCCAAAACTTAAAACTTCAATTACTCCTAATCCTTTTTGAATATCCCAAAATTGATTTAGGGCTTTGATTCCTTGTACCAAGAGCTTCAGTTTCATATAACCACTAGTCAATGGCCATCAATAGTGGTCAATAGCGATCAACCCTTTTGCTCAATTTAGCAATTTTCAAAGCTTTCGACGTACTAATCCCAAATTCAAAATCCATTTTTCAATCTGAAATCATTTGAAGGCCTAATATCGTTTTAAAGTCAATAGTCGATTAATCCCATTTGACTAATAATTCTAAAACTCAACCTTCTATGGCCTAAATACTTTAATAACCATCATTTGGGATAAATATACTAATTTTAGTTACAATTGCATAATTTAGGGGGCGATCAAGTTGAGACATTTGACCCGACTCAGTTCACTGGCCAAACTTAATTGAGTCAGGTAAGATCCCTAACCTTTTCTTGACGAGGCACTGAACTATGTGTAGTAAATATACTTGTATGACAGCCCAAATGACTTTTATGAGATGTATGATTTTCTTGTTGTTAGATATACTTGCATCTTAGGATATTATTATGATATTATATTTTATTTTTAGTTGTTAGAATTTTAATGAATATTATTTCTTTGTACTATGTAAGCTTGTTTAAATATATATGTATCTATTTCTTTGTGAGTGCGTGTTCTTGGTGTGTCATGTGTGTATGTGGAGACAGGCAGAGAACCACATGAAGATTCTTTTGGTAATGTGAAATGTGGGTTATATGTTTGTTCAAAAATACTTAATTTTCATAATAAAATTAAGAAATTCAATATCCAAAGAATGATTCCTTAAGACATATTAACTTTAGCTCCATATTAACACAAAGGTAAAATTTTTTGGACACGAAAATAAGGAGGTGAGATTGATATCCCAACGAGCTCCAATTCTCTCGACTCTTTTATAAGCTCCGCTAATTTTCTTCTTGATTTGAAATGTCGATAAAGAGGTGAGACTGATATCCCAATGAGCACTTTACATATGCCTAAGGTGCAAAATAAATAATAGTTTATATATATATATATATATATATATATATTCTATTAATAAAGCGTTTAGGGGGTCTAATAACCCCCTTGGTTTCTTTAGTCTATCTTGGTCTCTCTACTCTTATTTTTATTCTCTCTTCCTTCTCTTTCCACTGTTAACATGCTTTTAGTTTATTTCTTTTCTCATTCTTTCTCATCTTTCAATTTGGTCTCTTTTTATCTTTTGTTAAAATTTTTATTTCTTATTTATTTGCTAATATTATAATTCTATCATTATTTTAAACTTTTTTTTGTAAGAAATTTAATAAAATACAAACATTACAAATAGTTAAAAAATATAAAATAATGTATAAAATTCAATAAATGTTTTTAATTTAATATTCATAATTTAAATATGTAATAAAATTATATTTTAATTTTTTATTTGGCACACACATAGAATGCACTCACCGACTAGTATTAATAAAGCATCTAGAAGATCTAATAATCACCTTGGAGTCTTTTGGTCTCTTTGGTCCCTTACTTTCTCTCCTTTCTATCCTATTCTTTTTCTTCTTCTTTTCTCTCCTCTATTAATATATATATTTTTAGATTGCTTTTATCATTTTTCATTTGACAATATATCATAACCCACGTACGCACATCTGCTATGACTCGAATGTAACTATTATACCCCTCACACCTTTAAGGCGGGAACGTGTCCATTAGGCCAAAGACCCTAACTTTTATCATTTTTTTAAATTTCTTTTTCTAATTATTTGTTAAGTTTATAATGTTATTTTATTTTAAATTATTTTTCTATACTAAATTTAATGAAATACATTATGAAAAGTAAAAAAAAATATAATCATATTATAAAATTCAATAAATATTTTGATCTTATATTTAGAATTTAAATATATAATTAAATTATATTTTATTTTTATTTTGCATGCATTGAGTGTGCCAAACTGACTAACATACTATTAATAATACACCTAAGTGGTCTAATAACCACCTTGGTGTCTTTGGTTTCTTTTGGTGTTTCTACCATTATTAATGTGTTTTTAATTTCTTTCTTTTCTCCTTCTATTTTCTTCAACAATCTATATATTTTTTCATCTCTCTTTTATCTTTTTATTTCAACTTTTATTTCTTATTTATTTGGTAATCTTATAATTTTATTTTTATTTTAAACTATTTTTATAATAAATTTAATAATAAACATACATTACAAATAAAAAAATATAATAGAAAGTGTTGTTTGTTCGTTAAAAAGCTGAGTACAAATATCCCACATCGGATATTTAGCCTTGAAAATTCAAGTATAAATGTGCTTAAGCGTAAAGTTAGTATTAACTAATTCACAAAGGACCACATATGGGTAGCCCACACACGCGCGTTGCCTGCTCACCCGGTTATGGCTCCGGCCACGAGCCACTGTCGTTTGGGCTAATTGCATTGTCTCGGTCTCAGACTTACTTTTTTTACAAAAATTGCCCTCAGGTAACAATTTTAATTTAAAATCTGAATTTTAAATTAATCGTACAGAGTTAATTAACGCAATTTAAGAAATCATTGGGTTGACTTCAGACAAGTTGGCATGGTTGTCAACACTTTTCACGTGTTGCCAGTTTTGCGTCCAATTTTAATGTTTGTCAATTAGCAACAAGAGTGATTTCCACCAAGTGTTAATGTGCTAGCATTTATGCTGGCTGTGTCCTGCCCCTATATAAAGCTACCTCCTGGTTCCCTGTAAAGACACAATACACAATATAAATCACTAGTGATAAAATTATTTTTTAAATTGATCAATGTGAGAAAAATATACTTTTCTCAGAGTACAACTCTGGTTGAGTGAGATCGAAAATCAATAGTTCTTTTGATATTGTATGCTTTTGCGTGTATACGAATATTTGAGTTGATTAGCTTTCAAAGTGAGGTTCGAAATAGTAGTGCAGTTAGGAAAAAATCTCTGGACTATCTTATCCTAAAAGGAGTATCGCAAGCCCATTACACCGGTTAGTAGGGCGAGTATTTTTCTTTAAGGCTAATCGGCTCAACCCGGTGATTCAGTCATTGCAATACCAAAAAAATACTGATAAGTTTACAAAACTTTCTTGTTTATTTATTTGTATTCGGTATTGTTTAATTACTTGTGACTATCATGTTTTGTTTAAAATTGTTATTGCATTATATTTATATTTTTCAAATAAATCCACCCACATGAATATCTTGTTTTAGATATTCTAGTTCATTATTTTTCCAACAAGGAGCTAGAAATAGTGCAAAGGGGAGGGATGTCTTGAGGAACTGTTGAATAGTGACGAAATTATGTGGAAACAACGGAGGAAGGCCATGTGGCTCAAGGAAGGGGATCGCAATACATCTTTCTTTCATGCTAGGGCAACTCATCGATGGAGGAAAAATTGGATTTCAGGGTCGAGAGATGCGGGGGGGGGGGGGGGGGGGGGGGGCAAGGGAAGCAATCCAATGGGCTCATAGGTGGAGTTAGGCCACTGTGATTATTGAGGGGGATTGCGTGGAGTTGACGAAGAGATTATTGTCGGGTCTCCAGGGTAACTTTTGGATAGGCAATATAGTGATGGACATACGAGAATGTTTTAGATGTTTTCATTCTATACTAGTTTCCCGTGTTCGTTGAGAAGGCAACAAAGTGACACATTTACTCGCCAGGAACGCGATATCTTCCTCAAAAGGCTTGTCGAATATTCCTGCTTATGCTAGTTTAGTCATAAAGGATGAGTTGATGGCTTAATAGAACCTTTGTTCCCTTTCGGAAAAAAAAGACATGTTTACATAATATCAATGGCATTACATTAGTTTTGGTCATTCGTTACATCAAAGATAGGTTCTAACGTCACAAATTTTACTATAAACAACTATAATTTATAAGTTCATTTAAATATTTTATAGGAAAAATTACAGTGATCATCCCTGAATTTATGCTAAATTACGATTTTTTTTTAAAACTTTCATAATCATCAATACATCGTGTTTTCACACCGTTATCAATAACCAGCCATTAGTAGATGTAAGGTTTTTGAATAATTTTTGTTGAATTAATTCATGATTTGTCAAAAATACCATTTAATCAATCTTTTTCATTTTTTTTACTGACAAATATACCCTTTCGAGTGTTGCACTAACTTACATTACAAAGGGGAAAAAACAATCAAAATGGTATTTTTGTTGGTAAAAAAATGAGAAAGATTGATCGAAGAATATTTTTGATAAATCACAAATAAATTTAATGGAAAACATCTAAAAACATTACGATGTTTCTTGATAACGATATGAAAATACATGTGTATTAATAATTATAAACGTTCTAGAGATTTTTTTGTAATTTAACATAAATTTTGGGGGTGTTCACCGTAATTTCCCTATTTTGTAAGTTGTTAGTAGGAGCTCTTCACAATTCCAGCAACATACAGGCGGTTTTATGCAATTTTTCGTGCACAATGGTATAGAATTTCTGTGCTTGGGCAGGTCCCCCAAGAAAGCCAGACCAAAATATCGGATAAAACGAAAAACACTCGTGCACGATTTAACGGTCAAAAACCACCGTCGTCGGCAAATCCAACGGCCCATATTGCCGTGTTCGATCCCCTCCTCTCTCCCACACATCCCCTAGAGAGCTGCCAAAAATCTCCGCGTCTCAGTAAATGTGTGTGTGTGTGTATATATATATATGCAGGTGTTGTGTAAATTGAAGTTGGTTTTATTTTCTTAAAATTTTTGTTTCTTTTTTCTTCCCCCAAAAATGGCGGCCATGATTGATACAACCATAATCTCCAGAAGAATCTCTACATTTAGATACAACAATCCCAATTATTTTCACAATTATACCTCCGTTTCGTGTCGGTGTAGAGCTTTCCATGGAGAACCCAGTCGTGTGCTCAGCAATACGGCGTCGGTTCGGTTGCAGCCTAGGGTTTCAAAGCTTCAGGGGTATTTTCTGAAGAATCACCTCAATTGGAAATTCACCAGAATTTACGCCAACAGCCCGCGCGAGCACGACACGGATACGACTGATAAAACGGAAACGAACGGGCCCGAAAGCCCTAAAAAGCCGGGCAGTGGTTCGGGCCCGGGACGGAGGGAAAAGCAGGGGAAGAATTGGTGGAACAATAATACTAATAAATGGAGGTGGCAACCGATAATCCAAGCGCAAGAGATGGGTGTTTTGCTCATTCAATTGGGGATTGTGATGTTTGTAATGAGATTGCTTCGGCCCGGGATTCCCCTCCCGGGTTCGGAGCCAAGGGCCCCAACCACGTTTGTTAGTGTTCCGTATAGCGAGTTTTTGAGTAAGATTAATAGTAATCAAGTGCAGAAGGTGGAGGTTGATGGGGTACACATTATGTTTAAGTTGAAGAGGGAGGCTGGTGGTGCGGAGAGCAATGTTGGTGAGGTGAGTAGTAAGTTGCAGGACACAGATTCTTTGTTGAGGAGCGTGACACCAACGAAGAGGGTGGTCTACACAACGACAAGGCCAATTGACATCAAGACGCCGTATGAGAAGATGTTAGAAAATGATGTCGAGTTTGGTTCCCCAGATAAGAGGTCTGGAGGATTCTTGAACTCTGCATTGGTGAGTTGTATTAGTTTTGTTCCTTTAATATCTGTTTCTGCAATTTCTTGCAAACTGAATAAGATTGGGTTGTTTATTCTGACATAAGATTGAATAATTAGGACCACACAGTTGCATTCTTCTGGGAAAACATTTTGTTCTCAAGTGTTTTTGACTATGGAATGCACTGCTCTTGCATTAACATGGAACCATTATAAAGTTATTTATGATGGGTGCATATAGATGCCCTACAAATTTTTACCTAATTATTTTATATTACTTTAGAAACCTGGGTAGCTGCTTTGATCCTTGTCGTTATCACTAGTGGTTGAGGGCCTAATGCTACCTAAGTTTAAAGATGTTTTGGAGCTTAAGCGCAAAGCACAAGATAACGGGCTTCTTGAAGTGGCTTCTTGAAGTGAGGATTCTTGCTTTGCAATATATCATCATATTTCTTATATTCTCATATATAACAGCAACAATCAAAAGTTCCTGTTGAGTTTGTTGGTGACAGGACTGAATAAGATCCCATACTTCCTGCTATATCCTTTCTGTTTGGAGGCTTATCGGTTGACATTTTTCAACCTTGTGGGGGGGGGGGGGGATGACTAACTTTTAGACCATTCAAGCAATTACTGGACATTCTATTGATACTCACCAAATGAGAGCAAATACAAGAGACGTCCAGTATTTCACAAGGAATTTCTAGTTATTTATCAAAATTCCATGAATTAGTAGTAGAATATATATCAAATACAGGAGTTCCAGTATTACACATATATATCAAATTGTACTAATGCATGCACATTCAGAAACTATGACAAAATCAATGAACTTATGTTGTTAAATACATGAACAGACGAATAGAGCTTAGAAATCAGATTAATTTTTGAGAAATTCCTTGAATTGCAGCAGTTAATTGCAGAATTCTATCAATTCCAATGCTAAAGAAGAAGAAACATTGCCTTACAAAGTTCTTTTCGGATTTCTTGGGTTACAGTAAAGCTTCATTGGCGTTTTAGTTTAGTAAAGCAATCCTTTGACTGATGTGAAGCCTTATACAGAAGCCCCTAGGTGTCTCCAAGGCCAGGGTGGCCACTTTTGATACAATACGATAACACGATACACAAACCAACATGGTATTATTGAGTGTGGGTTGGGAGTTATTGGGTTGGGTCGATAACGGGTTGACACGATAAGAAGCACAGAAATTTTGGGTGGGCTTGGGTTGGGTCATGGGTTACACGATAAACATGATAGTTTTATCGGGTAACCTATAAACACAATCCAACATGACTCTACACGAACCCACTTAAAAAATTGCCTCTAGATTTAAATCTTTAATCTTTTTCACAGTTTTATTTCTTAATTTTTTTAAATTGCAATTAGATTATTAAAAAAAATCATTGAATATCACTTTTACTTAGGGTTTTTCTATTGCCATCACTCTTTGTCGACTTTAGTGGTTTAGTTGTGATCTATGGACATTTAGTTGTGATTTAAGGATATTTTTGAACATATTTGATTTGGTATTTGGGATTTATGGACATTGTGATCTTATTTTGTAATTTTGTGATTAATGGGTTCTATTTATATTAAATTTAAACAATTTAAGTCATGTCATTTTAATAGAAAATTGTTTTTTTAGTGAACTAAGGAGTGAAGAATATGTCATAATAGGTTGATATGGGCTGGGTTGTGGCTTTCGTCTTATTGTATCGACATAAAAATTATTGTGCTGGGGGTTGGGTTAACATGATAATGTTTGGGTTGTGTTTGGGTTGAGGGTTATTGGGTTTGGAGCTTATTGGTTGGGTTTGGGCAGACCAAAGAACCCATCCAACCCAACATGAACTGACCCAACCTAACACGATTGCCACCCTTATCCAAGGCACGTGCCTCCTTAAAGCCCTTCTTCTAGAGCTAGGAATTTGCCTGTTTCCTGCAAACTACTTATAATTGCAAATAAATCTTTTGGATGGATTTCACGTACGGCTTGTCTTATCTCCTTCCACTACTTTCATCTTCCTCATTGCTGAGGGTTTAGTGATACGAGGACATGAAATTGGAGGCAAGCTTTAGATTTGATTCTAATATAGTATATTGTGAGTAACTTTTCATACGGTCAGCTAGTTTTATGTATGTCTTACATCATGGTTACTCAGATTTATTAGAACTGACCCCATTTTCTTTTTTTTTTTGGCGCTGCAGATAGCTTTATTCTATGTTGCAGTGCTAGCCGGTCTTCTTCATCGGTTCCCTGTCAGCTTTTCGCAGGTATGAATGTATATGCTGTTTATATTTGTTCCTAAAAAAATGTTATGGATATGGTTTGAGTGTTGCCTGCAAATATACAGCATACACCAGGGCAACTTAGAAATCGCAAGTCTGGGAGTTCTGGGGGAGCCAAAGTTTCTGAACAAGGGGAAACTGTTACATTTGCTGATGTTGCTGGTGTTGACGAGGCCAAGGAGGAGCTGGAAGAGATTGTGGTATGTTAGACGTACTGATTTCAGTATTATTTACTTGAATTATGAGGAATCAATATTACTTTCACGACAAATTTTGTTCTTATAATAAGAGCTACAGTTTTCATTGTTCAATCTTCTGCTTTTTACTGGCCAGGAATTTCTTAGGAATCCAGACAGGTATATAAGACTTGGTGCACGCCCTCCCAGAGGTGTTCTCTTGGTGAGTTGTTTTTTACTAAATAGTTATCCAGACACAATATTGGGAAGCATAAGTAAACTGTCGTTGGCTGCCATGCTCTATGCTTGATTAAGATTCGGGATGATCCATCGTAAAGAGAATGCATAACTTCACTTCTTTTTTTATTGGGAATGTCACTAGTAACCTGTTAAACTGCATCTAGAAGTGAAGACATGGAACCGTGTACTTGTTGTATGCCATCATTTTCTGCACATTCATTAGATTTATCGTAAACCAAATTTTAAAAGCTAAGTTTTGGTTCCATTTCACTTTCTCTTACATGAAATAAAGAGCCGAACTGAACATTTCTCTGTTAATCATTTTTATGTATGGGGCTGGATCTAAGTCTAATTGCAACTGTGACTGTGTTACAGGTTGGTCTTCCAGGAACAGGTAAGACACTTCTAGCAAAAGCTGTTGCTGGAGAAGCTGATGTTCCTTTCATCAGCTGTTCTGCAAGTGAATTTGTAGAACTGTATGTTGGTATGGGTGCATCTCGTGTCAGAGACCTTTTTGCACGTGCAAAGAAGGAGGCTCCATCCATAATATTTATAGACGAGGTTCCGTTTCACCTTCCCCAGCCTTCCGTTCTGTTGGGTTTTCAAGTTTCAAGGCTTTTGACAAATTATCTCTTACAATCGTCTCATTAATAACTTTACAATTTGTAGATAGATGCTGTAGCCAAGAGCCGTGATGGTAGATTCCGTATCGTGAGTAATGATGAGCGAGAACAAACCTTGAATCAGCTTCTCACTGTAGGATTTCTGAACCTAGTGTGCTTTTTCTTGAATGATTTCTTTATCCTTTTCATGTGAGATAAGCTAAATTGAAAATATACTGCAGGAAATGGATGGATTTGATAGTAACTCAGCTGTGATTGTCCTTGGAGCAACTAACAGAGCAGATGTTTTAGATCCTGCCCTCCGCCGACCGGGTAGATTTGATCGAGTGGTCACGGTAACTGGGCTAATTTAGATTCCTATCTAAGAATGCCTCAAGCTTAAGCTATTTTGGATTCTTATCTAGATTCCTATCTAAGAATGCCTCAAGCTTAAGCTATTTTGTATTCTTATCTAAGATACTGTTTTGGCTGCAGGTTGAAACACCTGATCGGACTGGAAGAGAAGCCATTTTAGAAGTACATGTTTCCAAGAAAGAACTTCCTCTTGGCAAGGATGTCGATCTGGGTGACATTGCTTGCATGACCACTGGTTTTACTGGGTAATTGTTCACCCTATGAATGATTGATGTGTGTTGTTGACCTTAGTAGGCATCTTTGAAGTGCTCTTTCCTCCTCCTCTTGAAATTCTGCAGGGCAGATCTGGCAAATTTGGTGAATGAAGCTGCATTATTGGCTGGGAGGAACAATAAATTTGTGGTGGAGAAAATTGATTTCATTCAAGCTGTAGAGCGGTCAATTGCGGTAAAAGAATGACTTTCCATCCTTACGTTTTCTTTTGTGAAATATGTTGTTCTCCTGAGTATGGTTATATCGACCCATTTATGGATATTGAAGCTGGGAATTGAAATGATCACAATTAGCAGGTGTTGATTTGTCCTTGTAATTATTCATGCCTCTGCCATATTATCCTTTTTGATGCCATTGATGACTGCATGCACTGTAAATTTAAGGGGTTGATATAAGTTTGGAAGTTGAGCAACTTGATTTTGAGTGGGCTCAGCAAAGACTATCGGCTTTGGGAGTGAAGAGAGTGACATGATGGGGGTTCGTAATTGAAGGTGGTGACAGTTCTGGTGGCGCTTCCATCGTGATTTAACTATTGTGGTTGCATGCAAGGTGACTGTTTGGTCCATGTCAGATAAATGGAATTGAAATTAAGGACTCAGGGTGGAGGTGGTGGCAGTGGGTTTTAGGTAAAGATGGAGGTTGAAGTGGCAGTGGGTTAGGTTTCAGGCATTCAGTTATAATTTGGCTTTGATTGCACTAGAGGTGTATTCCTTTTCATGTGGGTGTTTAATGCTTTTATCTTTGTTGTTTGAATATTAAGTAAGGGTAAAAATATCACCTAGTTGTTTTCTTTAGGAGGAATCAACGGAGGAGCTTGGGAGGAGAGGCTTTGGTTATATAGAGAGGGAATAAAATCTGTAATTGCCGCTAGAACCCAGGGGAGGCCCTTGTGATTAATTCAGAAAAAGAAGGTATACATTAAGCAGTTTTAACTATTGGAAAAAAAAAAGCATAAATAATGGAGGGCAATTAGTGCTTGTTAAACTTTTTTAATTGTGCTGCATGGTCCTTGTGATTAATCTAGAAAAAGATGTATAAATTAAGCAATTCAAGCTATTTGAACAGAAAAGCATAAATAATCGAGGTCAATTCGTGCTTTGTTAAACTTAATTATCCTGCGTGCATGCATTGAGTAAAAAGATGTAGATTAATGAAACCCATCTGACTTTTTGTGGGTCCTGTTAATTTAGTGTCCCAACCGATGTTTCAGGCTTGGGATACATTGACCCAACTGCAGCCAATCAAGCATTGGAGTTGCACTTTCTGGTCTGGTGTGGATTGGGGGCACTTTTTACGGTCTTTAGCAATCTAATAATTTTGCATTATACAAGAATTTTGTCTGGGTTGCAACTGATAACTTGATCTTCAGTTTTCTCATATACGTGTAAAATAGATACATCAAATATGTGTCTCAAAATGACATGTGAAGATGATATAAGGATCCTTCAACGTTAGGTGTCATGAACTACAAATTCTGTAGACAAACAATATTATTTGTGATGCTAGATGACAAGACATGCCTCATAAGTGAAGAAAGATGATACATAATGAATGAAAATGGTAGAGATGATGGATAGAAATTTCGGAGTTGGGCAAGAAAGAACAAAGGAAGAAGAGTGAGATTTTGTGGAAGCACAAAAGTTGTGAGCTTGTTGTGATGAAATTGACTACTTTTCAGTAATCTTGTTTTCTAGACTTCAACTGCCAGATATTTTACTCACTATCTGTCTTAGACTTTAATTGTAATACTAGTATTCTTTATGGGCCTATTGTAGATTGGAATCGACCATCTTTCAACAATTAGTGTAAAAGGCCCAATAAATTGTATGTGAGTCCTTATTTAAGATAAGACCCATTACGTTTTTACTACTATGGGTAGAGAACGCTTATTGAATATCATGATAACTATTACTAAGATGTATGTTCTATTGCAGTCAGGTGTGTTTCATTGCATTCTATTTAAAATTGAAACCAACCTTCATTGCAAAAGTGCAGTATGCTTACAGTTAACCTGAGAACAACCCATCCAAAGCTGTGCAGTTTGCGTCGGGCCAGTCAGTTGGGATGGTTTTGTTGAATACCGCAGGCACGGGTGGGGTGGGGGGTTTGATCTTGCTCGGCTTCGCCTAGTCTAGACTAGGCTTAAGCTAGCTAATACTCGTATGAGCCTAGGAATGCAGATCACGATAGGTGCTTTCCATCCGTGATGGTTTCTTTTAATTTGCAGCGTTCAATTACAGGAATGAGGTAGATATGCGGAAGTGTTAATGCGAGAATAGGGATCTCAAAGTAACAATTGGAAAAAGGTGAAGCAAACTGCAGATTCGAGGCCTTGTCCTACTTAATCAATCAAATTATGCATAGTTTGGCTGAATTTATGTTGCCTTACACACATATGTAGAAGCTCCTTGCTCACCTAAATTTGGTTTACATTTAGAGATGGAAAAAAAGAGGAATCAAAACTTTAAGAAGAGAGTTCTTTGGGAGAGTTGAAAAGTATGGTTGGCAATAAGACACTTGATATCTTGATTTCTCAGAAGACTTAAAGACCCCTTCAGTTAGTGAATCTATATCTATCTAGTGCATGACTAAACCAATGATACTGTAACTGAAAATAAATAAAGCAACTTGTTTATCCATTATGTGGATCATATATAGTAGACAATAACCGAGCTTTGCCAGACCTTCCTCAAGCTCAATTTCTTTATAGATACGGCTTTATATTTGAACTCTTTTTTTTTTTTTTCTTTGAACAGAATGGAAACAAGTCAAAAAACTATTTGCTACCACAAAGATTCTTATGTTTCTCACAGTTGTTTCATGAGTTTCTTATGAGATTCTGTAATGTTGCAGGGGATTGAAAAGAAGACAGCCAAGTTGCAGGGCAGTGAGAAAGCTGTTGTGGCACGGCATGAAGCTGGTCATGCAGTTGTGGGAACTGCAGTTGCAAATCTTCTCTCTGGACAACCTCGGGTTGAGGTAAAAGCAGTACGCTGCTGCATTGCCTTTGATCTTTTTCCATATATTAATTTTGACTCATTTTCCTTCTTGTTTCCCTGTGTTTAAATTTCGGACTGGTTCAGGGTTGTTTTTGTACATCAATCTGATACGAAAGAGATACATTAAATGGTAGTGTAAAAACCATGGTTTTTCTTTGGTTGGGGTTTGGCAGAGGGGGTATTGATGCTGTGGGAGCTGAAGAATGAAGCTATTTGTCGAACTGGCCCTTTTGTTATTTGGTATCTCTCTGCCAAAAGATGATCTAGGTAGTCAGAGACAGAAACTACTATGTCTTCTTGAATTCTGTACTAATTACTTTCAATACCCTTACATTAAGAATTCATATAGAGAAATGGGCTTTAACAGTGACAATGAAACCAAACAAAAGATATATCCACTTATCTGTATGAATATTGATATCTGCACTACCCAACATTATGGACATTAACGGCTTTAAGTGCATCATTGATTTCTTTTCTCATTTAGCTTAGACAGATTTTATTTTGTATCTACTATTACCAAATGTCTCTATAAGAAATTAGATTTCCTCCATATTTGATCTCATTGTCAACTACATTGTTGCTGCATCAGAATAGATATAAGAAAGGTATGAGTGTATGTTGACACACTTTAGTATCACATGATCCTTTTTTTTTTAATTGAAATTTCTTTTGATGAGTGCCTCCTGATTCTGGAGTTTTAGTGAACCAAATAATATCAGCATGATTGATATTTACATAGTGAACCAAATAGTAGCAACATCTATGATATTTGTATCTATTGTGTTGGTTTCATCAGAAGTTGAGCATATTGCCGAGATCTGGAGGAGCATTAGGATTTACTTACACGCCTCCAACCAATGAAGATAGGTACTTGCTATTCGTCGACGAGTTGCGTGGGCGCCTTGTTACTCTTCTTGGAGGGCGTGCAGCAGAGGAGTTTATTTACGCTGGACGTGTATCAACAGGTGCACTTGACGATATAAGGCGAGCAACAGATATGGCGTACAAGGCAGTGGCTGAATATGGTCTTAATGAAACCATAGGCCCTGTCTCAGTGGCGACTCTTTCTGGTGGTATGGATGAGTCTGGGGGATCTCCTCCTTGGGGGAGGGAGCAAGTACTACTCTACATTACTATGCCTCTTCTTAAATTATGCTACTTTTTCTTTTTATGCTTCTGAATACCCCATGGCATATGTTCTGATTGTAAGTTCAACTTGATAGGGACACCTTGTTGATCTTGTTCAAAGAGAGGTTAAAGCCTTGCTGCAGTCTGCACTTGATGTAGCGCTGTCAATTGTCCGTGCAAATCCCACTGTCTTGGAGGGTCTTGGGGCCCACCTTGAAGGTAATACAAATTACTGCTGAGTTTCCTTTCATTTGATTGTGTATATTTAAGGAACAAATTATGCTTACCCTGGGGCCATGAATTTTTTTCTTTTTCCTTTTTTTTTCCCCAATATGCAAAACTTGAAAAGAAACATTGGCCACTTGATTCTATGTGGGATACCATCATGAGAGTTGGCCAAATAAAACTAATAGTGCCATGTGTAGCGGACAATGAAAACAGAGGAACCTATTCTTGGCAGAACTTCATGATTGCTGTTGTGTATTCCAGGGATGCACCAACCTTTTATTCTAAGGAAAACCCTGTGCATCAAGCATGCTTCGTTAGGAAAAATACATGCCATCTAGTTTTGTGACTGGAGTTTTCTGTACGTCTACTAACATTTTGTGTGGTATAAATTCCTTGATACATGAAGAAGATGTGGAGGTTAATCTACATACTTGCATTGGAATGTTTCGAAGAGAATATTAACGCTCTCATTCTTGCTTGATACATCTTTATAACCTGTACCTGGTAGCTCTTGGATGATTTAGAAAGGGGTTGGAGTGGACTGCTGGATGAAAATGGGAATTAATTGCTTTTTCTTAACGCCTTCTTTATTTATTTCAAGGAGAGGGAACTTGGGGGGTTGGGGGGGGGGGGGTGGTGTTTGGGTGGCATCTATCTTCTCTTGTTGTTTAGCTTTTAGCGTTTTGGAATCTGAAAAAGAGAAGAACAAAAGGCAAGTGCAGAGTTTTACTTTCCTTAGGAAACTATTTTGAAATGATTATTACTTATAACAACGATATAATTTCTAGAGAATGAGAAAGTAGAAGGTGAAGAACTGCAACGGTGGTTGAAGTTGGTGGTCGCTCCGGCTGAGCTTACCTTCTTCATCAGAGGAAAGCAAGGATCTCTTCTCCCTCTGCAATCAGGATCTTGATAACAAATATCGGTATAAGTTAAATCTCCATTATCTAAAACAAGAAGTTGGCTTAAACTATCTATCCTCTCTGGAACACAGCCATCATTCTTGTAAATTGCATCACACCGAAAGAGTGCGAATGGAGATGCATGGTGTTAACAAACTGGGTGGTGGAGGTCTTACCTTTGCCAACCTTGTATACGCATCTGATGACATCAATAGAGTTCCTTTGTACAGTCTACTTACTAGAGTGCATGTTAGAATATACATTACTGTTGAGAAAAGATATTTCTTAAAATCATATAATGGAAAAAAGCATAGGCTCATGATGCTACTTAAGGGAAATGATCTCGTTGTCAAAGCTCATGGTCTATTATATTGCTGTAAATGTGGCAATTATTTTGTAATTGACTGTAGTCTTGTGTTGTTGTATGTGTAACTGTTTTTTTCCAATCCAATCATAGAGAATGTTTATAAGTGTATTATACATCTCCGTATAACTTAGCTAATTACTTTTTTGTTGTTTTGGTATGTGGTTTACATTCTAAGAACGTTTTTATTTTCACTCGTGTTGAAAGTTCGGTTTGGTTTTATCAGTTTTTCTTTTGAAATGCGGTTGCAGATTTAACTGAAAAGTTGAAAACTTGTTGAAAATTTGAAAAAGAGGAGACAGAAAAGAGAATAAACGAGCAAAGAAGTCGATATTTTTTTTTAAAAAAAAAAAGAAAAACCATTGACGCCGTGTACTCATAACATAAAACAAGAATGACATTTGGGCATAATAAGTGGCATATTTAACTTTGAATGTGTAATGGAAATGTGAAAGATTAAATGGAATTATTCCGGAGCACTTTTCCTTCCCTTCTTTGTATTTAATTGAGGGATGAGGGATGTGGGAAGATGCTCCCAAGCCACTCTATTGAACAGGGATGTGGAGGAGGCGGGTGCACGAAGGTGACGCCGCAGAACATGTGATGACAAGGGCCACAGTAGTACGCCACCGGATTGGAAGAAGTGTGTCATGGGGCTCATGTGATGAGGGTGGCCACGGTGATGCCACCGGGCGAGAGGAAGTGCGTCTTTAGAGTCTCGTGTGCAAGAGTTGAAGGGGGAGTATATTAAAAGGGAGCAAGCCTTATTTTAGTAGTTTTAGATGTAATTCTAATTTGTAATTACGAGTGGGGGAAAAAGCAAGGGCTGGTTTGAGGAAGCCCTAGCGCAAGAGGTTTTAGATTTAATTCTCTTATCTTCAACATTTATTATTCTTTTAAGGCATCATTTTTTATGAGGTTTTTTGGGAAGAATAGTACCTTAGGTGAAGCCAATTTCCCAATGGAGTTAACATTGAGAACTTCAAAGTATACTTCGTAATGCCGAGTCTTAGTATTGAGATTTTCTCAATCTGGAAATCTTTCTCTCGAGCACCCCTTGTTGAGCAAACTCAAAATCAAAGGCCTCCTGGGAGGAGAGGAACATGGCTGCAGGCAGCATCAAGAAAGTGAAGAGTGAGAATATCAGCATGAAGACAACTTGATGGAGGAAGAGTAAGTGGGCATGGGTCAACAAGATGAAGTGATTGAATGATTAAGCAACATACTTAAAGATGCTAGCGGGCAAGCAAACGAGAACTAGAGTCAATCAAATTCAGCTCAAATGATATGCTTCACCTAGACAAGGTCAAAGTTATTATGAGTTCAGAAGGAAGTCCGCCTATGATTGTGTTGGAGGAGAGTTATGTGGAAAGCATAAGGCTAGAGATGGCAAATGGGCGGGTTGGATCGGATTTGGGTTGGGTTTTATTGGATCGGGTTAAAAATGGATTGGGTTCTAACTAGGTTCTAGAGAATGAATTGTAAATGAGTTGGGTTGATAATAGGTTGATGTGGTTCCTTAATGGGTTGAATACAAAATAAAATGTGTTTTCTTAAATACAATTTTGTATATTTTTCAACTATTTATTTTTTATCTAACATTTTCTTTAATTTACAAGGATAATTTTATCACCAACTTTTCAAATTTGTGAAATATTATCAAATTGTAATGTCTTTTATGTTGGAACTATTTAGGAACTGTATGGACCCATTTATAAATTGCTTGAACCCATCTACGATCCAAAAAATTTTGAAACCCAGTAAAGTCCAATCCGCTTAAACCCAATTATAAAATTTAAAGACCCAAACCCAACCCAACACTAGTTAAAATGGGTTGAAATCATGATTTTCAAATCATTTTGCCATCCCTACACAAGGAGGCTCTAATGATGAAGCCATTGGGTCGGTCCATACACTATAACATTCCGTTTGCAAAAATAGATAGTTGTGGTTCTCTAAATGAGGATTCTGAATTATTGACTTGGGTTGTGGATGCTGCACTCTTAGGCTATGTTCGGAGCAAGGATTTTGGTGAAAAAAAGTGGGAGGAAAATGGAATGAATAAAAAATGAAAGCATAGAGTGTTATCATTTGAAGTAAAGAAAAAAACTTTCATCCTATTTTTCCTTACCAAAATCTTAGAACCAAACGGAGAGTAAAGGTACCAAAGAAGGAAAAGAGGGATTTTTATTTTGACGGAGGATTTTGGATGGTGGCTGACTAGTATCTAGTAGTTAGAAAATGGTTTCGACATTTTAGAGATTCAAATGACAAACATAACAATAGTCATGTGAGTTAGAACACTAGAGTTGGCATTGGCACTGTAATATTACTAAGAGGAGATAATACACTTCATTGCACTGAGCTTGGGACCCCCAATTAAAATTGATCACAATGCATATTGAGGAAGAGGGAAGTGCGCTCGTTTTGTGTCTAGATTCAGGCAAACAAGCCATTTCAGAGTGAGTATGGGATGATGCATAAACAAGAATATGAGAACCTTTTAATGATTTGCTATGAATGTGGTAGAGCTAACCACCACAGCCATGAGTGTCCATTAAAACAAAGAAAAATAGAACAAGCATGAGGGAAGGAACCATAGTGAGCCATGGAGGAGCAAACCGAGATGCATCAGCTAAAGTTTAGTGAGTGGATGTCAAACAAGCTACCAACAACAAGTATCAGAACAATGAGACTAAGCAGAGAGAAATTCAAAACTCATCGAACTAGAGTTTTTTTTTTTTTTTTTGAGAAGGCATTTAGGACCTCAAGGCTAATAAAAACTAGTTTCCAACGTAGAAGTCGTAGGTAAAGAAAACAAATAAAAGCCATCTCAGGACCATGAAAATAGAGGAGCATCATATGTACCCAACTTTGTGTTGCTTATTTCAAAAGGCTCACATGAATTATCCCAAATATCTATTGTGAGTGAATCTTCCATGGAGGTGGCAACTGATAGTGCAAGAAAGTTACATTAGCTGTGGGGGAGAGCCAATACGATCTACGATGAGTACATGAAACTGAGCACAGAGAAAACACGAGTACAGGCAAGAAGAGAGGTGTGGTTGACAAAAGAGCTCAATACTATATCATAGCATTGAAGGCAATAATATGAATATTTTGACTTGGAATTGTTTAAAGGCAAGGAGAATGAAGTTTAGATTGAATTTTAGGGAGATTATTCCAACTCACAAACCGGACGTGATCTTCTTGTTGGAAACTAAAGTGTTGGAAGAGAGAGCTGAGATTATGTCACAAAACTTGGGGTTCTCTGGGGTTGTTGATCACCGATGGGAGGGCGTCGAGGATATTTGGATGTTATGGAATAACGATGCATACCCACATAGAGGTGATTGGGGTAATTAACATGCCATTCATGCAATAGTAGGAATTACAAACCAAACTAGATCGAGGGATGAGCATAGGACTTTATGCAAGTCTTGCTAGAGAGAGAGAGAGAGAGAGAGAGAGAGGATTTTTGAGTAAATTGAAATTAATGAAAAATAGCATCAGTATGCCTAGGCTAGTTATAGGGGATTTCAATCAAGTCTCATTTTTGAGAGAAAAGAGAGGTGGTTCCCCACAAACTTGACAAGGTGTTACAAGTTTAACCAAATGATAAACAATTTGGCTTAATTGGTCTTGGTTTCATAGGACCTAAGTTTACGTGGAATAACCACATAAATAGTTTAGTGGCTATTCAGGAAAGACTAGATAGATCCTTGGCTAACATTGATTCGAGATTGCGGTTTCCTAAAGGTGCAGTTCTTCATTTACCAAGAACTTATTCAGACCAGTGGCCAATTTCAATCCTTACCGATGGTACTACTCCTATTCCTAAGACTAAACCTTTTAGATTCGAACTTGCATGGATTACTCACCCTGACTGTGGAGAAATCATTTCAGAACAGTTGGCCGAAAGCACATAATGTTGTTCCAACTTTGGGAAATGCTTTTTCGTGTAATGAAAGAGTAGAGTTGCAAGAACTTTGGAAACATTTTCAGGAAAAAAAAGAGCTGTTAGCAAGATTTAATGGAGTTCAAAAAAGGTTAGCCAGTGGTAGAAGTTCCTCAATGCAAGCTTTGGAACAAGGACTTATTGAAGAGTATATAAAACACTTTATTCAAGAAGAAATGATTTGGTTTAAAAAGTCCAGGGTGAAATGGCTCTCATTCAGTGATCGTATGCAAAATTTTTCCATATTTCCACGTCTCCATGATATGTAGGCAGAGGAAAAATAGTACTTGTTGGGGCAAAAGCCACCTATGCGCAAGTATACGTATTGTAATGAGTAATAAAGATGAGTTAAGTATCGTTCCCACAAGAAACCAAACTATTTAATACTAAGTATTGTTCTAATGCAACCCTTCTTTATCCAAACAATCCAATATTGTAGGGAAATATTTAACAGCAAGAAATGGAAAAAATAAATGAAAATCAAGGAATGAAAATTCAATATTACTAAAGTCTAGAATTACGAAATTTCATAATTGAACTAATTGAACCTGTTCTTAACCTGCCTTTGAAATTAGTGACCCTGATTATTAGTCTTGAATTAATAAACATTACAAGTGTCTTCTGACCGTCTCATACCTTATTTCTTACCTCACAATTCACTACATTCCTATGTGAATTACTAAATGAAGAGTATTTACCACATATTTGTAATGGACTACCTGTGGTGTGTAAATGTATTCCTACCTTACCCACAAATCAATCTTATTCATCTTCAAAAATAACTTAAACACAGGTTCTTCTCTTGTCAACCTATCATAATATCCTCTTCCGAGCTCAATTAAGATTTAGATAACTAACCTAGATGGGGGCCAAGCAACTAGGCTAATAAAACAAGCACTCAAGAGAGAAAGCAATCCGAAATCGTGAAATAACAAAAGGGGAACCAAAGCAGATTCAATTCATTCAAAAAGATTCAATCATAATTTTAGAAACAAAACTTGTTCATAACTAAACTACAAAGCATCATAAAAAGCATAAATAACATCACGAGTTTCAAGATACGAAAGAGAAAATTAGAAAAAAAAACTCTATAGGCAGTGTTGTTGTGCTCGTCATCAATCTCCTTTGAATTTGTGAAGCTCCCAAATGTTGAAAAGTAAAGAAAACTAATCTAGAGAGAAAATGGCATAAAAAGATGAAAGATCCAAGATTTATCTCTTTCTTTAGCCAAAAATTTATAATAAAGCCCTAACCCTAGTAAATAAGGTAAAAATTCCATGAAATTCTTTCGAAATTAGCCTAAGACTCTTTTCCTGCGTTTGTTGTGCTTGTACATAAGGAATCCTGTGATGGAGCATAGGATTTTTGACTTTATATTGATTTTCGAAACTTTACGCCATGCTGGAGCATAAGGGTTTTGTGTTGGAGCACAAAGTCACTGGTGAAAACTCAAGCTTTTTGTTCTTCTTGTGTTGACACACAAGGTTCTTTATACTGAAGCATAGGCGTGTTGTCCATTTTTTCCTTTGTATTGAAACATGCCCCTTTTTGTGCTTTAGCATTTATTTTTCTTCAATTTGGTTTAATATTGCACAAAATCCTACAAAAAACAAAAATTAACTAATAAGCATATAAAATGATGTGTAACAATTAAAAGCATTGATAAATTCATTAATTTATATAAGATAACTATGGTCTATACGGATTTATTAGTAGTCTTAAGAGAGAGCATGTTAATCACCATTTTGAAAACATATCTGCTTCAGAAAAATCCACTAGAGCGAATACCATGCCTCTGATTGCTTTTTAGAAAGTTCTTTCTATTGATAACAAAATAGCCTTGTTTAAGCTATTGTTATGGGAGAAATCCATAAGGTGGAGAAAAGTCTTGGCCTATATAAAGCATTGAGACGCGATGGTTATCAAGATTTTTTCTATCAAACCTTTTGGGACATTGTCGGCAAATCAGTGTATGAAATTGTGGTGAAAGCACTGACAGAAGAATCTACTGAGTCGGAGTTAGACAAGGCTTTCATTTGTCTTGTTCCCAAGATCCCTAACTCGGCTTCAATAAACTAGTTTCGTACTATATTCCTTTGTAATGTCCTTTTCAAATAATCACCAAGGCAAATTCTCTCAAATCGAAACCATTCATTAGTGAGATTATTTCACCTAATTAAAGTAGTTTTATTTCAGGCCGTGGACCCAAGATAATATTTTGATCCTTCAAGGGAAATTGCACATTGCAAGAAAGTACAAGGGCAAAATAGGGAACATAATAGTTAAGGATGATCTGGATGAGGCTTATGATAGAGTCAATCGAAAGTTTCTTGAACAAGATATCTCTCTCGCTCTCTCCCTCTCCCTCTCTCCTCCTCACTCTTTCTTCCTCTCTCTCCCAAATTCATAGTGGACATGATTAAAGTCATCATGAGATGTTTATCGAGCTCAACCTTTCAAGTACTTTGGAATGGAGAGCTCGATCTAGTCTAAATGTAGTCTATGACAAGGTGATCTCCTTGTTGTTGGTGCACAATTGGCTCATATGCAAGTACATATATCATAACAAGTAATATATGATGAGTCCAGTATCGTTGTCATGAGGAACCACGTTATTTAATCACTAAGTACTATTCTAGCACTATCTTTATTTATTTATTTAAGTGGTATTTGTGGCTATCGGTAGTGGTTGGGTGGTCTTAGAAGAAGATATTTGCTTCGATTTGGGATAAGGTGTGGGTGAGGATTCAAAGGTGGAATGAGAAATTGTTCTTGTAGACTAGGAAGGAGGTCTTGATAAATATGTACTCCAAGCCAGCTTGGTGACCGTAGAATCTTTGGCAGTCTCGTTTTAGTGGGATAGCGGGAGTAATAAGAAGATACATTGACCAGCTTGGTCACCGTAGTGTACGACAAAGCGAGAGAGAGGCTTTGGTTTCCGTCATTTGTAGGACTTTAACTTGGCTATGTTAGCTAAACATGTATGGAAATTGGTGATAGAACCGAATTGTTTGCTTAGTCAGCTATTGAATGTGAGGTACTATCCACATTCGAATATCTTTGAAGTTAGAATGGAGTCTTGGCCTTCATACACATGGAGAAGCATAACGGCGGCTCAACATTTGTTAATTTTATGCACTTTGTGGCGTTTTGGTAATTGGAGATAGAGGGATATTCGAAAGGATAGGCGCTTACCATGACCATTCATGTTTCACACTTAGCTCCCTAGTAGGGGTACTCTTCGGTGGGTATCTCAGTTGTCGTTTTTAGACATATAGGCTCGAATGGAATGTAAACCTAATTTAGGAGATCTTTGACTCTGAAGATACAGAGTTGATACTAGAGGTATACCGTTAGGAGTGGCTTCAAACATAACATGTTGATTTGACACTACACGAAGAACGGGAGGTTCTCTGTCAAGTCGGCTTACCATTTGGCTCGGGACCAGAGTTTTAGATCTAGTGGCCGAACTTCTTTAGGTATTACTTCAACTCATAGCAGTTCATTTGGGGTTTGTCGGTCCCCTAAGGTAAAGGTTTTTTTGTTTATGGAAATCACCTTATAGTGCCTTGCCTACTTCTTCTAACTTGGCTCGAAATGGGTTATGTGGTGACTGGTGGTGTCCGATGTATTTGTTAAGGGGGAGGATATTGAGCATACTATGGTTTGGTGTCCGTTCTCTAGGCAGGTTTGGAGTTTGTCGGATCTTTCGTAGGGCTCAATCAGTGCTTGGGTGGGTAAACCAGAGGATTGGGTGAAGGGTTTGGGGAGGGGGTTGGACAAGGGCGATATGGGGCTGTTTACAGTGAAGGCATTGAGTGTGTGGTGGAATAGGAACAAAAAAATTATGGATTCTAATTCGTAGGGGGTGGTTCCCTTTGCCAGATTGTTGTATGGGATTTTCAGTGATATCGATAGGCAGGGTGCTCAAGACTTGGTTTCTTTGCATGGTCTAGCTTGGGTTGCTCCATCAAATTCGTAAATAAGAATAAATTTTGATAGGGTAATTTTTTGGGAATCAACGTGAGGTAGCAACAGGTGTGGTGGCTCGGGGCTCGAATGGCGTTTGTTTAGGGTGGAGGGTGTGTCGGTTTAGAGGTTATTTGGAGCTAGAGCATGTTGAGGCGTTAGCAGGTTCGGTGGAGTGAGATTTTAGCAAGAGGCCAAGGTTGGCAGCATGTGGAAGTAGGAGGAGACTGCTTGTCTATTATCTCAAAATTGGCTGCTTAGGACGCTGATTAGTCTTCTGTGGGGAATATTATAAGAAACACTCGTAATGTGTTGGCAGGCTTAGCCAGTTGCAAATTTTAGTTTGTTCATTGTGAGGCGAACCAAGTAGCACACAACCGCACACTTTAGCTAGATTGGCTTTTGTTCATGTGAAGGGAACAATGACTCTTTTATATCTGTGAACAGTTGATTTCATACATTATGATATGATATATTTATTTTAAAAACAAAACTACACAAGTTCCAAAGTTTTAATAAAACTTTGACGTTTTCCAAAATTAAGAAGTGGAATCAATTTAAAAAATAAATTATCCTTTTTTGTATTTTTTTTTTTCAAAATTGAAGAGGACAAAATGTATATTTTTCTGATTGTAGGGGGGGTGTGGGGGGGGTGTGTGGGGGGGTTAGAGTGAAATTCACCCGCCGGGTAATCCAACCAAATTAAAGCCCAAGGTGAACAACCAGGCCCATTCTCAAGTTGTGGCCAAGGATAATAATAGGATAACATAACATCCATTTTGTTCCCCCTTTTTCTTGCAGAACAACAATGGCCACTGCTTCACCTTCATCAATCTCCTTCTTTTCATCCTCAATTTTCCTCCCCAATCCAAACCCTTCTCCCAAAAACCTCCATTTCCTCAAGTCCCAACCCCGGTTGCGGGCCTCCATTGCCGTCCGCTCCGAGCTAGCCACTCTCCCCGTGCTCAACTTCGAAGGAACCCAAGTGGGCTCTGCCGCTCTCAACTTGAAATCAGCCCCCGCCGACACCGCACGCGCCGTCGTCCACCGCGGGCTCACCACGGATCTCACCAACCGCCGCCGCGGCACCGCCTCCACCCTCACCCGGGCCGAGGTCCGTGGTGGTGGCCAGAAGCCTTATCCTCAGAAGAAAACCGGCCGAGCCCGCCGTGGCTCCCAGCGGACCCCTCTCCGCCCGGGCGGTGGCGTTATCTTCGGGCCCAAGCCCAAGGACTGGTCCGTGAAGATCAACAAGAAGGAGAAGAGGCTCGCCATCTCCACCGCCATTTCCAGCGCGTTTGAGAACATGGTTGTGGTGGAGGATTTCGGTGACAAATTCGAGAAGCCGAAGACGAAGGAGTTCATCGCGATGATGAAGAGATTGGGCCTCGATCCGAAGAAGAAATCCATGTTCTTGATGACTGAAGTTTCGAATAATATAAAGCTGTCCAGTAGAAATGTTGGGACTCTAAAATTGTTGACGCCCAGGACTCTGAATTTGTTCGACGTTTTGGATTCTGAGAATTTGGTTCTAACAAAAGGGGCTGTTGAGTTCTTGAATGAGAGGTATGGGTTTGATGTCAATGATGACGATGAGGAAGGCGATGAGTTTGAAGAAGGAGAAGTAGCTGATGAAGGTTAACTCTCTTTCTCTCTCTCTCTCTCTGAGTTTGCTTTAGCTTTTTTTTCATTTTCTTTTAGATTTTTTTTCCTCTGGAAACTGTAAAAGATTGTTTCTTTATGCCAGGGCTTGATTGTTTTATGAGCAATTTCTTTTATATATTTGATAAATGAAGTCTTTTGGGGACAATTTGGGCGCTGAGGAATTTATGATATATGATATATGAAGTGTGTCTGCTGCTTATGAAAGTGTAATCTCTTATGAATTTATTTGGAATATATTGAAAGCGGCATAATCATACTTATACACCACAACCACTATGTGAAATCGACAAGGATCTATACGAGAACTTCTAAGTGTAGACATCGTGAGAGTACGCAAAATCCAATGGGACAAGTTGTCTTTGTCAAGTATCAAGTCTCAGTTGTTGAGCATGATTGTCTGCACATGATTTCTTGTGCAAAATGCAAATGCTAGAGCTATGTGTTGTTAGATAAGTTTAAATGCTATAAGGGATTTATTCAATGATCCGAGAGACGAAGTCCGGATTGAGAGGATTAATTGAATTTGAAGGGGTAACACATAGTTCACTAGCTACGGGTTATGGTAGATTGGGTTTTATTAGTGTTTGTAGGACGATCTTTGTCATTTTATTATGTCTTTGTAGTTGCTCCATTTTCTTCATAATGTTTGTGTATATGTGTATGGATAAGTGGTTAGAATAAGATAAAACGAAGTATGTTTCGTCTATAATTGCTCTAATCCTAATCCAGGCTTATCTAGCTAGCATGTGTCTTTCCTTTACGTCTTCCTGCTTTGTGAACTCCAGCGTAGGAAAACTGTTCCCACAATGCTAAGATGATTTAATTTGGATTACATACATACATACGTACATACATATGTGTGCATGTGCGCGCGCGCGCGCGCGTGGTGTAATTTCCTTGTAGTAGTTTTACAAGAGTTTATATCTTTTTATTTTCTGAAGTGCTCAATGTTAGAGGTTTTGGAAAAAAGTGTTTTGTAGCAAAAGTTGGAAGCATTCGAAAATAGAAGCAGCTAAAAGTTGTTAAAAGTTTGAACCAAGCCCAAAAGTTGCGTAGTGGGTGCTTGACTTTTAACTTGTTTTCTGCTTAAAAACCGTAGAAGCGGACGTTTCAAGCACTGTTCAATAGCTAAGGAAAAAGTTAAAAGCTCAGAAGCAACCTTATTTTAAATACTTGCAAATGCCCCCATAGTCCTTAGTATGAATTTACTTCTGACTTGTGTCCAACATTGTGATCAGGAACTGTGGTAGAAGAGAACTCTGATTCATCAGAGTGACGCTGAAAATCTATTTCGTTGATACATTACAATGTCCGTATGGTGCAAGAATCGGTGAAAGGACTATGGAATCTCAGAACGAACAACTCAAGGATTTAATTTCCCAGAACTGTATGATACTATCATTTTGCTTCATCTTATCTTGCAAGTGTTTTGCCACTTGATTTGCATTTTTTTTTTTCTTTTTTTTTGTGACTCAGTAGGGAAGTTCAAATGTTGTAGGATGTAAGATGTGCTAGATCACTCACACTGTTTGCAGGTAAATTCATGTTAATTGTTTTATAGAGTTCATCACTCTCAGATCAGACATATTGTTACTTATTCAACACAGTAGTTGTTACTTGTTCAACATAATAGTTGTGCAGTTGTGCTTATGTGGTGTGATCTTCTTGGTGTTCTTGCCTCAAACTTAGATTCTTATTAGTTTCTGAAATATAAAATATACTGTACAAAAGTGCAAATAGCATTAGAGTTTATTCAAGTAATTTGCTTTGACTTGATCATCCTCAATTGTTATTAGATTTTGTGGCATTTAAGGAATTTAGTATTATTTTCTTTATTTCCTAAAAAATAGTTTTCTCTACAAAATATTAATACTAGACTACTTATGGAGTGTTTGCTGATGCTTTCTTTATTTTAGAGAAGTTTAAAAGAATGTTGAATAATATAAGTGGATAGTGTTTGGAACCAAAAAGCGAGAAATAGTTGTTGAATTTTTAAAAAAAGTAGTTGAAAGTTGATTTCGTTTTTTTTGCAAAAGCACTGATTTCGTTTTTTTTTTTTTTTTTAAAAAAGTAAAGAGAACAAAAAAAAAAAAAAAAGAAACTTTACTCTAGCATTTGCAAGCAGCCTCTTAGTGCCCCCCAAAAAGTTTCAATTTGGACTCTATTAGTGCACCAAAAAAAAAAAAAAAAAAAAAAAAGGTTTCAATTTGGACTCTATTAGATCGATCAATTTAATTAAACAAAATTGAGAAATAAGTATTTTAATGAACCCTATAATTAATGGTTATAAACAGAATCACTGGAAGTGGAGGGTAAAATGAATTGAGAAGATATACTATCTGGGTTTTCTAGTAAAAGATGGGTATTCCCTTTATGCCATTTAGATTTTGTTAATTGTTTCATTGTATTTCCTTAAATAATTTAAAGATTACGAGAATGTTTGGCTAAGCTTGTAAATTCCTTAAAATATCTTATAAGTTGTTTAAGAGTTTATAAGCTTCCACAAGTGTTTGGTAATTTTTTGAAAATTATTAATGATTCTTATAAATCATAACGAAGAGGAGGCCTCTGCCTCGATGATGTGATGAATGACAAACGGAACACTATCCACCCCGGCCTCCACAATAGGGGAGCGACATGCTAAAATATGAGCAACCTTATTACCTAACCTTATCTTGACCATTGAACATCGCTCCAACAAAATTGACCTTGATAGTGTCTTTAGAGTACATGCCCAGCTCGAGCTACCTTGTATAACATCCTCTGGCGAAGAACTGCTAGTCCGAGGACAGGCCTTCGTGAAGGCCTCAAGATGTCCTCTTGCAAATGAAACCACATCCAAGGGAGAGATACAGTGGTTCTCCATTCTAGGTTTATTCCTAGCAAACCATAAATAATACAGTATCATTAGAAATAAATTAAAGTCAACACTATCAGGCTGTGCCCTCACGTCTTATGCAATCCACCAATTGATCCTGCCAATGAGAAATAATAGACCAAGAACTGTTGGAAAGGGCCCAGGTTTGTCTAGCAAAAGAGCACAACAAGACTATGTGCTGTGAATTTTCATTTTCCATCCCACAGGCTGCACAATTCTGTTCACAAGGGACCTGTTGACGTATAAGATTCGTAGCCGTCGGTAAGATGTTTTTGCGCATCCGCCAAATTGTGTGCTTAACCTTATTGAGAACTCTTGAAGACCATAGGAAATTCCAAGAGTCCCTCATTCCGTGGCCTTCTGTAGCAAAGGACGCATCCAACGAACATCCCAGGTGATAAGAACTTCTAACCGAAAAAATACCACTCGTAGTGTGATGCCATATCCGAATATCCTCTCCATCCGACGAGCCCAAAGGAATTGCAAGAATCTTTTCTGCATGCAACGGCAAGAAAATACGATGCACTGTCTACTTCTTCCAGCAGCCCGTTGATTGGTCGATAAGCTCCAAAAATACGCTTGTAAGGAGCTTATAAGCTCCCAAAAAAAAAAAAAAAAAAAAAAATTAAGCTCTCCTAATTTGTTAATTAAACAGCTTATAAGATGTTTAATTTTAAAAGATAAATGCCATAAATATCTTTTTTTTTCAATATGAAATTTTTACTATCTCAAAAGGTATTTATTTACATTAAATTAATTTTAATTTATTATTTGTTGTCATCATTACATTTTAGAAAAATTATAGGCTCTTATTTTTACCAAACAAAATTACAATTTATAAGTTTCGAAAATATCTTATAAACTCTATAATCTTATATCATCCAAATACTTTAACAACTTATTTTTAAAATAAAATATAGGAATTTAGAAGTTCCATGAACATCTTACAAGTTTGTGGAGCTTATAATCTCTTTAGAATAAGCTTACCCAATCACCCTCTAAGTTCAGGATTTAAATTATTGTGAGTCACGTGTATTGTCTTCTCAATTATTTAATCACGAATAGGGACTTAAATTATGTTATAAATAAAAAGTCCAATTTCAAATAAAAACTTAAAGTTAAATATAGCTACTAACAAACAGCGTAACGTAAACCCTTACCTCCTCGAGATAAAACAATTTGACAAATCATCTTTATTTACATCATGATAATTTTTCTTTCTCAGCTGCAAAATTATTCATGCTTTAAGATTTCATTTTTCAATTAAACAAATTGAAGATAATTATCTATTTCAGTTATAATTATTTATTTAGCCCATTCCACTTTTTCTTATTTATCATTTAGCTAATTATTTGATCAATTTTTTAAAATTATATTTCAACCCCTTACAAATTTAATATATTTAGAAGTAAACCCAACTTCAAAAAACAAAAAAAAAACCAAAGCATAGATACAAATATCGTACATGTACCAGCAAAATTAACCATTCAAACTTTATGAGATTTCGAAATTGATTAAAGAATTAGTTTGCGAATGAGTTGAGGAGTTGATTCATGGGAAAACTTTTGAAAAACTTTGGCCAGAAGTGGCGAAACAACAGCAACAGAGTGCGCGTTTTGCTCTCTTGCTCTCGGTTAGTCAATCAATACCAAGAATTGGTCAACCGATAAAGATACATACGGTTGTATACTTGAATGCCCCCTTACCGTGTTTTCTTATTGCAAGACAATTAGTTATTATTTATTTGAATTGTGAAATTATACATATATGTAGAATATATATTTATGATGAAAACGTTAAATTGCAAACGACTAGCTTCAAAACTTGAATAAATGCATCTACATTCATAGTAATAAAGTATCACATAAACAAGAGTTCTATAGTACGCAAAGTGAACTTAAGCGGTAGAGAATCTAGTCTCATGGACATCAAAATGATACAAAATGACTACATAATACTCAAACATTTTTATAGATGGCCCTTGAATGATGGAAAACCTCGTATCACACATTTATAAGTGTTAAAACATGATTTATGTGGCAATCGTTTCAATTAATCGGGAAAATTTTTCTATTGATCCATCATATTTTGCTCTCAATAAGTCAATCGATACCAAGAATCGATCAACCAATATAGACATATACGACCGTATGCTTGGATATCACTTGGCCATGTCCTTCATGTTTTGCTCTTGGTCAGTCAATCGATATAGATATATACGAACCTATGCTTGGATCCCATATGTCGGTGTCTTTCATATTTTACTCTTGGTCGGTCAACCTATACCAAGACTAGGTCATTTGATATAGATATATACGACTGTAAGTTTGGATACTACTTGACTACATTTTCTACATTGCAAGAAAATTAGTTACTCTTTCTTGAAATTGTGAAATTACACATATATTTAGAATGTATCTTTATGGTGAAAACATTAATTACAAATTCTTTTCTCTTAATTAACACATTTTTTTTCCATCATTTGAAATTAAGATTAAGGTAAAAATTAAAAGTGAATCGATGTCCATATTTTCTAATTGATAGTTGACAAATGCATTAAGTTCAAAAAAATTAGAATGATTTTATATCATTAATATTCTTATATGGATTATGTTCAAAAACTCAAAATTTTCTTATATGCGTCGATAAATGATAACTCCACTTATAATACCATTTGTAAGGATAAAATTTAAAATCGCTTTGAGCAATCTCATTATTAGATGTTTTTCCTAGCTCAATTGGGTCAATTTTACATTTCGCCCAACTCAATTTAGCCAATCAAGTGTTTCTTTCAATTTAATTGAGTCTATTGGATGTTTCCTTCAATTTAATTGAGTTAATTGGATTTGGTCGTCTTTTTCAATTTAATTAACTCAATTGAACATTTTTCTGAATTCAATTAAGGACACGTTTGCTATTTTGAAATCAATTTGATAGATATGTTTATCCAATTAATTTGTCCTTTGCTTGAAAATTTTAGGCCCATGATTTTACAAAGGCTTGAGATATGTCTGACAAATTTATTAGATTACAGATCACTGCTAAAGGGGTGTGATACCTTTTCCTTTCTTTTATTTCTTCCTTTAATAACTTTAGAAAGATAATCTTACCCATTTTTTTTTATATAAATAATGCTCTCTTTTGAATCCATATTACCAGTTGACTTTTGCATAAATAATTAAATTTTGAATGATTGTATGTTTTTTAAATTTTGTATGATTGTAAATTTTGAATGAAAGACTCTAAATAATAATGTTTTTAATAAAAGTTCATCAAACAAAAAATATATATTCACTGTATTAATTGATATTCAATATTTAAATATTTACCTTAATAAATACAAACTTTAGATAACACAAAGTTGAAAAATATCTTTAATTATCAAAAAATGATTGTTCACAATATTATGACTTATAAAACAAATTTACTAATTTAAATGAATTTAAATAAATAAATCATATCAAAAGGAGGATGATAGTGTTGAAAGTGAGACAATGGGTAAGTATATTTATGCTTGAAATGGTGCTATAAATTTTGAGAGTGAATATAGAAAACAACTAAAAAATGGGAGGACAATAATTTTTTTTTCATTTAATCCAACATAGTAAATTCAGACAACCAAATAATAAACTGGTAAAAGCATGGGATATCTTGAACAAACAAATTAGTTAACAAACAATAAATAACTGAAGATTTAATGTAGTTTCTTCATTAATAATCCATATTTGATGGATCATACTCAATTATATTAAAAGTAGCAAATACGTCCTAAGTATATTGGGTTTTTTTTCCCAATTCTATTGAGTTAATTGGACATTCCCCCTACCGAGTCAATTAGCCACATTTTTTTTTCTAATTTAATTGAGTTAATTAGATATTTTCCCCAGCTCTATTGACTCAATTGAGTCTATTGGACACTTTCCCAACCCAATTGTGCATTGGACGCTATCCTCAATTTAATTGAGTCAATTGTAAATTGTCCCTCAACTCAATTGAGTTAATTGGATATTTTTTTCCAACTCAATTGAATCTATTGGATGTTTTCCCTAATTCTATTGAGTTGAATATATTTTTCCCAATTCAATTGCGGCAATTGGACATTTTCTTCAATTCAATTGAGCCTATTGGACATTTTTCCGATTTGATTGTGTATTGGACATTTTCCTCAAGTTGATTGATGCAATTGAATATTCTTCTCCCAACTCAATTGAGTTAATTGGACATTTTTTCTCTAATTCAATTACGTCAATTGGACATTTTCTTAAACTTAATTGAATAAAGTTTATATTTTCTCCAACTCATTTGAGTTTGTTGGACTTTTTTCAATTAAATTAAGTCCATCTGACATTTTCTCAAACTCAATCGAGTTAATGAATTCCCATAATACACCCAGGCCGTGTGGGGTGTTACGATCGTAATTAATGAAATGTAAACAAAATGAACTCTATCGTTCAATAGATATACTTTTATTGTTCAACCGATTATGCATAGTACCCATAGGTTGTATATGGTCATATATTAATCAAATGTGAAAAAAATGAATCCTATCGTTGAATCAATGGATCCTATCGTTCAACCGGTCATGCATAATAAACCTAAGCCATATGGAGCTTTATGACCATAATTAATCAAATGTGAACAAGATTAACCAATACGTCAATCATAATTTATTTCATTATCAATCAAAATAGATTTTTATGAGAATTACACCCAGAACCTATCATATTTTTTAGCATAGAATTTGAAATTTGCATTGCTCAATTTTTTAAGCATATCTCTTTGTGCAAAAATTATTTCTTGACACTGCTTTTTTTTTTTTGGTTGAAAGCTAGACATATCTAGTTTTTCAATGGTATATGAATCATAATTATTTTCATTTCGAATCAAATTAGATTTCTATGAGAATTTAACCAAATATCTATTACATTTTTTAATAAAGAATTCAAAACTGGCACTACTATATTTTTTAGGCATAGCTCTATGTAGAAAAAATATTTTTCAACACCTTTTTCTGTTGAAAACTAGAGATCCATTTATAAAGGAATATGGATCATAATTAATTATTTCATTCTCAATCAAAACAAATTTTGTAAGAATTACACCTTAAATCTGTCATATTTTTTATTATTGAATTTGAAACTTGCATTGCTTAGTTTTTTTAGGCATAACCCTTTGCGCAAAAGTTATTTCTTGAAACTATTTTCTTTGTTGAAAACTAGACATCTATAGCTTTTCAATCGTATATGAATTATAATTTATTCCATTCTCAGTCAAAGAAAATTTCTATGAGAATTCAACCAAAAATTCATCACATATTTTAACAGAAAATTTGAAACTAGATGAATATAGATACTTTTGACTCGTCTCAAGTTATTGGTAAAGTATAACTGAGTTTGGTGAGTGTCTGTCACCCTCCTTTTTTGGGATATTAAACTATATCTCGTAAATATCATCGTATGCCCTACACTATCTGATTTGTGTTATTTGTTTCATTTATTTTCACCAAGTAGTTATATTTGCATTTTAGGCGAGCATTTTTGGAATTATATTTTACTCTCTATGTTTCTAATAAAAAATTCCTTCAAATTATAAGTCAAATCTAGTACCTAATTGTATTTCAACTTAGGATTTAGAACCTGCAAGATATTATTATCATTATAATCAAACCATGGCAAAAGTCAATAACAAAAAAGGAATGATACCAGATAATAAAAATGAAAAGAGTTATCTTGTCTCTAGAATTGGCGCTGGATTACTGGTTCTACCAACCACTTCAGTAAGCAACGCACGCCCTTGATCACTTGCAACTCAATTCTCACTTATCATTGTATCGTAGCAATAGATGCGTCCACCCAAAAGAGTAGGAACACACCAACCCTCACTCCCTCTAACACACACTGGAAAACTGAACAGGCAATCTTCTCAGAGTGAGTTGTGCTCTTTATATATATAGCTGGTAGAAGTCTCTATTGATGGTAGGCCTTCTTTCCATAAGACTAGCATATCTTCAATATTATTTCCAAGCACAACATCATATAGAGTCAAACATTCCTTTATAATGAGATATGAATATGTGGCACAATAATAAAAAGGAAGTTAATTAATCAAGATTCGAACAATCATGCAAAGATTATAATTAGATTGAATCTTTTATTATAAGAAAATTTGTTACATTCAAAACACATATTAATAAACTCGATGTAGAAAATTATTCTTCAACACCATTTTTTGTTCAAAACTAGATATTCATACTTTTGAAAGGTATATTGATCATAATTTATTTCATTCTCAAGTAATTTTTGGGAGAATTACACGCAAATTCTGTCACATTTTCGAACATAGAATTTTGAAATTAGCTTTGCTCAATTTTTTTTAAGCATAACTCTTTGTGCAAAAATGATTTCTTGACACCATTTCTTTTTGGTTGAGGATTAGACATTCATATCTTTTCAATAGTACATGACTAATAATTTATTTCATTTTAATTGAAGCAGTTTTACATGACAACTGAACCTAAAATATGTAGTTATGGGTCCATAGTGTTTTCCTTTATCCATTAACAGATTGTAATGATTGATGGACCGATCGTGTATAATAAATTGCAAACTGGTATAGTGAACGATATATAGCTCATAATTTATTTTATTCACAGTGAATGGAATTTTTGGTGACAAAGAGACTACATAAAAAGTGGTCGATAGGTCTACCACATTGATTGATCAATCAATCGTTTTATCATTGCACTTGATCGATTGCCCAATCTCTCATAATTCCAAGGGCACAACACTACAGGAAAAACATCGGAAATCGAGGGAAAAAACTGGTAGAATTTCCGCCAAAAAATCATCAACCTGCAGAATTCCAGTGGAATTCACTCTGCCGGAATAATTAACGTCAAAATAAGACGGACCACCAGAATTCCCCTAGTTTTTCTGCTAGAATCGGCAAATGACCGTAGACTGGCGGAAGACCAGAGGAATATTTCGCCGATTTTCCGCCAGTTGAATTTGAAAAAAAATTAATTTCATTAAATCGGGGGAAATTTAAAAAAAAAATTCCCCCGATTTTTCCGTCAGAATATTTTAAAAAATATTTAATCAAATCGGGGGAAATTTCCCCCGATTTTTTCGCCGGAATAATTTAAAAAAAAATTAATTCAAACTGGGGAAAATTTCCCTCGATTTTTCCGCTGGTTATTTTTTTTTTGAAAAGGATAATTGCTGGCTATAAATTAGTTGATTTTAAATTTTTTTTATTTATAAATTCCATTTATAATATTCAAATACTGCAAAACGTTAAAATTGACAAATATCTAATATAAACAAAAATGCAAAAAGCTAATATAAATTGACAAATACGCAATATTATCCCATATTGTTTGAAGTATAATGCAAATATAAAATACAAATATGCAAAACAAATAAAAATATTGTTGATACGACAAATCAAAATATCTAACGTGTCTACTCATCATCCTCATCCACATCCTCAAAATAGTCGATGTCATTTTCATTGTCATCTCCGGCATTGGTGGGATTCATATTTGGCTGCGGTGCGAACATTTGTGGAGCGGGATATCCTTGATGGGGATCATGAGAGGTATCATGGGATGTAGTGCCCTTGGGACGATGACGACGAGATGACTGGGGAGCTGCTTCGGAGGCGGAAGGGCGGTTGCCCATAAGTCCGGTGTACAGTTGTTGTATCATTGACATCATTGTGTCATTCTGTGTCTTCAATTGGATGATCTCTTCTTTTTGAGTTGATATATAACTGTCAATGTGATCTTTGAGTTGCAACAATTGCGTCTCTACATCTCCCCCGGATTTAGAAGGACCACTACGCGACGAGGAAGATCCGTATGAGTGTTGCCCCCTCTTTTCTCGAGGAACAAAGTTCAGCCCGATTTGACGGCCCTTTTTGTTTGGTGGTCCGACCGCCTGCATAAACAGCTCGTGTCTAGACTGCAGTGTAACTTCTTCGCTCAAACCTGCTGCAATTGACTGTTCCTGGGCTTACAACAATTGTTGGTAGTTCTCTTATATGAAATAAAATAAATTATATTAAATATTTATGTAAATTAGTTCAAGTTTGTATAATTAATTAAGTAAACATGTAAATTAATAAATTGTATACGTACGTGAACTTGTTTGGCATTTTGATTTAGTCAAATCACGTTATTGGCCGTGCTCTCGTTACCCTCGTCTCCCTCGACAATCTCATCAGGTCTAGGTGCTCTCGTGTAACACTTTTGAATCACCTCATCATACCCGACATTATGTTCACACTCGGCTTCCTAGATAATCGAAAAAATAAAACTATGTTAATAATAATCTTATTAATAATAATAATAATATTAATAATAAAATTAATAATAAATAACACACTGATGCGGGTTGATTCAGGGAGCTGTTCGGCTCCGGTCGATTACCCTGGTCGGTTATGGAGATGGATGTATTTGATCGGGAAGTTGGCCTGCAACAAAGGGAAATAGCAACGTGAGCTAGCCGAGATGGGTATCGGCTATGACTCTCCGATGCCTAAGTCAGCGGATCGGTTTTTAGTAATTTGAACAGAGTAAGGGTATTGTATATATTTAATGCCCCCTTCTTACCATAAATGCAGGGGTATTTATACCATGTACAAGTAGGCCACGCTCCCGGGGGCCCACCGAGCCAAGTAGGCCGCTGTGGACCGACGTGTGCGATCAGTAGACCCAGAGGTAGGGTCTACAGACAATAGCTGGCGCCTCATTAATGAGGTATGGGGTTAGGTGGTTCTCCCATGCCTCGCTTGACGGAGCATTTAATGCCAGCAGGGATCCGTTGAACACGACATGGACCCGATCGATAAGCATGTCGATCAGTTTGTCAAGGAGCGGACTTCTAGAAGAGGTTATTATGACCAGCAAGTCGACAAGGAGGGGAGTCGCGAAGCTGTTCGGTTTTCGTCGGGAGGATTCGATAGGACCGATCGGGTAGTACGAGAGGGGGCTCCTTTTTCCGGTCGGAAATATGCCACATCATCACACCATCTGAAGTATTTTTTCATATTATAAGCTATCCGTGCCCAAAATAAGTCCGTTCCCTTTGATATGATCACCTAAAACGATTAAAGTTTTTTAGTAAATTTAAAAATTATATATGTTTCAAAAGAAAATATTTGATTTAACTCTAAAGAGTTTAAAAAAATTGTCTCGGGAAAGCATAACCAAACTAAAATTTATATTATCGAGTCATGATTTTTAGGTAATTAGTCTTTATTAAATAAGATGTAATTGATAAAAAGAGAATACTATTCCTAAAGAATCAATGTCCAACATAAGGAAAAAAAGAAGGAATAATAAAGGAATAATAACATAGAGAAATCAGAAGACTTTTTAGCAAGCAAATGGACTAAGATAGTTCTCATCTCATCTAACAAGAGGAACATACCAAGAAGGGATACGAGATAACACCTTCCTATTGTCATGTACTATGGTACAAACTACAAAGAGATTCTCCTATCCAGCTTGCCTAGTAAATTAAGTTTATCTTCTTAACATTTCAAAGAATCGAATTGTTCCAACACATTGGGTTTAATTGAGCAATGAATAAATATAATATAAATTAATTTAAACCTAAAAGTAAAATAATAAAAAAAATCAAGTCATAGAATAATAAAATAAATTAAGTAATTTGGCATCTGCACCCTTCAGGGTGTGTCTCATATGTAGATTTTAGTAAAGAAAATTAAGAATTCCTCATAACCACAAAAAAGGTGTGGGAGGCTCCCACCAATGAATTGCAGTTTAATTGGCTTATGCAAAGGTGTGGTAAAATTCAAAAGAAAACTCCATTATCCATTTAAGGAGGTAATATAAATAAACAGATGATAAGGTCATTTATAATCAACAAAATTAGAACTCAAATTGAGAGAGACGGGGGGGGGGGGGGGTGTGTGTGTGTGGGAAATTCACTTACGAGCGTATTTCCGTTTAATAGTTTTGATTCATATTAATTATTTAAAAGATTATGATTATAGAAGGGATAAATTTCTCTAATATTCATATAGGTGAGGGAAAAAATGTTATGAATTAATTTGTATTTGACATTTAATTTAAATTCTCAATAAAATTTCCGCTAGTTATTCGACATCTCAAAGTTTCACTATCCCATTCACATTTCTCTAATGTGCGATCATACGAGGGAATCCAAGAAATTCAAGCGCGCCACAAACTCAAAAAAAGTTTTAGGCTTTGTTTGATTCTAAGATTTTTAGAAGGAAAGGAAAATGTTAAGGAAATGAAAAGAAACTACAAGAATTTTAAAATTCTCTATCTTGTTTGGCTATTAAAGAAAACAACAAGGAAAATAATTTTTCTAGAGAATTGTCTTTCATTTTATTTGGTTATTATTCTAAATTAAAGGAAAATATAAAAACATACCCAAAAACAATCCAAAGAATTAATTAATTGCATTAAAAAAAACTTTCGCGCGATTTTCCCATGGTTATTTATTATAAAAATATTTAAAAATAAACCGGGGGAAATTTCCCCCAGTTTTTCCCTGATTTGTAATTAAAAAATTCAAGAAAAAAATTGGGGGAAAATTTCCCTCGGTTTTTCCTTGGTTTTTAATTAAAAAAATTCAAAAAAAAAGTGAGGGAAATATTCCCCCGGTTTTAATTAAAAAAATTCAAAAACAAATGGGGGAAAATTTCCCCCGGTTTGTAATTAAAAAATTCAAGAAAAAAAATCGAGGAAAATTTTCCCCGGTTTTTAATTAAAAAAATTCAAGAGAACAAATTCGGGGAAATTTTTCCCCGAATTTTCCCCAGTTTTTTATTAAAAAAATTTTAAAAAAGGGGGGAAATTTTCCTTCGGATTTTCTCCGATTTTTTAATAAAAACAATTTAAAAAAGAAAGCCGGGGGAATTTTTCCCCCGGTTCAAATAAAATTAAACAAAAAAAATTGAAAAACCATTGCCGACGGAATTCTGGCGGATTTTTCCGCCGGATATTACTTTTTGCCTCGCCCGCCCGAATTCCGCCGGAATTCCCTCGGTTTTACTCCGGCGGAATATTCCCTTGGAATAGTTCCGCCGAAATCCGGCGTTTTTCGTGTAGTGCAAGCGCTTGGCTTTATCAATTGACCAATCATTTGTATGAATAGCATTGGTGTGTGGATCATGTATTTGAATAAAATCGGTTTGTCGATTACATTGATTAGTCACTCGATCTCGCTATGGTTGCACTAACTCTCCTACTATCGATTGACGGATTATATTGATCGGTTGACCAATTATTACATGCCATTTACGATTATATTATTTTTACTTGCAGTCTTCAATAAGAATTTTTATTTGCAATTCGACCCTAGTCAAACCCTTAACTTTTATTTACAAACGCTAAGCCTCTTAAGTAAACCGTTTAGGAATTTCACCCGAAAAAGAAAAGAAAAATAAATTGAGGGTTATTCTCTTAAAAAGAAACTCAAAAGGTTTTCTCAAGTTGGGTTCGAAAGTGACTCAAGTATAATTTTTGGATTCTTTGTGTTAATCCAAAACCCAAACCCAGCCACTCAAATTCTTTTCGGTCATAAATACCTTGGGTTACTATTGATCTGAATCCAGAAACCTCCTATCGGAACCAGATTGCTTAGGGTCGATGGTTTAAGTTGTATTAAAAAGTTGTTATATATTTTGTAAAATTAATTAGCAATTATTGTTCTTCTTCATTATGGTTGATGAGGAATGCCCTTGGCTTCTTCGGGGTCTTTTTTTTCAAAAATATTACTCCTACTAAAAATAATTCTAAAATTATTAGCTTCTCAAAGATATTTTCCATATTATTACGCATATTGCCATGTAAGCAAAATTTATTAGTTTGAATTTTTTATATTATTCCCTTTATAAGCATACGAGGATTTACTAGTTGTAATTTACTATTTCTTTTTCCATACCATTTATACTAATTTAATAAGATTCCGTATTTTTGTTTTTCTTTCCATTTTCTACAACCAAGTAGCATATTAATTTTCAAAATTACTTATTTATAATTCCATTGTTATGTGGGCTTCCATTGTTATATATTTTCAAAATTTTCTTTTCCACAATATTACTCTAATAAAAAATAATTCCTAACTTATTACACTCTCAACAGTATTCCCCGCATTAGTATTCAAATTACCACATGTATTGTTATTTGGGCCAAAAAAATTTTAGTGGAATTTCAGTTTTTTTTCTTTCCTAATTAATAGGCCTACATGTATTTATTGGTTGGAAATTTTAATTTATTTTTCCACCTTTTTGGGCTCTAGAAATTCCTTATTTTTATTTTTATTTTTGTTTATCTTCATCTTTTTTTCAAGCTTCTAGTTAAATTTCTAACATTTAATCTAAACATCAAACAATCGAATAATCACGAAATTATAATAAGAGTGTTTTTTTTTTGAAGACCTAGTTGTATCATATCTATAGCACACTCACGGTTACATATTTTAACTTTAAATTTAACTTCAAATTTAACTTCTTACCCCATATTAATTGGTTTCAGCATGGCAAAAGGGGACCAAAATTGGCCCACTCTGAAATTATACAAAATTTATTTTTGGGTCCAAGCACTTACATGGTAGTAGGAATAATAACATGAGAAATGTTTCTGAGAGTAATAGTTTGGGAATTATTTTTAATTGAAGTAATATTTTTTGAAAGCAAAATTCGATTTCTTAAAGCTTTTCGGTTACATATTATATTATTTAATATATATATTTTCTTACAATTGATGATGACTATTATCAAAATTAAGAAAATTAACAACCACTGTAAATAGATAACAAAAGAATTTATCAATTTTTACTATATGAGGTTACTTTTATTGAGAAGAAAAGCATAATATATTATTAAGACATTTCAAGATGAATACAAGGTATGATAACATCGGGGATATCACTGTCCTTTTTATGCAAACTAGAAGAAAATTTAGCAAGCTCCTGAGCCAATTGTTGAGGTTTTTCCGCAAGTATATGGGTCGCTTAAGTAATAAAATAAACGTAAAAGTATCATTTTAACAAAGAACGGTTACCAAGTACCAAACTTATAAGTTCTCTACTGTTTAAATTTCACAAAGTGATAGAAAATTCTATAAAGTGGGGGAAAGCTAATTAATACACAATCAAACACGTAAAAATCAATAAGAACAAATTAGGGTTTAGGCATTCTCAACCGAATCCCCTCTAGTAATTTGTTGAACACCCCTAAATATTAATTAACAACCCTTCCTATGATTCAACTCACAGAAATTTTTGTATTCTCCTTTTATAAGTAAACAAACGTACCAAAAAATCCTATGTATTTACTTCTATGATGCACAGACTCGGACACGAGGACACGGACACGACACGACACGACACGACACGACATGGACACAGCGAAACGGAAAATCTCAAAATTTTAGGACACGATACGGCTCTGACACGGTTATTAAAAAATACTTTATATTATATTATCCATTTATAAATTATTAAATTAAAGTATGTGATAGATAAATAATAATATTCATCATTAAAAAATACACCTTTTAATTGGGTTATAAGATTTAAAGATTAAAAAAATTATTTGTTATTTTCAATATTTCCACTAAATTTTTTAAAATTTTAAAAAAGACCCCATTTAAACTTTGTAATATATAAAAAAAGCCCCAGCCATCTCCGACACCATGTCGGGTTTTTTTCTTTTTTTTTTTAAGTTTCGGACACATTTTTGCCGTGTCGGACACGTGTCGGAGACGTGTCCGTGTCCGACACGTGTCCGACACTGTACGGAGTCATTTTTAGGTGTGTCTGTGCATCATAGATTTACTTTCATTATCACATACAAAATTTAATGGCTCTTTAAGCACAAGAGTTTTGTTAATTAAAAAAACACACATTCATTAACTAACCAATTGTAGAAGGGCATGATTATTTCTAACCTATACATTCCTTATGTCTATGAAACAAATAGTTGGATTTTATAAGCACCCTTTCACAGTCTAATATAAAATCTCAAGTTTCATAAAAGTTGATCAAAAATTCACAAATAATAAAGTATTAAATTATAAATAGGACGAAAGTAAGTTAATATCAAAGGAGTTTCAAGAAAATTACAAGAGGTTCATCAATTGTTAGCCTAGAACCCTAAAAATAATGTGGTTAGACATATCAAAAGTAATGCAAACTAAAAACATAATGCAAGTAAAAATCGAACTTGTTTTGTGGTGATGTTCTTGAAGGAAGGGCTGTGGAATTGGCTCTTGAGTTGTCACTGTTCTTGAGCTCTCTTTCTTGTTCTCCCTTTAAAAATTAGCCAAAAGCCCATAAATAGGTGTAAAGGACGTCCCTAAATAATCGCAGGATAACTACTAGTAGAATCGTGTCAAACTTAAATTTCTTTGTACGACTCGAATTGTACAAAACGACTTATGTGTGCCAAAACGACCTAGGCTGCTTTCTTTTATGTGATTTTGGAGTGACCTGTACATGTCGAAAGAGCCTTTGCTGAACAAAACGGCCTTGGTCATTTTCTCGTGTTCATCGAGAAGGCTTAATGAAATGGCTTAGGGTCGTCCAAACGGCTTTTGCTGTTTCCTTTTGCAGTTTTTTTTGCTGCTTCTGGTTCAATCAAAGTGGCCTTGGTGAGGCCAAAATGGTATAGGTCATTTTTGTTGTTTTGAGTAGTTTTCGTTGACGTTCAGTCCTGTTTTTCAATTATTTCGTTTCCCAAAATCCTGCATTAATGACACGATAAGGCGCTTGTGAAAAACTTGGACTATAAAACTTGCAAAAATCATGTCTTTAGGGGTACATTTTTAATCAATACACTTTTTATTAACTGAATTAAAGTTTTATTCAGTTTTGCTCAATATTCTCCTTTAAGACCCTAAAACCTCAATAAAGTTAACAAAAATCACACAAATTATGCACATAGAAGTGTGTAGATTTTAAGCTTATCAAATTCCCCCACATTTAACTTTTGTTCATTCTTGAGCAAATAAAAGACTAACACCCCTCCTATGTTTTGAGCATTTTTAAATAATCACGAAGCACCTTAAGCATCATCTTTGTATTGTCTTAACTTATGCATACCTCAAAATCATTGTTTCCTTAAAACTTATGCTTACTTCATTCAAATAGAAACATGTAAGTCAATATTTTAGAAAGGATGTCAATATCGAGTTAAGTAACAAGTATTTCAGCTTTCAACTTATAAAGAGAGCTTATCACTCTAAACAACAAATTTTATTTTTCCACCAACGACATACCTGCTGCTGACATAAAGGTTCCTGGTTGTGCTTTTACAACCAATTTCGAAGCGTTTTTGTTTCTAAGGTTGTTTTGTTTCTTCTTCGTCTTCTTCTTCTTCTTCTTTTAGTCATACTCATATACAATCTTTTTATGCGATAGCACAAACTGGTGATGCACGTACCCAGTTACTTGTTCAATGCATAAATATACAAATCTTTCCCAAATTAATGTTATATTTTCTATTAAGGCCATTTGACTATTTTTCATGAATATTTTTAAGAAGGTAACATGAATATTATTAAGCATTTCTAAAAAATATCATGGTTTCAAAGCTTGCAACACGAAACCTGCTAAAAACTCTAAGGAAAATTGTATATAACCCCCATGTGGTTTCAAAATATAGTTGAAAACTCCCTTATGATTTAAAAATATGCAAAATGCCCCCCCGTATTTTTTGAAACCCTGCGCAATCACCCTTGCCATTAAATGAAGTTTGACGGCATTAAATTTGTAATAAAATACCATTATGTCCTTATTATTATGAGCCATTAGATCTTGAATTGAAAAATGAATGGTCCAGATTAATTTATACATATAAAAAATAATATTGCAATAAAATTATAAATTAAATAATATAATATATGAATAACATATACATTATATATTTATGTGTGTTATATATACATATATATATATACACACAAATACAATCTCTCTCACAAACATACAAATATAATATATATATATATATACACACACACACATAATATATATCTCTATATCTCTCACACACAAATTCATGCACAAACGCACGCACAGAACACACACACAAACACTCGCACAATACACACACAAACACAAACACAAACCTAGCACACACAAATACACACACGCACTCACAAACACACACGATGGCGAAGAAGATGCAAATCTAGATTTGCTTGAAATTTTTCAAAATTTTTTTAAATCTCAAGCATAATTGACTCAAATCAAACCTGGGGTGGCCAGATCTGGACATGGTTGAGGAGAACTCATAATTTTTAGGCGGATATTGGGCTATAGTTGGGAGGCGGCAGTAGCAGCAATATCTTGGTGGTTGCATGGGGTGGCGGTGTAGTGGGGGTGTTGGGTTGGTGGTGGAAGGAGGAAGAAATTGGGTGAGATGGTTTTCTGATGAAGACAATGAACAAGATTGAGTCATAGGGGGCAAGAAAAGGAAAAATAAAGAGACAAAAAAAAAGAGAATAAAAGTTTTAAGAAAATTTAAAAAAAAAATTAAATTGTTAACAAATTTATAAGAAACAATAATATATTTTTTGTTAAAACAAAAAAAATCATTATAAAAATTTGGTTGCAAAAGGTAATAATATGATATAAAAATAAATAAGGGATTTATTTCAGTTTTATGATATCAAAATAAATAGAAAGGGGCTAATAAAAATGAAGATAAAATAAAGCGAAATAATTTAAGATTATAATAAATTGAAGGGGTTTATTTACAATATTAGATAAGTATATTTAAATTTATAAGTGAAGGAGGTATATCAATCAATATATATGTATTTGAGGTGGGAAAGTGCCAAAAATTACCCAATTTCGCATACCATGCGTGTCCGTTACACACTCCATTAATGTTGATGGAATGGGGGGTTTCGTGCATGGTATCAGAAAGCACGGGGGGCATTTTGTATATATTTAAACTATAAATTGGTTTTTAGCTCTATTTCAAAATCATAGGGGGGTTATATGCAATTTTCCCAAAAATCTATATAAGAAAAAAGTTAATTTGTTTGTTATTTGCCCATATAATATTGCAAGTAAATTTGACTTTTGATATGTTTTCTGGAAACTGGCACCCTTAAATTTGAGGAATCCGCAATAGACTTCAAAAGTCTTTTGCTTTATTAGTTCAAAATCATGATGAAATAATTCTCTCTTCATAATCGTAAGATTGCAAGATTGTTCTATGTTATTTATATAATCTTGGGAAATTTTTTTTTCCTGATATATGTATTCTTTTTTGGTAAGTTAACATTAAGTTATTGTGTTTACTCTAAAATTATATTAATCCAACTTTCTGTCATTCGTCAATTGTATTCAAATTAGGTCCTCTCAACATAACCTACCAATTGAAGACACTACATTCAACTCATAAAAATTGAAAGGATGAAAAATACAAGAATGTCAGTCGTTATTATCATGTTGATGGTTTTGATTGTTTCAACACATGAGAATTGTTACGATAATTGTCGAAAACAATGTTGCATGATTGAGAACGTATTTGATTGTCTCATGAAGTGCCTGGGGGGTGTAACCGATCCAATCCTCTCCCCTCACCTCGACCCCCACCAACTCATTGGTAGCCTCTGCCGCTAATGACTCTACAGTAAGTCGTGAAAACGGTGCATGAAGTATTAGAAAACTCATGTAAGGCAACTATTCAATAAAATAGTAGATAAAAGAGTATAATGAATTGTCGATTTGTATCGTTATGTCTGATGTAGTAAAATTAATTAAGTTTTTAAATTTTCGATTATTATCTTGCTCTTAATCAATAATTTTCTAATTTTATATTGTTGATTATGGTCAGATAATTTTAAGTTTGACATGGTGTTTGCATAAATTTCTTCCGGCCGCGCCGAAGTGGCCGCTTAGGGTTCGAACCGGCCGAGTTCGATGGGAAAACAGCCGATTCGAAGTGAGCTTCTTTCTGTTCGGGTGCGGGCGTGCCAGTGTGCAGTAGCACACAAGTGGAAGTGAATGTGAGGTGGTTCGAATTGGAATTAATGTGAATCGAAGTGAAACAATGATGCGCCTAAGACTTCTATCTGAAAAGCGATTGAATTGGAGTAGGCAAACACTACCCCTGAGGTTCTACTTGCCTACAATTGAATGTAGGACTTAATAATTTAGCACTCTCAAGAATCGAAAAGGGTCAAAAAGCTTAAATCGAAAAGGAAATACATTAGAAGACGATAGCTACTCGCCATGTGGACCTTACAGGACTCGACTACATACACACGCATTGATGACTCGGGCCATATCTATGACAGAGATGCATTGAGCAGTCCCTAAGAACTCTAGCTACAAATCGGACACATTGATGACTCCGGCCATATCTACCTGTGGTTGTTTTCAGAGGCTGTTTACTCCGACGAGCATTGATTGACTCCGTCTGCACTCCCCTTCATGCATGCTCTCGATATGAATGCTGGGTACCACTCCGCCGCATTGATATCTCACCTCGAACCGGGCCCAATCCGAGTGAGTGATGGCTACGACTTCGTGACGTTACGGAATGAGCGCATTGATATCCTTACTTCGAGCCGAATGAGGTATGGCTACAAACACCCCGTAGCGGTTTTCTACCTACTTGAACTAAGCTATTCTTTGTTCATTTAAACTAAGGAATCAGAGAAGTGTGGACTTCTTGATTGAGAGAAGTGTTGTTGTAGTTGATTGACGTTGTGTGTCCCTTGAATGAAGACTCCAGTTCTCCTTTTATAGGCTTCAGGCTGTAACTGCCTTCCTTTATTCTTGGAGCTGGAAATGATTTATTCAAACATGGCCAAAAGATGAATGGCCGACCTTATTCCTAGAAGTGGCAGTTGCTGCCATCTTTATTTAAATTTCAAATATTAGCACCATATGGCCTTTATTTTAGGCACGTGCAGATATAACAATGGTTATTTTTAGCCATTCTGTTATTCCTCTACTAACAACCCCTAATTGTGAGGGATTTGAATTTAAATTTATTATCTATTTTCTATTTTTATATTTTTGGCTGACTGGGCCATGGGCCGCGATTTTATTCCGGCCTGGGCCTCCAACATGGGCTCTGTGGACGCGTCGAAGTGGCCTGGGCCAAATTAATTCATTTCGGCGTGGCGAAAAGGACCAAAATCAGCCCACTCCGAATTTATACAAAAATTCATTTTTGGGCCCAAACAATGCCCCCCGCAAGTTGTGGTCAAGTGGTAAGACTTTGACCATAACTTGATTTAAACTTTAATACCTTTTGCGCCATTAATTTGGCGGCTTTTTTATTCATGCTTCCCATACATATTTAAATATTTCCTCTTTTTCTGCTCACCCTCGACTGACGGCTGTTACTGGTGCCATCATGATGCGCCTTTTGAGAGTCCCAATACTAGCCGTTTCCAGTGTTTTCTCACGTCTGGAACTCTAATTACTTTTCGACTCCCAATCTCCCAACCACTTAAAACTCTTGCGTGTTCTCCAGAAAAATTAGAACTCTCCTTCAGTCATTACCTTTTAAAAGAACCTTCTCCTTTTTCCGGCTAACCATCTTCGTCTCCTCATTTTTCTTACCCCCAAATTCGAAAACCCTAATTTTCTCAACATCAATGGCGTCTCCAAACTCCACCATTTTCACATGCGAAGGTTCCCACTCTTTGGGCCCTATTATTAGCGGGGATATCCCTCGCGACCATCCTCGCGACCTAGCTCGTTTCGAAGAGCGGCTACCGTATCCGGGGGGTCACGTCTTTGGCACCTCCGTTCGCAACTGGCCCTGGTCACCCAATTCCTCCGTCCACCGCGACTTCACCATCTGGTGCGCTCGCGTTGAAGCCATATACGGCCAATTGTGGAGAAGCATCAGGATTTATGAATCTATTCAGGTTTCGAAATCCCCATATGCTCTTGATATGGGTTTCCTTTAGGCGGCGCTGCCGTTTTGGTGTCGTCTTGACAACACATTTCATTTCGCCGCCGGTCCCATGACTCTTACCCCTCCTGATTTGGAGCAGTTGGCGGGTTTCAGCTCGTCTGGTCGCCTAGTCAGTGTTGATGTCAAATACGAGGATCTTGATGTCACGGAGCTCTCTCATCTCTCCCCGTGAACACAAACCCCTGACGAAGCTATGGGCAATAATTGCCCATTTTATTAACAAGGCCCACTCCGAGTCACAGACGAGGAGCACGTGCGATTTCTTGGCCCTGTGGCTGTGCAGATATGTATTCTGCAGCCAATCTTGCCAACAGACGATGGAATTCTACCTAGCATGGCCGGGGGCAATGGCTGCTTGTGCCAATTTGGCCTTGGGGCCCAGCTGTACTAGCTTTTGTCTATAAGGCTACGTACAGCTGGTCAAAGTGAGAGGCAGGACCCCAAGAAGAGGGAATACATCATGGCGGGCTCTGGCTGGTGCAAATGTGGCTTCAGGCTTACTTCCCATCACCTATATGCGCCAGAGCCATTGATGTGAGGTTAGGATAAAGAACTTTTCGCCACCTTTTGGCGCGGCAGCCACAGGGTCTCCACTGCCAATCCTGGAACGGGCTTTCGTTCGGTTTTATCTCCCTCAGGAAGGCAGCCTTCCCGATTGGAATGTGCTGTGCAGCGGTGACCCGGCGTTCTACCGCCAGGGGTCTCATCTCATCCATACTGGTGACAAGAAGAGATGGCTTCCTTCTTGACCGCTAGGGACTTACCTTATTGTTTTCGTTTTGACAATATGGTCTCCAGCCGCTCCTGCCGTATGCTCCACACTATGTGGCCCGTCAATTTGGCCTGGTTCAATCCCTACCCGCCCCGGTCGTGACGATCAATTCGTCACGGTTCAAGTTGAACAAGTACAAGAACCGAGGAATGGAAGTCTTTACGGGTCTTACTGACAGCTCTTCGCGCCGTATGGAGGAATTTGAGTTCATTTATTTTACGCGAGACCCCAGGGCCACTTCGACTTTTCAGTCCTGGTGGACTGACTATCTGAAGTGCTCTCGAACAGAGTCTGCACATGCGGCTATGGCCCGCTTCACCTTTTCGACCGTGCCCCCGAAGGTGGCCACTGATGTGCCTTTCCCCGAGGACGTTCCTGTTAAATCTACTGCAGGCAAAAAAGGTATTGAAAAATTTGAACGCTTTTTACAACGTTACCTGGAACCCCCTCGACCGTGATGGCTGCATTAGGCAAGCTTCAATCACCTTTTTCGAAAAGAAGGAGAAACTGATAGCTAGGGCCAAAGAGCACTTTCATATTGCTAGGAAAAACTAGAGGACCGTGCTCCACATTGGTCCACTTTTACAAGCCATTATGCTTGACTGCCCCCCCGTTACCTGACTTTGTTCCATGGGTGATCATACCCACCTTCCCCCCGAGAACCCTTGAGCTTCCATGATGAGGTTACATTCAATGGTCTTTTTTGCTGATGACCCCATGGGAGTTCGTAGGTTGAACTCTTTGGGCTTGCCGTTCCTTTTCGAAGTAACGCAGTGACCATAGAAGGGGAAGGTATTTCCTTCTTCCCCTATTTCCTGCACCTTGGTTTTGCTTCTGTATGATTGCTGATTCTCTTGCTCGATTTGCTTTTAGGTACCCGCAAAAAACGGACCATGGTGTCTGCGCACTGCTATCCTGCTATCCTTGCTGGAATTCCCTATTCCGGCCTCAAGTCCTACACCCGTGTCCGCCTCTGCATCGCGCGTCTGCCAAGGTGGGTACCCGTCGTTCTACTCGTTCTACTCGTCACTTCCACTCTACAAAAGTCGAGGGAAGTGATTGAAGTGTTCGATTCTGAGGATGACGAACTTGATCAGGTATCTACTCTTTGATCTTATCTTTCTGTTTTTACCTTGTTGATTTCTTCTCCTTCAGGCATCCGTAGGAGCAAACGTGCCATTCCAGCCACAACTGGCTCGAAGCGGCCACGCATCAAACAATGGCATCGAAGAGGCGCCTATTGATGCCTGCCTCCTCTCCTGAATCCTCTCCTGAAATCCTCTCCAACCGGACTCCTTCCGCCTCTGCTGATCCTCCAACTGAGAGTATTGAGGATCACCTTCCGAGGAGGTAACGTCGACGCGACTATCGATCGGATTCATGCTGATCTTACTGAAGCGGGTTACACATGGCTGACATTCCAGGCCTTCTCCCGTCAAAAAGGATATGCCCACCCCCTCCTCCTCCTGTCAAAGTGACTGAGGTAACATTTCTTTTGGCCCATTCCTGCCATTCGACGTCGTTCTTTTCTGACTTTTGATTCTGGCAGGCGTCTCTCAGCCTGCCACTCAGGCTTCTTTCTACCACCCTCCTCGCTGCCAGAAACTCCTGCTGGCCGTTCCAAGGTAATTTTCATCCCTCTCTGTTAGCATGGTCCTATTGTTTGGCTTCCTAAAATCGAACTTCCCTTTCTCTGCAGGCAATCTCTTC